>OY776112.1:196733106-197333106 GCA_963675035.1 Allygus modestus
TCCTCCTAACCCATTTGGAAAGGGAGGATGTAACAAATGGCCCTATAGAGCCCAGAGTAAATTAATTTGAGTGTACCTTTCTGGAAAAAATATTTGTATAACAATTTAATGGGCATATCTTTCAGAAGAAGGGTCGGACAATTGTGATAGACCCGGAGAAAGACAAGACCATGGTCCAAGAGCTTCTTGACTTCAAGGACAAAATGGACAATGTTGTCTGCAACTGCTTCCAGAAGAATGAGAAGTTCTCAAACAGTCTAAAGGAGGCTTTCGAACACTTCATCAACCAACGGGCCAACAAGCCGGCTGAGCTTATTGGTAAGATAAATAGAATTATTAAATAAAGTTTGAAATTTGGAATAACACGGGGGGGGGGTCTTTGTAAATTACATGATAAAAAGTGGTAAATTTCTGTTTGTGAAGGTATATTTTGTTTTTGTGGAAGAGGGGTGTAGCAACAATTATCTGATATTCCTGTTAGAACTAGTAGTAAACCTTTTTTTATTAGTTATGAAATTATGACTCTGCCTTCCATATTCATTTTTCAAAATTTAATTTTTGTCAAGGAAAATATTAACAACTTTGTTACTCGTGATTCAGTTCATAGTTACGATACTAGAGGATCTTGTGATTTAAATGCTCCAGCTGCTAGATTAAGTAAATTCATTAACAGCCACAAGTATTTACAGATTAAGTTTTTTAATAAAATTCCAGTAGATTACCGTAGCTTAGATTCCATTTTATTTAAAAAACGTTTATCAAGGTGGCTATTGAGCAAGGCGTTTTACTCAATTGACGAGTTTTTAAACTGTGATGATTTTGCTTGTTTTTAACTTATTATTATCACTTGGAATGTAATGTCTCTGTTAGAATTTTTTATTTTTACGTTGTTTGTTATTTTTATATATGTTAAATGCTTTCCCATACTGTGTCTATTTATTGATATTGTTTATAAGCTTGTCGAAAATCTACCTTATACTTGCAACTTGCCTGTCATATTGAAGTGAATAAATTGCTTGATTTGCATTATGCGTTAATTTGGAATATAGATATAGCATGAATAAATTTGGCTTGATCACAATTATAGATTTGCATAGTTAGTATGGCATGCTATATTTAGCTTGAATTCTGATATTGTAATATTGTATTTTGCATGTGATATTGTATGTTATTGAAGAATGGTATGTGCATGTCTCTTGTATTTCTTGTGACGTTGTCTATTTCAATTGATTAATGACAATAAAGCATTATTATTATTATTATTATTATTATCTTACATTTGATTAAACATCTTTGAAGTAGGGGTGTGCGAGTACTTGAAACTTTGAGTTTTCGGCCGAGTATTTTAATACTCGAACTCGACTCGTAGTTTTAAAAAATACTCGAAAGTTCGAGCGAGTATTTCCCGCCGATTTCCGAACAATCGCTAACGATTGCGACCGGCCAAAACACGTAGTAACGGCCGCAAAAAGCGATCGCATCAAGTGAAATCGGCCGAAAAGACGATCGCTAATGATTGCAACCGGCCAAAACGCATAGTAACGGCCGCAGAAGGCGATCGCATCACGTAAAATCGGCCGAAAATGACAACTGAAAACATAATGTCGGCAAAAGTCGCGACCGGACCACTTAATATCAGCCGTAACTAACGATTTCGTCATTTAATATTGATTATAGGAGATGTATGGACTAGGTGATATGGGTCAAATGACAACCGGACCGTGTTTTATCGGCCGGAAACGAATGTCAAACTCCATTTTGTTTGTCAATACGTAATTCAGTTTGATTTTACTGGCTAAAACTTTGTATTGCTTCTCATGCATTAGTTAGAAACCATGTTTAGATTATCAAATCTAGGGTGGGACCTATTCAAATCCCATTACACTATTTTAAACTTCCAACTGATGGCAAATACTCGCTCGAAAATACTCGAGACTCAAAAATAATTGGCACTACTCGACTCGATTAAAAAAATCACTACTCGCACACCCCTACTTTGAAGCCAAACAGGCATACATTCCCAGAAGGTTTGAAACTGGATCCAGGTGCCATTGGTCACTGGGCTATTAATTAATGATACTAGCTAAATAATTAATCACTTTTTCTTAGTAACAAGGCTCTAAATGTATTTTTACTCATTATACTCTCATAATTCATTCATATTCACCTTAAAATACACCTTAGTTAAATTGGCATTAAACGTGATTAAATGACAGTAAAATTAACATTTGAGCTTTCAAGAGAAAGTTACAATATAAATTCAGGGGAAAAACTAATAAAAGACTATTCAAAATGTGCTTCAGTGGTTTGTATGCTGTCTAACCTTTTTGCACTCCAACGTCCGATATATCAGCCGTCGCTGTTTCAGCCAAAAACTGCGGTCCAATATATCGACTGTTCGCAAAATGTGCGAAAAACTTCAATGTCTGATTTTACGGACGTCCGCGAAACCAAGCTTACTGGCTTGATAAAATATCCAAATGCGCTACCTTTACGATAAATGGAAGCCATATAGTTGTGGAGTATCACTGTGTAGTCAGTATTGATTTACTCTATGCTGTTTTTTTGTATGATGAGTTTTTTGTTAATGTTATGCCCACCACGTTTTGGTTTCTGTGAGAACCAGACGTTTGTTGTTTGCACTGATATATTTTGTTGTTATTTCAAGTCGTAGGTTATTTGTATATGATATATTCAGTTTATATCTATATTTATAAAAAAAGGATGTTGGTTTATATATATATTTGATGTTTATGGACTCGGACACCGTTGGACCGTTTGCCATGAAACTTGGTTTATATATGTAAAATTTAACAGAGAAGGTTTTTCAGCCATTCATTTCGTCCTCACTCAATTGGGTTCCTCCCAAGAGCCCCAAAAGGGTTCCCATATAAACCTTATGGAAAGATATTGTTGTTTACATAAAAGCTAATGACATGTTTACTTGAACAGGTGATCTTGGTGATATTGGTTTTAATTGGTAATAGTCAAAGGCATGTCAACGTCTACCGGGTAACAGCTAGTTTAGCCTAAAATGAATCACAATGATATTTCTTCTGAAGTAGGACTTTAAAATCGCCAACTTTATGTTCACCTAGCCTGGCTGACGTGGGCCAAGGCTAAGCCTAAGACATAGTTATTTTTATATTTGTTTACTTTTGGAAGTTTGGTGACATTTTATGTTATAGTTAGAGTTGTACAACAAAGTTGCAGTAGATTTTCTGGGCAAAAAAATTATATATGTATTTTTTGTGTTATAAAGCTAAAATTTGGAGGGCCCCTTGTCAATGAGCCTAATACAATTATCATTTTTTTCCTTTTACTTGCTTGTTTTTTGAGATAAGTGCATGGAATTTTGTGTGCATGTTTATAACTAAATGGTGAATCTGAAAATATCAATATCTTGTGAGGGGCCAATGTTTTTTTTTTTTTTTTTGAGCTATTACACCTCAAAGTTAACTTTCACATTAACATTTCTTTTTAGTTAAAAATAGCAAAAAAATTCTTTTAGTCTTTACTATTTTTTTATTGCTCGAAAACGCATAAGGAATAAAATAAACAACAAATTATTGCTCCATATGCTAAAACAAAAAAGTTACAGCTTTTTTCCCAAACCCTTGCAAAATTGATTAAAAAGGCCCGGAGTTTTTGGCTAGTACTTTTAGAAAAGTGCCCGGAGTTTTTGGCAGTGACCAAACATGTTTGTCTGGAGTGCAAAGGGTTAACAAAATTGTGTTGTAATCCTATAGTAACAAAATCATGCTTGAACTCTTCCAAGTGTGTTCAAATAGTACATGAATGCATAAAATAAGTGCCATTAGTAGTTATTTAAATAATATAATATTGTCAAAATTACTTATTTTTAGGGGTGTGCGAGTACTCGAAACTGAGTTTTCGGCCGAGTATTTTAATACTCGAACTCGACTCGAAGTTTTGAAAACTACTCGAAAGTTCGAGTGAGTATTTCCCGCCGATTTCCGGACGATCGCTAACGATTGCGACCGGCCAAAACGCGTAGTAACGGCCGCAAAAGGCAATAGCATCACGTACAATCGGCCGAAAATGACGACTAACGATTTCGGCATTTAATATTGATTATAAGCGATGTCTGGACCAGGTGAAATTGGCCAAATGACAACCGGGCCCTGTTTCATTGGCCGAAAACGAATGTCAAACCATGTTTTGTTTGTCAATACATAATCTTGTTTGATTGTACTGGCCAAAACTTTGTATTGCTACTCATGTATTAGTTTGAAACCATGTTTAGATTATCAAATCTAGGGTGTGGTATCCAAATCCCATTACACTATTTTAAACTACTAACTGATGGCAAATACTCGCTCGAAAATACTCGAAACTCGAAAATAATTGGTACTACTCGACTCGACTCGATTAAAAAAATCACTACTCGCACACCCCTACTTATTTTAGTAACAAATGTATTTGAGTTTATGGATAGTTATTTTTTTCTTAAATGTTGTTTATAACATAATAGACATTCAGTTCTGTAGCAACAAAATCATACCAAACCTCTGAGGTTATTTTTAAACTGCGGAAGCTCATTTTTATCCCTTTCCATTCTAAATTTTTTTACTTGCCTATTCCTATCCAGCTGCATTTAAAATCACAGCTGGTCACTTAATTATTTTTGTTGTTTGTTAAAAAAAGCTGACTTTTGTGTTTTTAACAGTTGATTGGGGACAAAAAAAAAGCCTAAGGGGTCTGGGGCAAAGCGAGTGTCACTATACAATTAGATTAAAACTTAACATTTCACCTACTGTGCTTAGTCATTATTTCAGTATGTTCATAAAAATGTAAGTTGTTGGTTTACGTGAGTAACAAGAGAATTTGTTTAGCGAAATTTGTGGACTGCAAACTGAGAGCAGGCAACAAAGAAGCAACGGAAGAAGAGCTGGAAAAACTCCTGGATAAAATCATGGTCTTGTTCAGATTCATTCACGGAAAAGACGTCTTTGAGGCCTTCTACAAAAAGGTAAGAATGTAGGGATAGTTGTGTCCAAATGATTTAGCCAGTACAAACTATTTTAATAAAAGTGACATATCATTCTGCTCTTCATAAATTAATTCTGTGAATTTTGTTTATAATCACCGGTAAAAATATTGTCCGATGTCCTGAACAAAATTTCTTAGGAACAAGAAGTGCCCCAATAACGGTATTAAATAACCCCTTTTAATTTGACCTTTCAAACATCAAAATTGGCTATGGAACAAAAATCTAGTTGGCCGGAGAAATTCCTTAGGAAATTAAGAAGCAAGGCCAAGAGCTTATAAATTTTTATAATACAGTGGAACTTGGCTTTTTCAAACTTATATAATTCAAAATATTCTTTAGTTCATATTAGATTTTGGATAATTTAAACTTTACTTAGGCAAGATAAAAGCAGCCATAATGCAGTTATCAAAACTAGGAATGCCCAAGAACAGGTGCAGCACAGTTGGCATTTATGAGGCCAAAATCTCACTTCTTTACTCAGGTTAGAGAAAACTATAAACATTTATTTTTTGATTTATTTGGACTTTACCTATCGCTTCTAGTGTTTAAAACTACACTACGTTTCGGGAGGTAAGGAAACTCCTCCCGTTATCAAGTGAACCCTACTTACATCTAAATATCAAACTCTTACACCTAACTAACCTACATTTTTTTGGATTTTTTTGGTTATTTTTCTTTTACATTTTAATTTACACTAACACAAAGATAACAAATATATATACAAAAAATCAAATACAATACACTAACACAACATTTATATATACACCTAACTAACCTACATTTTTTAAATATTTTCCTTTACATTTTAATTTACACTAACACAAAGATAACAAATATATATATTAAAAAATCGAATACAATACACTAACACAACATTTATATATACGAACAAATGGAAAACTGATAATACATTACCTGTTCTGCATCGTAGCCTCCAAGCTGACGGCAAACACGGGAAACTTAAATCTCACGTCCATCCACAACCAAACCGCACACTATACTAATGGACTAGTGGCTAGCGGCAGTGGAGGGGGGAGAGCTGTTACCCCCACCTACCGACAGGGGCACGTGACGACACAGCTGTGGCTACCCACACGTCTTTGTCGACGGGAACATGACACGGAAACCAAAAACTGCACGATTCCTCCTAGAATGCTACACGGGCACCAGTACGATATTCTCATAGAGATTACCGCATGCCTCCAAGGTGAGCATTGGGAACTGGTCATGCAATCAGGTGGCCGTGTTTCCTCCAAGGGCGATCACGGACGCATGTGTCGTAGCCGCATTGGATGGACTCTAGACGCAGGAGCAACTGTAACACAGGGAACTGGCGTGTGTTTGCGGGGTGATTTTTGACTGAAATGGTTTTTAATTAAGGGAATCCATAGTGGCCATAGGGAATCAATACTACTCTGACGTATCGGATTTTCATGTAATTTAATTAATGCCCCTTCAACAAACTTTCTTTTATAATAGTGAGACTCATGATGTATAACTTTTGCCTCTTCCCAACTAAATTTATGATCATTTTCCCAGGCGTGTTTTGCCAATTTAGATTTTACTGTTTCGCCATTTTTTTGTGTTTCTTTTATGTTCGTTTATACGAACTTTTAGCGGCCTTTTAGTTTCCCCTATATATTCACCCTCACATTCACATTTGATGCTGTACAGTTTTTTGAGGCTTGTTCTTCATTTTTCGGTTTTACTTTAGTTAGTTGCTGTCTCAAAGTGTTTGACGATTTAAAAGCTGTTAAGATCTTATATTTTCTGGCAACTCGCCTTATTTTTTCCGACAGTTTTGGGACATATGGGATGCTTATGAAAGCTGTTTGGAACAGTGTTTGGCTTTGTCCCCCTTTCCTTTTTGCACCTGTTAATTATTTTTTGAGGATAACCATTCTTTTGTAACTCTTGTGAAATTTTATTTTGCTCCGCGTCTAAAGTTTTCTTTTCACAACAAACTGATTTGGCCCTGTCGAAAAGAGAATAAGCTACTGATTCTTAAACTGATTCACAGTGGTTTGATTTGTAATTGAGGTATCGACCTGTGTTTGTTTTCTTTCTAAAAATTTCTGTTTTAAGGGCGTTTCCATCTTTAACTACATTTACATCCAAAAATGCTAGTTTTTTGTCTTGTTATTTTCTGTTGTGAGTTTAATTGTTGGTGAAACTTTATTTAAATGCTCAGTAAACTCGTCTAACTTTTTATCGCCATGATTCCAGACTGCAAAGACATCTTCAACGTACCTCAGCCACATTTTCGGTTGAAAACAAGCAGACGCAATAGCTTTCTGTTTGAATTCTTCCATAAAAATGTTGGCAAATATTGGTGACAAAGGCCATTGCCATTGCCATTCCCTCATCCTGGCGGAATATTTGGCCCTCCAATTCAAAATAATTTGACTCGGTACATAATTTAAGCAAATCCATAATTACATTTACTGGGATTTTGGTTCTTGTATTTAAGTTTTGGTCATTGAGTAACCGTTTTTCAATGATTTCTAGTGTTTGGTTTACGGGGATATTAGTGAAAAGACTTTCAACATCAAAACTAACTAACATGTCCTTGTCTGAAATTTGCATGTCTTTTACGATTTCTACAAAATGCTTTGTGTTTGTTACATGTGAATCAGTATTTCCTGACAAAGGTTTGAGTATGGGCAGGAGAAATCTACATAGTTCTCTACTTGGGGAGTCTCTTGAACTAACAATGGGTCTCAGAGGAACACCTTATTTGTGTATTTTTGGTAGCCCATACATGTGAGGAGTTTTTGAGTGGTGTGGTGTAAGTCGTTTGCGCTGTGTGTCTGTAAAAAATTCTTTGTGTTTTCTGAGAGTCTTTTCGATTTTAGTTTCATAACTTTTAGTTGGGTCCTTCTTTAGTAGTGTGTATTTTCCAGCTTTAAGAACATCCTGAATTTTATGCGAATAATCAACTTTATTTATTAGCACAGTTGCATTTCCTTTGTCGGCTGGTAAAATCTTTAGGGTTTCTTCCTTTTTTAAAACATTTAAGGCCTCTTTTTCATTTCTTGTTATATTTGGTTTCACTGGTTTTATATTTTTAAGTGCCGCACTGGCCTCACTTCTGAATTGATCAGCTACATCCTCAGGGAGCTGGGGTGTCGCCGATTCAATACCAGTAATGAAATCAAGTACGTTTACGGCTTTAGGAGCTACAGTAAAATTTAGACCTTTAGAAAGTAGTTCCATTTCGTCGTGAGTCAGTGTTTTGTCCGAGAGGTTGACGACCGCTTGGGGCGTTGCGGAATTCGTGGAATTTTCCACTTGCGCCGCTAAACCCGGCGTGTTCAAACTTTCTCTCGCCCTACTGTCCATTGCTTTCAAGTGATTTAGCTTCTTTATTTGTGATTGTTTGTTGGATTCACTGTGCCTATCAGCAGATTTGTTTAAGTGTTTTAAGATGTTTTCAAACTCTGGGCCTATTAACTCAAACAATTTTTCTGTTTCTACGTTTACTAGAGTTTTGAGTTTTTCTTTGTTGCTCAAATGAAAATTAAGCCTATCTTTCATTAGTTTTTGGCTGGCTGTTGATAAAATCTTTTTCGCTCTGTGGCTGTAGTAAGGAGATTTTAATATGAGACCTTTGGGAACGAGTCCTTCTTTTTTACACTTGGTCAAATACGTGACATGATTAATTCCTTTAGTAAGTTTAATCTTAAGTTTTTCTAATTTTCTGATTTTTTGTCTGGTTCCGGGTCCATACCGTGAATCAACTGTATTTTTGAAACTCATAATAGCGATGGATTTGAATGTCTTTGTAGTCTGGAATCATGGCGATAAAAAGTTAGACGAGTTTACTGAGCATTTAAATAAAGTTTCACCAACAATTAAACTCACAACAGAAAAAGAACAAGACAAAAACTAGCATTTTTGGATGTAAATGTAGTTAAAGATGGAAACGCCCTTAAAACAGAAATTTTTAGAAAGAAAACACACACAGGTCGATACCTCAATTACAAATCAAACCACTGTGAATCAGTCAAAGAATCAGTAGCTTATTCTCTTTTCGACAGGGCCAAATCAGTTTGTTGTGAAAAGAAAACTTTAGACGCGGAGCAAAATAAAATTTCACAAGAGTTACAAAAGAATGGTTATCCTCAAAAAATAATTAACAGGTGCAAAAAGGAAAGGGGGACAAAGCCAAACACTGTTCCAAATGTGGATAAACCAACAGCTTTCATAAGCATCCCATATGTCCCAAAACTGTCGGAAAAAATAAGGCGAGTTGCCAGAAAAAATATAAGATCTTAACAGCTTTTAAATCGTCAAACACTTTGAGACAGCAACTAACTAAAGTAAAACCGAAAAATGAAGAACAAGCCTCAAAAAACTGTACAGCATCAAATGTGAATGTGAGGGTGAATATATAGGGGAAACTAAAAGGCCGCTAAAAGTTTGTATAAACAAACATAAAAGAAACACAAAAAATGGCGAAACAGTAAAATCTAAATTGGCAAAACACACCTGGGAAAATGATCATAAATTTAGTTGGGAAGAGGCAAAAATTATACATCATGAGTCTCACTATTATAAAAGAAAGTTTGTTGAAGGGGCATTAATTAAATTAAATGAAAATCCGATAAGTCAGAGTAGTATTGATGTCAGGCCACTATGGATTCCCTTAATTAAAAACCATTTCAGTCAAAAATCACCCCGCAAACACACGCCAGTTCCCTGTGTTACAGTTGCTCCTGCGTCTAGAGTCCATCCAATGCGGCTACGACACATGCGTCCGTGATCGCCCTTGGAGGAAACACGGCCACCTGATTGCATGACCAGTTCCCAATGCTCACCTTGGAGGCATGCGGTAATCTCTATGAGAATATCGTACTGGTGCCCGTGTAGCATTCTAGGAGGAATCGTGCAGTTTTTGGTTTCCGTGTCATGTTCCCGTCGACAAAGACGTGTGGCTAGCCACAGCTGTGTCGTCACGTGCCCCTGTCGGTAGGTGGGGGTAACGGCTCTCCCCCCTCCACTGCCGCTAGCCACTAGTCCATTAGTATAGTGTGCGGTTTGGTTGTGGATGGACGTGAGATTTAAGTTTCCCGTGTTTGCCGTCAGCTTGGAGGCTACGATGCAGAACAGGTAATGTATTATCAGTTTTCCATTTGTTCGTATATATAAATGTTGTGTTAGTGTATTGTATTTGATTTTTTAATATATATATATTTGTTATCTTTGTGTTAGTGTAAATTAAAATGTAAAGGAAAATATTAAAAAAATGTAGGTTAGTTAGGTGTATATACAAATGTTGTGTTAGTGAATTGTATTTGATTTGTTGTATATATATATTTGTTAAGAATAAGAATAAGAATAAGATCTTTATTTCTCCAAAATATACAAAACAGTACATAGAGAATGGTCAATGGTCATTTATCAGTTATCATTACAATGACATCTCAGACTTAAACTAACTTAGAGCTAAAGTCAAAGAATTCATTCAACCCATAAAATGCTTTGTCATATAAAAATGTTTTAATTTTCTTTAAAAAACTTTTATTAAAAACCGTGTCTCTATCCAGCATTAAAAATTTGTTCATAACTTTGCGGGCCATGTAGTCGGGAGTCTTTTCAAATTTAGAAGTTGAGTGTGAGGGATAAGTTATGAAATTTTGCCTTGTGTTATAAGAATTAGTGTAATTTTGAAAAAAGTTTCTATTTTTAATGAAGTATTTACATAATTCATAAATATAAAGGCAGGGTAAGGTTAATAATTCTAATTCTCGGAATAATTGTTGACAGGGCTCGTCAACCGCAACATGATGCAAAATTCGTATGGCCCTTTTTTGAATTCTAAATACTCTATTGAAATTTTCAGCTGATGTACTTCCCCAAATAACCAATCCATAAGTTAATCTAGATTGAATAGTTGCAAAGTAAACTGTCTTTAAAATACTTTGATTGACCGAATTTGACAATACTTTTAGACCAAAGCAAGAAGAATTTAATTTTTTGCATAACGTTTCAACGTGGGCAAAAAAGTTTAATTTAGCATCTATTGTTATTCCTAAAAATTTATAAAAAAAGCTTTTGTTTGAAATTGAATTTGGAAGTGGTTCACGAGTCTTAAATTTGATTATTTCAGTTTTGTTTTCATTTAATTTTAATCCATTTTCTTTAAACCAGGTACTTAAATTAAAGATACAGTCAGTTATATTATGATCAAGATCACCCTGACTCCCACCTTGGACTACCACGGTAGTATCATCTGCGTACTGAATGGTATTCGAAAATGTGGAATGAACATTTTTTGGCAAGTCTGCGACATAAATTAAAAAAAGAATCGGTCCTAATATTGACCCCTGTGGGCATCCTGTATGGCTGATTTCCCACTTTGAATCGTACGATCCTCTTTGGTCATTAATTCGCACCAACTGAAAACGTTTTTCAAAATAGGATTTTATAATATTAATTGCTGGTCCCCTGATTCCATAATTTTCCATTTTTCCTAACAAAATATTTCTGTCAATGGTGTCAAACGCTTTAGATAAATCACAAAATATTGCTGCAGATAAGGTTTTATTATCCATATTTTTAATAACGTACTCGGTGAATTTTGAAACAGCGTCTATGGTAGAAAGATTTTGTCTAAAACCAAACTGTTCTTTATTAATTAGTTTATGTTTTTCAAGATAAGGTAAAAGCCTATTTAAAATTATCCTTTCCAGCAAATTGGAAAAAACTGAAAATAATGAGATTGGTCGAAAGTCATCCAAAGTATTGTCTTTATTTTTTTTAATTGGCTTGATAATGGAATATTTAAGAACATCCGGAAATATCCCCAATGTCAAGCACTGGTTAAATATGTTAGCTAAATGGGGGGCAAAAACTTCACCTACTCGCTTAATTAAAAACATTGGAACATCGTCCCACCCGGAGGATCTTTTATTTTTAAGATTCCCTATAGCTGATAGAATCTCATTCGGCAAGACAGGATCTAAGAAAAGTGAACCACTTAAATTACTGCAGTAATTTTTTGAGTAAGTCAAAGCTACATTTATATTTGGCTTGAGATTTAATTTATCGGATACATTTAAAAAATGATTATTTAACAAAGCAGCAGCCTCTGAGTGTCGATATAAAATATTTTTCCCTATGTCAATCTCATTATTGGTGGGTTTTGAATTAAATTTTCCCAACTCCTGTTTAACAACATTCCAAGAAGCCTTAGATATATTATCAGCATTTTGAATTGTGTTATTGTAAAAATCTAATTTAGCCTTACTAACCTCCTTTTTTAGAATCAGTTTACAATTTTTATATTGGTTCTCTAACTTTTTGTCTCCTGAATTTTGTTTCATTAATATAAATAATTCACGTTTTTTTGAGCTTAGACTAATTATTTTGTTGTTAAGCCACTTTTTTTTGGTATTTTTGAAATTTCTTGAAACATTTCTTTGGAAAGTTAGAATGAAAATGAAGCAAAAATGTTTGTAAAAATTCCCTAAATATATTATTAATAAAGTCAGAATCATTTTTTTCATAGGCTACGCCATACAAAGTATGCCATTCCTCATTTTGTAAATCCTCATTAAATCTACTTATACTGTCCTCCGTAAATGTTCTAATACTAGTTTTTTTCTTTATGACCTGTTCTGAAATAGGTATTTACACTAGTTGGGCGGTATGATCAGAGAGACCCGGCTGAAATATTTGGATATCTTCTACGAAACAATTTGTTATTATATGGTCGATACAAGTTTTTGAATTCTTTGCTATTCTTGTTGGCACATTAAAGCATGGGTGCAAGCCATAAGCACTAACAATATCTATGAATTTTTTTGAATACCAGTCATTAACCAATGTATTTACATTCAAGTCTCCACCCAAAATAATATTTTGCTTTACATAATTTCTTTTACTTGCTATTCTATCCAGTAATAATTCTAATTGTGTACAAAATGTTTCAAAATTATTTTTATCTGGAACTCTATAAATACATACAATCACAAAAATTGAGCAATTAAGGCTAAGTTCTATAACACTGAATTCAAAAATATACTTCATGGCAAAATTTCTGTAATCCAAAACAATTTTGACCCTATCCAACAACTCTTTGCTAACCAGAATACATGAGCCACCTCTCTCACCTTCCTTTCTAAAATACCCTGATACATATGACAATCCTGAGATATTTAAAAATCTTTATTGTCATCACCTAACCAATGCTCAGTCAATAGTAATATTTTGTATTTACTGTGGTATTTGGACAAAATAATATTTAATTCGTCTAACTTTTTTGCACATCCCTGAATATTATAGTGAAAAATAAGCAAATTCAATTTTCTAAAAAAATATTTTCACTCAGGTTACTGCTTTCCTCATTAAAAGTGATCTGCTTATCTTCTAAAGTAAAACTACTATTTACAAAAGCCTTTCCTACTGCACCCATACAATCTTCATGCACACTCAGAACACTTTTTTGGATTTCACTTACACTCAACTGACTTGCACCACACATGACACTCTCACAAGGAGGATGGATCCCTTGTGCAGCAGAAGTAAACTGTGCTGTGCCCTCTTCTGTGGCATTGTGCTGTGTCGTCTGTTGTTCTGTTGCTCTGCTGTGCACAGCAATGGGATGCTGCCAGATGTCCGCCGACCCCAGTTGTTTGGAAGTTGAGAGGGTCGAGATGCTTGCTGGTAGTTTGGCTGCTTCAATTGCAAGTTGCAGTTTTCTTATGAACTCAAAAAAACTCAGTCCATTGTACAAGGTACTGTGAGAATTTTCATTATTTGCAACAATGCAAACAGCTGCTCCAGTACTCTCTTGGAACTTCGTTAGGTTCAAAGCAAACTTTTCAATAGGGACACGGTCTCTCACACATCCCATTGGGGAGCACACTAAACTGTTAAACTTATTTTTCTTGAAATCTTGTATTAGATGTGAAAAGCAAGAGTCGTAATCTTCTATAGAAGGCTTGTGATAAAATTTTTGTTTCGTCATAAGTCCATAAACACCAGCTCCGTTTTTGAACTCCTGATATGACAAACATGTATTAAAAATATGAGAAGGTTGTGGCCTGCCAAAATGTTTTTTGAATGTTACAGCGACACCTGCACTCATATTTTTTTCATGCTCGAAATCACTAGAGATGCAGTGAGCAAATGCGACAGAAGGGTTGCTTTTTAGCTGATTTATGATGAAAGACATGTCTTTAACTACAATTTTGATTCCACCACCTGCATTCATTGTAGGTCTTGCTTCAGTTGCCAGAGGATCCTTTTGCCTTATTTTCCTCACTATATTTATTATTTGTTTGCCAATTATAGCCTTTCCTTTATAATTAAAATGAAGTCCATGGTTGGTGTATAAGTGACGGGGTGAATCATGTAGTGGAAGAATTGAAGGTTTACTATCTAGTTTTGCTAATGTGTTCATAATTTGGCAGTTCACTAAAGATATTTCATCGTCCAGTTTTGGATTATCGTGACGAATAGACAAAGTGGCAAGAATGAGGTTAGTGTTTTCCAGAGTCTTGGATAAGTCAGCAATTTTCTGAGGCAGTTCGCCAACACTTTTTGTGCCCACATCATTTGTCCCAGCTATAACAATAACAAAGTCTTTTTTAGTGAAGCCTTTTGTAGCCATCTCCACATCATGAGTAACCTGGTTAAATGTAGCGTTTGGTCTTGAAGTTGTAGATACTGAAAGGAAAGTCTGTTCTTGAATGTACTTTGTTAAATCATTGCCATGGCTGTCTGCAAGTACAAGAACCGTACCTTCTGCCAAGTTGTTTGTTCGAATATGAGGAGTTCGATGCTTCACCGCCTGTCTCGTATTTACTGAAGCTTTGTTTCCAAATTTTGATTTCCTATGCCTCCGAGCACTACGAGTTTGATCATTGGTGTTAACCCGATCTTCTTGATGAGCCTGGACATTTCCTTCCTGTTCATATAAAATTTGGAATCTATTTGAAAGAGTTACTGGGATATCAGAATTTTCATTTTGTTGTAACTGTTTTGCAGGAAACGTTTTTGATTTATTTGATCTCACTTGAGTCCAGTTCAGATCTGTTTGAACACCTTTGTTCAGCGTTAGGTTTTTTTCCACTGTAATCTGGCTTTTTTCTTCATTTTTGCTATCGTTTGCTCTCTTTTCAGACATCAATGTTTTTATGTCGTCATTTGACATGAATACACTGTTTTTCAGAGTGTAGGCCAACAGTGCTCTTTTTTTAATTAAGTCAATGGAGGTCAAATGAAGGTATCTAGTTAGTTTCTCTTTATTGATTATACCATTCTCAAACGGGTAATTTTCAAAGGTTAACATCTCTATAAGTACACATACATAAATTCCACAATCAAATGAATTCACCTGTTTTGGTCCATCGACTACCAAAAACTCATACTCTGGTACATTCAAGTATGATGACACCTTACCCGCCACTATTTCAGCATGTTTCAGATTATGAGTCCCTAAAGAATCATAATAATGAAATCGGTTTGTTGTTTTTGTGTATACTAGGACACTCCAGTGAGAGCCACTCACACCATCTAGCTGCTTAGAATTATTTATTGGCATTATAAGGGTCTCAAAATCCTTTATATACAAAGAGTCTAGAAAATGGGAATAATCATTTAAATTCTTGACAGCATGACAGATGAGAGGATTAAGAATCAAGCATGCATTTGCAGTTGTAGCGAGAAAACGTGTGTTTAATAAGTCAAAATATCTCTGTAGACTGGAATCAGAGAGCCACTGAGAGCTAAGCAATTCATCTGTTATCAGCATACAGTAAACTCTTGATAATCCGACAGATATGGGACCGGGCCCTTGTCGGATTATCAAATATTATGGATTACCGAGAGTACCCTTAAAACAGCTATAAATTACACTACAATGCAATTACAGTAGACTCCCGACTATCCGCGGTAATGGGTGGCTGAGCGATCGTGTATAATCGAAATCGCGGATAAACCAAACCTAACCTAAAACACACTTGAAATAGTTAAAAACGACTGTGAGAGCAAAATAATAACCTTTAAGCTACT
Source organism: Allygus modestus (assembly GCA_963675035.1). Classification (NCBI taxonomy): domain Eukaryota; kingdom Metazoa; phylum Arthropoda; class Insecta; order Hemiptera; family Cicadellidae; genus Allygus; species Allygus modestus. The sequence continues at coordinate 196,749,143 of OY776112.1, forward strand.
GAATGTTAGGTTTAATAATGTGAAAGACTTCAAATACAAGATTACTGTACGTATCTTTTAATAAACACACAATTATTTCACAAACAATATTTTCACATCGGTAAAATAACAGTCCAATACGTGAGACAAGTGCACTATATTACAGGCCTAATGTCGAAGTTGTCGTCTTTATTGGCTTCGAGGAAAATAAACAATGAGATCGCACAACGAGGTGTCATGTTTCCCTTCCAAGAAGTCCAATTGTCCCTCTGCATAATGATAATGGCGGGCAGTTGCGTACGATATGGCGGTCTGGAGGGATGCCGGGAGATGACTAATGTTTTGGCGGGCGGGCGGGCTTTCGTTTGACCGCTAGTAACCCCTTTCTCTCGCCTAGGCCAAGTGCGTCGCGCGCGGTAGCTATAATTTGCAGGCGCGAGGATAGACGTTTACGCGCTAAACTTCGCTTGCCGCTGTCGGATTACCGAACGTGTCGGACTAACAAATGTCGGACTATCGCGATTGCACTGTATTGCTAAAGCTATTATCAGTCTGAACTTCAACAGAACTTGAATGCATTTGACTATCCCCCATTAATATATTATCATCTGATTTACAGCAGCTGCTATCTGACAAGCTTGTTTCACTCAGAGATGCTATTGAACTATTAGGTGATAAGTTCGTTTTCTTGCTCAATTTTTTGACTGCAGAAAAGTTAAAGTCCTCTATTTTTAAATTTAAATCTTTTTCTTTTATATACTTAATAAGCTCAGTTTTTGATCTAAGAACTTTTCCATTGGGAGATTTAATGTAGATGTCAATCTTCCCTTTACTCAATCCATTTTTTCTAACATGCTCTTCTCTAATCCATCCTTTAGGCATGCAGACATTTTTTGAAACTCCTTCCATTTAAATACTTAAAAAATAAATATATAATTTTATGAGATAGTTTATTTGTAGACTTACTTGAGGTAAATAAAGAAATCTAAATTAGACCCACAAGGCAATGTTTGTAAACAATGACAACACTCCAGGGCACAGGTGGCAGTTATCTGTTAGTTCAAAGGTCAGCAACTCTTATCAGTCCCCAGACCCTTCTTATCTCTAGCTCAATCTTCCTTGTAAGAAATAATCATGAATTTAACAAAACTATTTTGTTTATTTTATTATTTATGGTAGTATGACTGTGTCTTCACTTCAGGTACTTACTCACTGATAAAGAGAAAAATGATCACTTTACTGTCATACCAAACACTTTTGCAAAAACTAAGATTATACCACTAATTTTTCTAAAACTCAAGGAGCTCAAAACGACACAGCTGTCTCTGGACTGGTCACTCCAACACCCAGTTATCTTTGTGTTAGTGTAAATTAAAATGTAAAAGAAAAATAACCAAAAAAATCCAAAAAAATGTAGGTTAGTTAGGTGTAAGAGTTTGATATTTAGATGTAAGTAGGGTTCACTTGATAACGGGAGGAGTTTCCTTACCTCCCGAAACGTAGTGTAGTTTTAAACACTAGAAGCGATAGGTAAAGTCCAAATAAATCAAAAAATAAATTCGAATCCATCGCTATTATGAGTTTCAAAAATACAACTATAAACACTTTCTGGCAATATAGGTTAAATAATCCTTTATGTTTGTATCTGTGAAAGTATTTTTTTTTTCAGCACACCCATTACATTTCTTAACAATCAAATAAATTTTCCAATAGAGATAATTTTAAAACAACTAGTGACTTGAAGGGGCCATAGCCCCTAACCTTGCTCCAACACTCCGATCTCTTTATCCTTTAAATGCTGATTAAAAACAGTGTAAGTAGGAACATATGTCAGTTCGTAACAAAGTAGACTTTTAACATGTTTTAATGTAAACAAAACAGACGTTTTTAAATCCCTGTGCTTTTCTTATGAGCGACGTTTTACATAATTTATCTTGTGCTGGTAACATTTTGGAAATTCTGCTACTTTTCCCGAGTCCCTGGAATCAAGACCTTTGATTTGAGCCCTCTCCCATTATCCTTCAATTAGCCAAACTCCCACAATTTTGACTTAACAATTTTGCTTACAGAATTATATATAAAGATGCCATTTTAATATTTGATAAAATATTAAATGAGTTAATTTAGCCAACTAGCCAACTAACATTTGCCAAACTGTCCGCCATGTAGTATCGTATCTGCTGGAAATACTCTGCAGGAAGCGTCGATGTTTTTAGGACGTCGCGATATCGGCAGCAATATGGGCGGGTTGAGAAAGTAGAGGGATCCCTTTCTCCCTGTTGCTGAACAATAATCAAGTTGGTGAGGAGAAAGTTCAATCCCACCTTACTTACGCTATTGGAAAAAGTGATTTTCTTTGTTTTATTGCAAGATTTTAACACATATGATTGATAAACACCATTTTGTTTCATTGATAGTTTCTTGGTTGGCTTTGTCAATAACCAGTGCATGAACTATAGAGGGGGTGACTTTCCCCTCAACCCTTTGTTTACTGGTTGGCCATCAAGTCACCTTGCAGTAGTTAGGCTATTTCTTATGGCTTAGTTCTAAATTTTCAGTAGACACCCTCTCAACCACCCTCCATGGGACCGAACCCTGGGTCGGATAAGTAAAAGAGCTGTTAAAACAAATAACACCTGGGTATTTTTGTATGAAGCACTAAAAAGGATAAAACTTATGCAACAATTAAAAAATAGATGCACTTGATTAACTACGGAAACATATGATCGACTTCATCTTCATCATCAGAAGGGGCGGACATGAGTCCCAAGGCACAAAAGCCGCATTGGGCTTATTGCGCACCCCCGACAAAATAGGTTGAAATGATATGATCGACTTTTGACCTAAAAAATGTTATGGTACAGTATCAGAACGTCTACGGTGCTATGGCGGCAGACGTGAGCCATTTCCTGGAAAGATGGCAGTTAATCCTATGGGCGTTTGAAGCGAAGGTGGTTAAGGTCTACTGTACTCTATGGCCTTGAGTTAAGTTATATTCGACATTATGTGCTTGCAATAATTGCAATGTAAGAAAAAAAAACAATATTTAAGAAATGCTGTGTGGTTTGCTAATGAAGAATAACAAATTATAGAATTTCCAAATGTGTTTTTCGTGTTTGTTTGCCAGGACCTGGCCAAGAGACTGCTGGTGGGCAAGTCGGCCAGTGTGGACGCGGAGAAGTCCATGTTGTCCAAGCTGAAGCAGGAGTGCGGTGGCGGCTTCACGTCCAAGCTGGAGGGCATGTTCAAGGACATGGAGCTCAGCAAGGACATCAACGTGGCCTTCAAACAGGTACACACATGCAATATCCTCTACACTCTATTCGTTAGTTTGACCCGCAACAAGTTTTTATAGCTAAACTATCAATGGTATTTACATGTTAAATTTATATGTTAGCATAATACAGTTGTAGCCTCATTTTTATGAGAAATATTTATTTTTTTATAAATATGACCATTGAAGTGGGATCACATACACACACCACTTATTAAAATCACTTTTTAATGGGACCTTACGTGTTCAAGTAAGGGATTACATTGTTAAATTCTATGGTCTATGTAGGTTTATGTCTACTATAGCTAAATAAGCTAAGGTTAAGCCAGTGTCTGGTCAAGCTGTTAGCTTGACAAAACTTAGTCAATCTAACAGCCAGACTAAGTTTAAGGACAAGCAAAAAGCTAGACAAGGTTTAACGACAAGTAAGCAGATAGAAAAAGGATTAAACAGTTCAATTCAATTCAATTCAAACTTTCTTTATTCATTATATGCACAAATATACATGAATGGTGTCATAACAAAACGAATCTTATTATTATTCATAACTAAACATTAAAAATAGTACAATTATATGGCTACTTATTCTGAAATCAAATTTCATCAAAAGAATACAAAGTCTTATTGGCGAGAAAACATTTGAGCTTTTTCTTGAATTCAGATGAAGTAGCTGCAGATTTATTATCTTTTGGGATTTTATTATAAAATTATGAACCTATGAATGTTGGCTTCTTTTTATAAAGTTCTAATCTGTGAGAATTTAGACAAAATTTGTTCCTATTTCTTGTATTATAATTATGGTTGTCTCCCATTAATTTTAAATGTTCTGATCTAGATTTTACTGACAAAATAGTTTCAAAAACAAACATCCCATACACTGTCATTATATTCAGAGATATAAAATGTTCTTTTACTGAAGTTTTCGGCATAAGGTTAAGAATTATACGTATGGCTTTCTTTTGTAATTTTAAAATAGTGTTTAGATTGCTCATAGATGTAGCCCCATAGAGGGATATGCCAAAATAAATAATTGAATGAATATATGAATAACTAGCTGTGTACCCGTCCTTCGTACAGGTTGTATATAAATGGTAGATTAACTAAAAAAATTAACAACCCACATAATTTTACAATATTAAAATTATATTTTACACTTTTAAAGTAGAATTATATTAAAGTTAACGGAATATACTATGGCAGATAGTTCGGGTACTGTTGCCAAGTTGAGAACTCTGTCGGGTAGTGAACGGTGTGGTTTTTGCGACTCCAAATTGGTACACGTAACACTTTGGATTCGATTTTAGAAATAAAAGAACTCCAGTACAACAACATATTAACCCTGTTTAATTCAACATTTTAAATATTTTGATACATTAATCTTTACATTACAATAAATTAATAGTAATGTAACGAAACATTAAACTTTAAAAACATTGACAAACCACTTTTAAAATCACCATTCTTGCCAGGTCCTGTTTTCATTATAATTGTAAATAAACAATTTAAACTTGGAAAAATCATGTGTTTTAAAAACATATGACTACTTGATTTTATTTAAATAAATTTAAATCAATATATACAAACTGTTTTAACAGTGGTCATGGTTAAATGAACGGTATTAAATATTGTATATATGTTCGTTCCTCCCTTTGGAATAGACCTACATTTGTGTTGATCTCCGTTGCTTGTTCATTGGTGGACGTGAGGATGGCACAATCACAGAGCCAGGCACTTTCCAGATTAAACTGTTTATGAACCTCGGTGTAACAAACTGTCAATCAATAAATCCTGTGATTCATCGATAGTGCCGAGTGAAGGATAGATGTCTCTGAGACTTAATTTGTTTTTCAATGTCTCAATCTCAACTTTTAAAAGTGCATAAGAAAACTGCTCAACCCCTTAATCTTCCCAAAAATACATTTTCATATTTACTGTTAAGTTCAGACGCTCAGTGGTCGGCTACATAAAATATATTTTTAGAGAGGCGTAGACTCGTCCACTCATGTCTCACTTACGACAAGGGGTCTGTGTGAAATCTCCAGAGAACAATACCGTGACTCCCCATGATGTTGTTTCTTATTTCCTTTAAGGCATCAAATTTCAGCTCTACTGGTTGAGTAGTTGGTGTGTTATGACTAACACGCTTATATTAAAGGCCATTGGGCCAGAGTCCTTGAGTATGTTTGTGTCTGGAGTAGGTAAATGTCTGCACTGAGCTATCAGCTACATTCCTACCGAATTTCAGATCTATCAGTCCAAGAGTATGTGCAAGATTGTTAAAATATTGTATTTTGAAATTCCGGGGGGCGAAGCCCTTAAACATTTTCGTAACAGGAATAGGCTTGCGTTTTTTTCTGATGAATTAGTTATGTTCCTACCGAAATGTAACTTAGAAAGGTCCAGTAAATACTAATACTCATAAAATTGTCATAAAAGTATATTAGCGAAGAACCCTATAGGCCTTTTTTAAACGTATTCTTATTGTGAATCTGCAGCATAAGGGGAACCATCATCCAAAATGTTATCTTCAATAGACATTGTCGTTTCTTAGATAAAGTGATCACTATGTCAGTGAGTGCATGAGTCTGACAAATATAGATTTAGATCATATATCCACTTATGTTATTTATTACCAATCTTCACTCAACGTTTTAAAAAATAACTAAAAAACCTATTTATAGAATAACTATGCCATCATCTGGTTCAATATAAATAAACGCTTTGTCCATAAGAATAGCATAGGATCTTTAAACCCCTATGGGGCAGTGTCCTAAGGTAATTTAAAACAATTCAATTAGCCTAAAACCTTCTAGAAAAAAGTTGCATAAAAATCGGTGCACCCGTTTTCCTGTGAAAAGCGAACAAAACATGACCAAAACCGCACAAAATCACGGTTTTGAGTGGCCGCCATCATTTTTTTAAGAGGCGTATGCCAGTTTATAGTGCCCTAAAACCTTCTCACGCATATATAGAACAAAGAAACAAAGTTTCTTTAATGTCAGTGCACCCGTTTTCCAGTGAAAAGCGAACAAAAACCCGTCCTTGAACGTTACCGGCAGACAGACAGACAGACATAAATTGAGATAAGATTTGTTTTGGTTTCCCTAGTGTGTAAAACGTGAAAATATGCAAAAATTTCATAATTCCAACAATGTACAGACAAAACTCTAATTTTATTTATATAGATTAATTATACGGTATATTGATATATATATATGTATACTTGATGTACACGTTTTTCACACAGGGGTTTTCTTTACCCGTTCTTTAGTCAATGAAATTTGCATTTTAGATAGCTTGAAACAGCTGTTCTTGCCTCTGCTCTTTAAGCTGTCAAAAGGAAGTATCCACAGATGTTTGCATTACAGTTTCTGAATGTTTACTTTCTTCTGAAATGTAAATATTGAAACTTAGGACGTTCATGGGGCGTAGCCCGAGGGGATTTTAAGGAAGTGAATAGGCCTATGTGTTGCATGGGTTCAAGATCTACCTTTTTGTCAAGTTTCAGCCCAGTCGGTTTAGTAGTTTTTGCGTTCACCCGGAACATCAGACAGACAGACAGAAACCACCTCTTCTTTATAATATTATAGATAAATTGTTTTTAAAGAATTAATATCAAAAAAATTTTTTAATCTTGATAATGCATATATTCCGGACGATATTTTGGAGATAACTTTTCCAGCATGTAAGTTCCATAAAAGGTTTCTATCTATTTCGAGTCCCAAAAATTTGATGTAATCTACTTTATTTATTGTTTTATTACTAATCTCAATTGTTGGATTGATGGGAATTTTTGTCTGGTGAGTCCTGAATGTGATGAAATTGGTCTTGACAGGATTCAGTAACAGCTGCCGGTCATTGAAATATTCTGATAAAGCATTCAAATCAACTTCAGATGCCAATTCTAATTCTTTTTCTGAATTAGGCTGAGTTACACAAGCCTTAAAGCCAGCAATCAGCTGGACAAGGATTAAGGTCAAGTAAGCAGATAGACAAGGATTAAACAGTTACACAAGCCTTAAAGCCAGCAATCAGCTGGACAAGGATTAAGGTCAAGCAGACAGCAAATAAGGTCAAGGTCAAGCAAACAGTGAGTCAAGCCTTAAGGCAAGGAAATAGCTAGATAAGGCCTAAGGTAGAGATGTGTCGTTCGGTCACGACGTTCAACTTGAACGAAACATTGAAATGAACGACTGTTCCGGCTCACACTGTACCAAAAGACCCTTTCAGTTCCAATTTCGTTCACCAATGAATTGACTGTTTTATTTTAAAAGTAAATCATGTATTAAAAACTCTTGAATCCTATTAATTTTGTACGTTAACAAAAAAAACAAAAACTGTAACATTCAATACGCATACAATGGATTAAATATAACAATGACAATAATAGAGAGTGGGAAAGCTGCTCAGTTAACTCACAAAGTCCACTTTCGTTTTGCCAGTTTGTTCGCGACTGACCGAGATCCGAAGATGTCCGAGGAAGTCCGATTATGTCCGAATGACAACTTAGGCTTTGAATGGACCGAAGCAAGCGGAAACAAAAATACCCCCGTAGCAGCAAACCTGCTTATTCAGCGAATTTCCAGTATATTTACATGTATCTTAATGCCATATAAAGCCACATAACAAGTTTCATCAATATACATTCATTAATAAACTATTATCACATTTTTAATTTTTCTCCATAAGAATAACATGGCGGCTGAGTATGCAGTTTGCTGAAACAAGGAACACAAAAATGGGTTTTAATACAAATATCAATATAACTCTAACTAGGTAAAGCCACATACCAAGTTGTATTAATTTATGTTTGTAATTAAGGGAGATAACATTTTTGTTATTCTCAATAAGAATAACATGGGGCTGAGTACGCAGGTTTGCTGCTACAGGAGCTATCGGCAAAAAAATTGTTTTTTGTGCAAATATCTATAGACCACAACGATATAAAGCAATATACCAAGTTTAGTCAGGATAAGTTGATAAATAAGCGAGATATACAATTTTTCTTATTCTCTATAAGAATAACATTGGACAACGTACTGTGTTTAGCACTTTCAATATCTCTGAGACTTAGGAAAATGATAAAAACACTAAATTGTTCGTCTTTTTAAGCTGAATCCAATGGTGAAAAGTAAAATTTGATTTACTAAAATATTATATGTAAAAAACTAGAGATGTGCGAGTACTCGAAATTTCGAGTTCGAGCCAAGTTCGGCACTGAAACTCGAGGTTTTACTGAAACTTGAAAGTTACGAGCAAGTTTACTCCCGCCGTTTACCAGGTCGTGGATTTTAGTGTTTTATTAATAAATAAGTAAGTTGTGGCTTATAAATTTGTGTTTCTCTTTATACCAAAATGGAGGATTTACCAGGACCTTTAGATTGAGTTGTATGAACACTGTCTGTATTGTCCACTTTTAGGTTAACCTAACTTGTAATTTTGTAAATTAAAATACCAAAAAAATATCTGTAATGAAATCTAATAGGTAAGCATAATAAGTTTGTGCTTGTTTTTTGTTCCACAATAATTGAAATTGAGTCAAACCATTAATTTTAGGCTTAACTGTCCTTTAGCATTGAGCTGTTTTTAAGACAAGTGATTGGTTTTGGTTTTGTTTAATTTTCATTAACCCTTTCCGCTCGTATGTCGCGGCTGCCGCGACATTCAACTTTGACGCTTCCACTCGAATGTCGCGGCTGCCGCGACATTGTTTTAAACGGCTCTAAACTCACTTAATGTAGTCCATAAATGTTTTAAGTGATACGAAAGACTGATCAATGGTTTCTTAAATTATTTTAGCTGCCTTTGGTCCAAAGAAAACAATCACGAACGATTTAGTTGGCTTTGAAATAAGTTTGGTTTGTGTTTGTTTACTTATGCAGAAGTTGCCATGGAAGCCAAAAATTCCAAAAACTCAAAATTTAGAAGTGTACATATTTTAGTCATAAATACATATAAATGTTTATGTAATTCATAGTTTTTGTTTGTTTTTACATGGGGAATGTAAATAATATTTTTTCAAGATTAAAAAAAAATGTTTTGTATTTTTTTATTGCCTAAATATATTGATTATGTAAAAATTTATTTTGTTTTAGTTTCTTTATGACCATACCAAAAATACAAATTAAAAACTAAAATTTTATTTTTATGTTTATATTGTGTAATATTTTATGCTGAACAAGAATCAATAGCTCAACCTTAATAAATAACTAATATTAGATAAGAAATATACTAAAAACTAAAAACATGCTATTTTCCTTTAAATTAAATGCAAGTGTGAGGGAACAGCTGGGCAAAATAATTCGAGTGGAAAGGGTTAATGATTTTTTAAATAATTTGTAATATTTTAAAACTCTATTTAAGTCATGGCTTCAATTTCATCAGTTGATTTGCCAGGCACTTTCAAACATATCTTCATGTTGTTTCTAACTGATTGTTCTTATTAGGACTATTAGTGTTAAAATGAATGCTAAGATATGTTAGTAAATACATTTTGTGTGATAAGTAAGTAGGCTAATGTTTTACCATGTAATAGGCCTTTTAAATATTAAAATAAAGTTTGTTTTAACTTATAGGCCTAAATTTAATTTTATTTTCTCCATTCGTAGAAAGATGTAGCTTAGGCCTGAACATAATATACAATACATAGGATAAATAAAAAGAAGAAAATACAATACAATAAAAAACTGAGATTATTTTGTAATTAAACTGTTAATTAATACTATATAGGCTATAACAACCTTAATACTGTTTATATATATCTTAATACCTTTACTGTTAATACTGTAAATTTTTAACACTGTTTTTATTATTTTCCCTGTTTTCCGACCGTCCTCGTGCACAATCGGACAATTAATTTCTGCGCGCTTAAAAAAAAAACAAAAAAAGTTTACATTGTTTTTATCATTTTCTGTGTTATCCGACCTTGCCGCAGCCGGTTTAGGTCGGATAATCGAGACTCTGCTGTATTATATTTCTATTTTACTTGATTCGCCAGTTTTCCACAGTAAAATTTTCAAACAAAGATGTTCTGTGTATCATACACTGGACATTATTTTTATTCCTGGTATATTATTTTGAAATATGTCGATCAACAGGAATATTCATGGACTTAACCATGGCTTTTGATAGTGTGAAATATCCTATACTGTTACAAAAATTATCATCTCTAGGGGTCTCCAAAAATTCAGTAAAATGGTTTGATTCTTACCTGACCAATAGAACACAATTTGTTGAAATCAGTTATGTATCAAACAATAAAATTATTAAAGCTGCATCAAAAATAGAAACAATAAAATTTGGCGTTCCGCAAGGGTCTATTTTGGGGCCTTTGCTATTCTTATGCTATTTGAAGGACATAGATAACACACTGACATGTAAACCGAGCAGTAAACTGTGCCTTTATGCTGATGATTCTAGTTTAATGATATCATCCCCAACTCTTGAACAAACGGAATTGACAGCTTTCATAGAACTTGGGAATTTAGGCAATTATTTATTAAATCAAAATTTACTACTAAACCATGAAAAAACAAATTTTGTTACATTTAAAACAGCACAAAATAAAAGTGGTAATGAACCAGTGATAATGTATGACTCTAATTTCATTTTACAGAAAGAAAGTACAAATTTTTTAGGACTAACAATAGATCAACACTTAAATTGGAATGAGCATGTAAGTAAAGTACTGACCAAAATAAATTCTGGAATCTATGCTCTTTCAAAAATGTCCTTTCATTGCAATTTAATAACCCTCAAGAATATTTATTTTGCACATATTCATTCTCATATTTCTTTTGGAATTTGCCTATATGGTGCAACAAAAAAAGAAAATCTCGATAGGATATTAAAATTGCAGAAGAAAGCTATAAGAATAATCCTTAAACTAAAACATAATGATTCGGCTAGAGAATATTTTAAACAGTTAAAAATACTTACTGTATATGGGCAATATATTTTTGACTCAATTTTAGTAGCAAGAAATAAATTGGCAAATAATGTTTCTGTTCATCCCATTCATCAATATGATACAAGGAAAAAGAATGAGGCCGTTTGTAGTCACCATAGATTACAATTTTATGAGAAAAGGCCATCGTATGCGGGAGGCAAATTTTTGAAAAAGATACCGCAACATATTTTGAATGAAAAAAATCACACAAAATTTAAAAAACAACTGAAGGAGTATTTGATAGATGCAGCCATTTACACACTGGATGAATTTTTCCACCTCACTCTTCCATGCTAAGAGTAAAAGATATATATCTATGTTTAGAAAGGCTTGAATGTATTGTATCACTTGTAATATATTGACACTGTTCAAATGTTGTACACTGTACTTCTGAATGAATAAAGATATTTGACTATTGACTATTGATCTCGTTTGAATTCTTCTTGATTTTTTAAGTAAAACTCTAATAATTTCAAAACATACAAGCCAAATACTGACATTATTCTTGAACTTTAAAATATAAAAATATAAGTGTGCCAGAAAAGTGGTCAGCTCACACTCTAAACTCTCTTGTTACTTTCTCCCTCTATACATAGTATATGGAGAAAGTATTGTTTTCGTCAAAATTTTCGAATTTGAGTTGTTAGTGGAAATATTTGTTTTGGTGCTCTCTGAACCCAAAAAAGTGGTTTTTACGTGATGTCTGTGTGCCTGTCTGTCTGTCTGTATGGATATGTACAGAGCTAGAGCCTTAACCAATGGACCGATTTTTATGAAATTTGGTATGTAGGTACTAATCCACGATATCTCCAGGCGTTTTTTTTCATTTTTTTTCATTTTTGATTTTTAAGGGTAATTATCCCCCCAAAACCGCCAAAAACATGAAAAATCCAAATTTCTCAAAAACGGCTCTAACGATTTTGATTAAACTTTAGTCGTTTGTAGAACTTTCCAACAAAATGACACCACCCGCATTCCTGTAAAAATTCGGGTTCAGAGATTACAGGACTTAAAAACATCCAAAATTCACTTTTTTGGATTTTTCATAAAAAGACATAAATATAAAAAGATATTACTATTCACCATTAAAAAGAGCTCAAAAAACTAAATAATTTTGTATTTTGAATTACTATTCTACGATTGCTGGTTTCGGAGAAAATTAAAATTTTCATTTAGCGGTAAACGCAGTACGTTGTCCAATGTTATTCTTATGCGGAATACAAAAATTACTATTTCTCTCTTATTTACTGATCAATTTCATTCAAACTTGATATGCTTGTTAATTTAGCATTGACCAACAGAGTTAATTCGAAATATGTTGCCCCTTAATAACCCTGGGGGGGAATAGGGGGCATTTCCCCTCTTAAAACCACGAGTGTAGCAATGGATTCTGTAGTGCCTCCAAAGCAGGGATTTGGGTGGATGTTTTTTAAAACAACTTGTTTACAAGATTTTCTGTACATTCGACCGTGCTTTGTATTCTATATTTAGTAGGCCTATATCAAAAATAATTTATTCATTAAAGTTGAGCTGAAAGGGAGAAAGTATGTGTCAGTTTCCTGATACCGTTTATTATTCACGAGTTGCAAACATAAAGAACTAGCTGATTACAGTTTGCGCCACGGTGCTTGACGCCTGGGAAAGGCGAGAACCAACTCAAACTTCGCATAATTAAAAGCAGACAATAACGAAAATAACAAAAACCAATATTTTAACATTAAATTATTTAATTTTGGTCTCTGTTGACAAAAGTTTACTGTAACACTAAGGCTACTAAGCCAAATAGAGGTGAAAAGTCATTCCAGAGCATACGGTAACCAGGCGCCAAGCACTGTGCCCCGAACTGTACCCATGCTTCACACAAAGAATTCACAAAATAACAGCTGATTAAAATTTTTGTATGAAACTACATCTGTTTCCCATTCATTAAACCTACTGCACATAAGAATAACATTGTAACATTGTGAAGCAAACACAAATTTTACAGCAGTCATTGAGATCCACAACTATAATACCCGGCACCATTACATTTTTGAGCAGCATAAACTTGAATTTTTTAAGAAAAGACCATCTTATATGGGCATACAATTTTTAAATGACATTCAAACGAAAATTAAAAATATACCTGACTGCCAATTTATTAAAACTTAAAAAAAGTTTGATAAAAAATCCATTTCATTCTTTTTAGAATTTTATGAATTTACAGGTCCATTTTTGTAAGAAATTGTGAAAAACTTAGAAATACTTATTTTACCTATAATATGTTTTAGCTTTAGTATTTATTGTTTGTACCACAAAAAATGTATTTCTTTTTGCCTTTTAGTCTTTAAGATTTTTCTTTTTTGTAACTGACACTATTCTGTCTTTACATGTATGCAGCAATGAATAAAGATATTTCTGATTCTGATTCTGAACTTTAAGGGCGACCGGGTCGGATCCCTAAGGGTTAGCCAAGGTGGGAATAGGCCTATATGTAGCCCAGATAAATTACCTACTATAATATTAAAAGTATTTTATCTTCATGGCAAAATGTTATACAATTACTTTGGTATGATTTATTTTCATGAAATGTACTTACCTTTTTCCAGTGAAGCAGGAATCCATTTATTTTACTTACTATTGTTATTTTCAGGTCATAGTGAATAGAAAAGTATATTTTAATAACAACATTTATAAATGGAACCCTATACACTGTTTTGATCCAATTCAACTCGACCTATGTGTTTTTTTTTATTTGTATACTCGGCTCGAACTCGAGATTCAAATCTTTTGTCATTTACTCGTCTCGAACTCGACTCGACTTAAAAAACCTGTACTCGCACATCTCTATAAAAAACTTGAATAAACCATTTTTGGGGTACAAAACCCCCCAAAATACCCCTTTGGATACAGCGATCTGGCTGGTTTTCGAACTTAGTCATAAGTGTTGTTTTATATGTTTGTAATAAATTTCATCAAAATCAGACCATTTTTACGAGAGTTATCGCACCCTCGGACACATATATATACAGTTTTGAACGAATGGTGTTTTTGGCATCTGGGGACCTCAAAACGAAAAGTTGTCATGGTCCCGGGCCTAGGTCTTACCATGCCGACTATATGGTAATAGCTTCTTTCTTATAGGGGAAATTCGCTAAAATGGGGGGAACTTAACTGTACAGTTTATTTCGTTTGGTGTTAAGAAGTACTTAAGCTTACAAACATTTTGTGTACTTTTAATTTGTTTTTGTTTGACACATAACAAACTTACAATTGTGTTAAATAAATACAGGGTCTCCGAAAAAGAATGACGGGATTTCGAACGGCCGTTGCTTGGGGACTATTCAAGATAACTAAACGATTTAAACGTCAAATAGAAGAGAAAAGAAGTAAGTTTTTTTTCATACCTTAATATGTTTCGATGTGAGCTCCATTTGTTGTTCTGCGTACATCGAAGTGATATTCGATTTCTCGCCAAGTGTTGTGAAGCATCTCTGGTGTCACAGTTGCGATCGCTTCCGAAATTCGCCCACGCAGATGTGGCAAATCACCAATTTTCTCAGCATAAACAATGTTCTTTACGGAACCCCACAAAAAGTCCAAAGGGGTCAAATCAGGACTCCTGGGAGGCCAGGGAATAGGCGCACCCCTGCCTATCCAACCATTTGGAAACTTGTTGTTAAGTGTGTCACGCACGTAGGGTGATAGGGCCTTTATTTTTCGCCGAAACAACAATTAATGGCATAGTTTATTTAGATATGCTAGAACAATTTTTGTTTCCTCAAATTGAAGAAATTGAAGAACAAGCCGGTGAACGAGTCATTTTGATGCAGGACGGCGCCCCGCCTCATTACCTTCGGGAAGTGCGCGACACACTTAACAACAAGTTTCTAAATGGTTGGATAGGCAGGGGTGTGCCTATTCCCTGGCCTCCCAGGAGTCCTGATTTGACCCCTTTGGACTTTTTTTTGTGGGGTTACGTAAAGAACATTGTTTATGCTGAGAAAATTTGTGATTTGCCACATCTGCGTGGGCGAATTCCGGAAGCGATGGCAACTGTGACACCAGAGATGCTTCACAACACTTGGCGAGACATCGAATATCGCTTCGATGTATGCTGAGCAACAAATGAAGCTCACATCGAAACATATTAAGGTATGAAAAAAAACTTAGTTCTTTTCCCTTCTATTTGACGTTTAAATCGTTTAGTTATCTTGAATAGTCCCCAAGCAATGGCCGTTCGAAATCCCGTCATTCTTTTTCGGAAACCCTGTAGTATTAAAACTATCTACCTAACGTCTAACGAGTTTTCATTAATCTCTTGAACGAGTTATAGTTGTAAAAATGTGAGTAAACATTTTAAATCTATACACTATTATTAATACAAACATAAAAATTGATACAATTAGTAAATTAATCCACGAAAACCCATTGAAGCTGAATTATAACAACTTAAATGCTGATTATGGTGCATTTATTTATTACTCTATTTGTTTACTGGAGTCCGAAGTCTGAATAGAAGTTTCGTTCATATCGTTCACCTCGGTTCACTCGTTACTGTAGCGGCTGGCTGTGTAGGCTCCGCTCGGCATTCACTGTTCAGTCCACTCTGACCAGGTCGCAGCAGTGAACGAGACCGATTGACCCGAATCCTCGAAGTGATCTGAACGTCGCATCTCTAGCCTAAGGTCAAGCAAACAGCGAGTCTAGCCTTAAGGTCAAATAAAGGACCTAGGAAAGTCCTATTCAAGCCCTAAGGTAAATCAAACAGTTAGTCAAAGCTTAAGGTAAAATAATCAGCTAGACAAACCTTAATGTCTAGCAAACAGTTAGTCAAGCCTTGAGGGCAAGCTAAAAATCAAGTAATCAGCTCTCTATGCAAGTATTAAGAATGAGTAAATAGCTTGATAAGTCAAGCTAATGGCAATCCTTTCAATGTGAAATTTACTAAAAAGCTTTGGCTCCTGAACCTTCACACAGATTTTAGTAAAATGTTTAAATTATTATTTTTTTTTTTAAAGTAGGCTTAGCTAAATCAATTCGGTTTCAATACTGACCAGTGTCATCCAATGTCTGTTGCAGTACATGAGCAATCTTAGAAATTTCTCGGTGTCCAACATAGAGCTGACAGTGAGCATCCTCACGATGGGCTACTGGCCCACGTATCCCGTCCTGGAGGTGACTCTCCCCCCGGAGATGGTGCAGTACCAGGACCACTTCAACAAGTTCTACCTGGGCAAACACAACGGCAGGAAACTGCAGGTAAGAGACGAGAGTGATGTGCAATGTAGTGTTGGGGGCATCCTGGCTAGAGTCAATCCAGAGATTGTCTTGTCTGGCAAATAAGTGTTGCTAGTATTAAATGTTGATACGGAATTAAAATGGTCAGAGTTGTTCTAGATTTTGATGTTGTACCAGCAATAGTAAAACACTTACAATTTCTTCAAAACCACTTGGCTTGATCGACTGACCGGTTTCAGACCATTGACTTCTCCTAGTTCTACATGACTCAAGTTAATCATTTCTGGTCATCGAAGATATCAGTGGTGCCCATCTTCCAAAGTTTTTCATATGAACTCATTATAAAAGTATTATAAATGTAAATGATTTATTTTAAAATGGGGTGTGCGAGTATTCGAACTTCGAGCCAAATATTGCAGTATTCGGCTCGGCTCGAGATTTGCAAACAAAATTGAAGTTCGAGCCAAATATTTAAAGCGCCGACTACCGTAGTGAAAAGAGTCGTCTACAAAAGTAAATTTAAAGCAAAATCTTTCCAGAATCAATGTTACAAGTCTCGTAGTTTGCGTCGGTAGAGCCCCATACAAAATATAACCCAGCAATGCTAATGCTTTCGGTGCTTCATTTAAAAAATACAAATATTAAAGTACTGTAATATTTTAAACTGCCGACCTGATTAACCAACGCAATGGAGCTACTGTCTCTGCGCCCAATCACATCAAGTGGATATATCACACTATTTTGTTTGCAGTGCAGTGTTGCCGTTGCCCAGTTGAATTGTGCAATATTTTACGGTTAATAATAATTAATACAACAATCGTACTGCTCCAGAAAAAGTACCCCAGCAAAAAACTAAAATCCATGAAAGCACTTTTTCTAACTGTTGCATCGGTACAGTCTTTTCTACGACTTACAACTTCGTATATTACACAATAATTATATTCCCTGGAGTCTGAAATTACGTCTGGCAACGCTGTTGGCGTAACCACTCTGTGAACTGCCTTAAGACGTTGAGGAGAAGATGGTTATAATTTAATAATGATTTAGCGGGACTAATAGCTAGGGACAAGTTTGTAGGTGATGAATGCCTAATAATCATAATGGCGTTTTAGTGTGCAGCCGAAATACACTCTCCAAACATCGGATTGTTAAAAAAATCATCAGTTTATGGTAGAATCTGAAGTACTTTGAGATAAAGTGAATAGAAATGCAGCTATAATTGCACTGTAGTTGTTGAAGTTAACAACAGTTAATATCCCATCAATGTTGTACTAATTTACACTTCAAAATCACTAATTGCGATGTTCACGAAATCTAAGGATTTTATAAAAAATTCTGAATGGTGACGTACCAGAAATGCTTGTTTATAATACCGGTGGTCATATTATTTAGAAGGTCAATCATATTCTATGTACGCCACGCCTAACTAAGATCAAGACAGGTTCAAAATGACACAGTATTTTGTTAGAATCAGAATTAGAATCAATCTCTTTACTGTCACATAACATTTTCTTCAGTTCTAGCTCAGCCGAGAATCGTCAATGAATAAACTTAATATATAGCAACAGAGAAATATAGGCCTACCCAAGAAATAAAATACACTACAGAAATTTTTACACTACAGCTGTGCGATTAAAATCATATTGTTAACTCCGCGGACTGTTTGAATTTGTTATAAAACGTCCATAGAAATCATATCATTTTGTAATTGTATGCTCTCAAATTGTTAAGTGATGGAAGAAGAATGCATTGACAATCCTCTTCCACCTTTCAAAAGCAGATATAATAGGTTAAGTCTATTAAGTTTACGATTGCATAACTTATTTCTGTGAGAACAATAAGATATAAAGACTGGTTTAACTAACTTATATTTATAAAAAGATAACCTAAAATTTATTATTTACAAACCGTTGAATGAGAGATAGACTTCTGGGTTTTGGCAATTTCTTAGGCTAGGGCTTAAGTGTTTGGTTACATGGAGAGTAAATATTGTCATATAGTCCGTTTATTATGGCTATCAATAAATATGGTAATAACAGCATTAGTTAACTTTTGGGCTTATCAGTCTAGTTAACAAATTCTAGTTCTCTTCTTTACGTTATTTTTTTCCTGTGTAGGTTACCTACTTGAAAGAAAAATTGTTCTTTACTATCATCAAGTGGTCACAATCAATATTCCTTTTTAGTAGCTTACTTATTTTGTTATTTTCCCACTGTAGGCCTTTATTTATTGAACGTAGGCATAATGAATATCGAAGAACTGAATGAAAGATGACAAATATTGAAAGTTATAAATTATTTTACATTACCATGATGAATACAATGTTTGTTCTTTGAAACACAATATAAATAAAGAATACATATTGGCTAGGGATGAGTCGATTCCAATTGTTGATTCTCAATTCCACCGATTCTCAGGCTTAGAATCGGAATCGATGGCTCAAAGCCGATTCCGATTCTATCGATTCCAGGCCATCGATACTCCCTCCGATTACCCGCCGTTTACCAAGATTTACGCCGTTAACCATCGAAAATTCGAGTGGAGTAGTTAAATTTGTATAGCTACTCTCGCCGTTTACTCAGATTTACCTCTGACCATCGAAAATTTGAGTCGAATAGTTAACATCCAAAGTAATTGTTTTATAACACAAGGAAACCAATTTCAAAAAATATCATGGAAGATTTTTATGTTAACTTAAAGCATAACAATTACATGAAAAATAAACGTGCAATTCAACTTATTTAATTATTTATTTTTGTAAGTTAATTTATTAATGAAAAAAATCACCAACCAACTGATTGTCTCGATTTATTAAATACAAATCAATTACTGACTAACTTATTATCTTTAATCATTTTTAAAACATTACTTTGCTACTTCGGAATCGAGAATCGATTTGTAAGTATCAGAACCGGAATCGAAAAAAATTGGAATCGACTTGTCCCCAATATAGGCCTAATCAAAAATGGTCAAAGCGCGAAAACTTTGAAAAAATTCTGCCCGGCTTGGCTCGAGTTAGAAGATCACTATCGGTATATTGCACATGCTTAGAGAAAATTCCCATCAAAAAAGCTTGGCTCGAGCCATAAATCACTATTCGCACACCCCTATTTAAAAAAAACATAAAAACATTTCATTACCACTTTGGTAACAGCTCTCTAGTACTGTATTTAGCATTGCTTTAGGTGGCAGATTTAAAAGCCAATATATTCAGCCCTTGGTGCTGAAAGGGTTAGTAGTGCATTGATTCCACCTGAGAGACCTGTCGTGTTTCAGTGGCAGCCGACGCTGGGCCACTGTGTGCTGAAGGCTGAGTTCACGCAGGGCCGCAAGGAGTTGCAGGTCTCGTTGTTCCAAGCCCTCGTCCTGCTGCTGTTCAACTACATGGACGAGATCAGTCTGGAGGACATCAAGACCGGCACCAACATCGAGGTAAGTGATTACTCTCTGGCACCGAGTTGCGACCAAAATTAATACTGTAGACTCCCACATAATCTGGCTTGGTAATCTTGAATTTAAAAATAATAAAAACCTAACCTTTACGTTTTTGCGCCTATAATCAATTGGATGTGACTAAATTGTTATTTACGGGTGATACTACATGGTCCAGTCGTCATTTTTAGCCAAAATGTTATTTTCCATTGTCATTTACAGCCGGTATTACGCGATCCAGTCGTAATTTCTGACTGGTATTATGTGTCATGACGTTTATTACGGTCGATATCAAGTTGCCCCGGTTGCCATTTTTGGCCGATATTATGTACCCCGTTGCCACTTTCCACCGATATTACATAGTCCAATCATAATTTTAGCCGATAATACAGTAGAACCTCGATAACTCGAACCTCAGGGGGAACGGGAAAAATTTGAGTTATCGGATATATCTAAATATCGAGGTTCGGCTTATGAAGGTGTTTTTCCACAGACTTTGACTTATTGAGGGTCACGGTAACACAATAATAGATGGGTCATGGAAGGGTAGAATCCTTACATCATTTCGTGCTTTGTATCATAAATAAATATACCGTATAATAATTATTACTAAAATTACGAAGGATTTGAACAATTTTGAATGTCTAAAATAAGCCCGGAAATATTTTGTAAAGCTTCTTTGGTTAACGTAGTAATGATATACTTCCTTCAGGGAAAATATTGTAGAGTAAGAAAGTAAGCAAATAATGACTCACAGTTCGGTATTTTGGTGTTGTTTTCCCCGTTGGACCACGTCCTGTCTCTTTTCTGACGTTTTTTGCTTACTTCTTATCACCTGCCCCAAACAAATCCCTCCCCCTTACGGAAGTCAGTTCTGACCAACTGTGCATCAATTTAAATTTAGCTGAACAACAAATGTTCTGTAGGCTATTAAAATAATTTGCAAAACTAAAAGGGAACAAAACATGATAACAATTAAAATTGCAGAGCATTGTTGGAATTGGAGTTAGGGTGAAGCAGTACGCCACTTATTTTTGTTTTAAAATTGTCGACAGTGTCTACTGGTGTTTCTAAACTTCCCTATGTCACTTTTTTATTTTTCGTGTCAACAGCCTCAAATAATCTTCAACTTTTCCTCATAGGGTAGACTTTTGCTAAACTGCAAACACTTAGTAAAAACACAACCTAAACACTATCCAAAACCTCTAAACTCGCACTAACTGACACCGGACACAAATCTAATCAAATCAAAACTATTTTAACACGTTGAGTGCCGTTAATTTTGATTATTGCTTACGATAGTGGCTAGAATATAATAATTGATTACTCACCAAGTAAATGAGACAAATGCATCCAAAATGTCTTCAGAAAATCGCCAGGCCTCCATTTCGGTCATTATTGGTGACGTCACTTCCGGTACGTCTATTGATGTGTAGTCCGCCGGTGGTGCTGGTCGTGTGAGTCACCGCGAGGATGAAATAGTCCGTTTACTGCCACAATTGTTTTGTAACGACCCTCAAACTTGTTTTTTAACACAACAGTTACTAATTATTTGAACAATACACACAACAAATTATATACAATCCCTCCAGGTGCCATTTAGAACGTTCGTCAATGCTAAAAATTAGTTCACACAATGTCAAAGAGAGAGTTATTATACTTCATAAAAACACTGTTCTTACAGATAAGACAATTATAGAAAAATAAATGAAAAGTACTAAAAATAATTTCAAAAACTATTTACAACCCCGCCCGCCACCATTTTCATACTATATTTTATTCATTGATATCCTCGTGAAACATGTCGAAACATCCCACTTCACAAAGCCCTGGTTCACCGGGGCACACAGCACAAATGTAGACGGTCATTTTCCTTTTGCCTTCTCTGGAACATACTCGGCAAAGTTTTTGTGCGTGGGCTCCATTTGATCTTCTTTTTCTTTCTTTGACAGCCCTGCATACTGTTTCTGGTGGGTGTTACCAATATTGGTGCTGGTTTGGGGGGCAAGAGTCCTTCAAGTACTTTCTGCCGGAAATCATACAGACTTAGTCTGTTGCCAAGGTTGTGCATGTTTCACAGGTAATATGCATTGACCATGTCTACCTGCAGGAAGTGAATAAAGACTTTTTTTGGGCATCTGAGTGGTTTGCGCTCGCACGGATAGTAGGACAACATCTGGTCCAATTGGTCAACCCCCTTCATGTGCGCGTTATATTGCATAACGGGCTTGGGCATTATTTTCAACTGTTTCCTTTTGTTCCTGGTTGTGACCATTTCATTGTCGAATTGTGTAGAAATGTAAGAGATAGTCCTCTTGTCACGCCATTTACCAATCATGACACTTTTGGCGTAGTTAGCAACGGTTCCACCTTTATTTAATTGGGCCGACTTTACAGCTGCCGGTGTATGTTTACGGTCATTTCTCAAGGTTCCAGTTGAGTAGGTCAAATGTCGTAGGAGTTAGGACGACAAAATAAAACTATTGTAAAAGTTATCCATGAGTAATGCATGGCCCTTACTCAAAAAATCGTTCATTAGCATCTAGGTAACTTTTACTGTATGTCCTTTACCTTCACATGGGTCAGTCTTCCCTGTATAGACGTGCAAACGCAGTTGAAGCCCCTTGGGTTCGTTTAGGGAGTAAATTTTAATTCCATATTTATGGCGTTTCCCCTTTATGTATTGGCGGAAAACTAATCGCCCACGCCATAGAACCATTTCTTCGTCAATCATAAGCTCACGATCCGGGTAGTAAATTTCCCGCATTTTGTTGTTGAAATAATCCATGATACTCCTGATTTTATGTGACCTGTCATTAGCGGATTCTGGCCTATCACCTGTCACTACCTTTGAAAAATTCAGGCATCTTAGTATTATTTGGAACCGGCCTCGACTCATGAACTAGCTAAAAATACTTTGTTGATAAAGGTAGTGGGTTTTCCAATAATCACAAAGCCTATTCAATCTAATAGAACCAGTGTGCAACAACAGGCCTAAAAAGGTTCGTAGTTCTGCAAGAGTCAGGTCTTTCCAATGTCCAATTCGTGACTTGGGATTGGTATTCGGCCCACAGAAAAATTCCAATGCGTATGCGTTTGTCATTGACATGATATTTTCCAAAAATAAAACATCTAATAATAAATTAAACTAATCTATAGGATTATTGTTACTGGGAATTGGCACTTTTAGTCCAGGTTCACCTGTAAATGGGAGGTCACGCATGCCGGCGGCGCCTAGAGTCAAACTCCATGAAGGACACACCTCCTCGTCGTCATCGGAGCTGTCAGAACTCTCCTCAGAGCCAATTTTACCATTGGAGTACATG
This sequence comes from Allygus modestus, assembly GCA_963675035.1. Lineage (NCBI taxonomy): Eukaryota > Metazoa > Arthropoda > Insecta > Hemiptera > Cicadellidae > Allygus > Allygus modestus. Next base: position 196,772,322 of record OY776112.1, read on the forward strand.
TTCTCCAACAATTCATCTTCATTGTTAGGCTCCATTGCACCATAAACACAATTATACACACCACACAAAAGTTTGAAGTTTCCAACAGAGAACTTTCCCGCCCCAACAGAAAACCCGGAGCGGAAAACGATTCGCGCCAAAATGAATGCGTGTACTGGCACAACAGGCGGCAAAGGGATATAACGTTCCCCAGCAACGGCTGAGCTCTTACTGAACTAATATAGTGGGAGTGGCGCGACTACAGCTTTGGATGTAGGCCACCAGGCGCACTTGTGACGCACTTCATCAATAGATGTAGTCCGCACTCTACGTGTTAATTAAAAAAAGTCATAATTTGAAACAACATGAGACTGTTCCTTATTTATGAAATGAAATCCTCTCATATGTGAAACCCGTGCGTGAGGATGAGTGTGTTTGATATGTGTGTTGCTCATCAATATAAATTTGTCGGTTGGTTTACCGACACCAGGAGCACCCAGAAAGAGATGTAATGGGGAGGGAGGGTTGGAATTTTCGGGCGCAAGTAAGTCACTGGAGGTTTGGTGGATGAACAACTTCGACTTATAGAGGTTCTCTAGTCAATACTTCGACTTGTAGAGGTACGGAGATTGTAATTATTCGAGTTATAGAGGTTCTAAAACTAAAACTTCGACTTATAAAGGTGCGGCGACAGGCTAAGAATACTGCACAAAATCGAGTTATTAAGGTGTTTCCTACTAACCCTTCGACTTATAGAGGTAAAATAACATAGCATTAGGTAGGCACGTTCAGGGGGATAAAAGTTCGAGTTATCAAGGAATTCGACTTATAGAGGTTCGAGTTATCGAGGTTCCACTGTACATGATTCGGTTGTCTTTAATAAACTGTTACCACGCGATTTGGTAGAAAGACAGAAGTGATGACTTGTGCCGTTCTGTGGCATTCCCATGTTTTCAAAGACAGTACTGGTACACTTTGGCACTTTGTATCCACGATTACTACTCTATCCACTAATAAACACTAGTTGCAACACACTGAGCAGTCATTGTTGGCTTATTGTGTGTCCAATTACTTGATACTGGCTGGACCCATTAGGTCCTTATGTCGTGTTTACAGTTTTCAAATATCTATTTACCTTGGAAAAGACAAGCACCAAAATAGTCTTAGTAAAACCTAGTATAGGATTAACCATCTTGGTTTGGTGCACACATTGTGTCTACTCTATGTTGTGGAGAAAATTCAGAGTTTATATTTGTTAGTTTGTATTGAGAGTTAAACAAAATTATCGTATTCCCTCAATTGATGTATTACAGTATATTGTTCTTCGTAGCAATTCGGGACAGTTGAATGCCATAGGCAGATTCAGGTAAACTTAACCTGTCATACACAAATCCTGAAAGCTCAACTTGATTTGATTAGAAATCTGCCTGCACACTTTTTGACAATTCCCCCAAACCATTTAAATGCAAGTTTGTTTGTTCAAGTAACCACTGTAATGTTACAGGATGGGGAGCTGCGGAGGACACTACAGTCACTGGCTTGCGGTCGTGCCCGAGTGCTGGCCAAGACTCCGAGAGGACGGGAGGTCGAGGACGGAGACAGGTTCTCCTTCAACGCCGAGTTCACAAACAAGCTGTTCCGCATCAAGATCAACCAGATCCAGATGAAGGAGACCGTGAGTTAAATGCTTACTGTCATTTAAATTTAAGTGGAAAAAGTTTATAAATTTATACTGTAGACATAGACATACTTTATTGCAGATAACATTCTTTTCCATGTCAGTATGTACAGGATAGGTGCATTGTCAGTTATAAACATAAATTAAAGACACAAAACAGCAATACAAATTAAGAAATAACATCTGGTAAAACAAAAAAAAGCACCAGAAAAAGCATGGGTCAGTGGGTTTTCATAAAATCCATTCAGTGAATAGAAGCACTGTCAATGAGTTCACTTTTTAATTTTTCTTTAAAGAAGTCCTTTGTGCTTGTTTCTATAATAGACAGGCAATCTGTTGTACAACCTCAAGCCAGCATATATAGGACTTTTTTCAAAATGTGTTAAGCGGTGCTTAAGCAGCCTAAAAATAGTTTCATTTCTGGTTTTGTACTTTTTTTTAATACTTGTGACCTTCTTGTAATCTTGTTCCTCATTTACTTGCTTGCAATTTCCTATTTCAGTGGACATTTTAATAAATGTGATCCAGTAGTTGGTGTTTTTGCCGATAAGGTTTCAAACAGATAGCGTTTTGTTTTTAGATGACACCACAGCTCTTGTTTCAGTGGCTGGGACACTGAAGGAACCGGAGGCATGGTTTGTGGAGAGTGGTTTGGTTTTAAATCATGAAAATACTAAAACAATGCATTTATTTTAAGAATGCAGTTGATTGTTCAGATGACTAGCTTATCAATATAAATTTCTCACAGTCCTTATTAATAGCAAGTTAAAGTGGACAGTCACATCAAACTTATTCTATAGAGATTCAAATACGTTGCTTTTCCTCTCTCAGTACTAGTTAATTGCTACAAAAATAACTGCATTCGATACTATATTGGAATGAAATATTGGCAATCATTAAAACATAGTAGATTGAAGCCAAAATCCAGCTGGTTTTAGTGTGTTTATTTTAGTTATTAGGGGTGTGCAATAGTGATTTCTGGCTCGAGCCGAGCCGAGCTTTTTTTTAAGTTCTCGAGCTTCAAGCTTTTTCGAGCCGAGCTTTTTAATGGGAATTGTCTCTAGGGGTGTGCAATATACCGGCAATAAACTCGAGCCAAGCCAAGCCAAATTTTTTACGAATAATTTTTATTCTCAGTATTTGTCATCATCACATTCACTTCCTATATATTCATTAGTCCTACTTTAAATTAAAATTAAGGCCTACATTGTGAAAATAACAAAATAATTAACGGTACTTCTATTTTCATTCTTTATTCTAAACTTAAAACATTAATTATACATCAGTGACATCTATTGGCTCCCTCAAACCTATCAAATTCCAAGCACATTTTCTTTGTTTTATTAGCACTCTTTACTCAAATACAGGAGTTTAGATTTCGAGGGTATTTGAGAGTAATTTTGACGAGGATCGAGAGTAGTTCGGGAAGAAATAATTGGCAACACTGAGCTAAATAGAAACAGAAACCGCCAGCATCAGCAACCGATAACCGATAAACTGATGACACACGACGGCAATAAAACGAAAATACTCTAATAGAGTTCTTTAGTTCTTATGTTTTTAAAGGTTCACTTTTATGGTATTTACAGTGACATCGTAATTGGAATGCGGAAAGTTTTAACTAGTATTTGACCGATGCGCCGTGTCTGTGTTGTTGTTTTAGGACCAGTATTGGTTGTTTTTTAATATTTCGACCGTGAAATTGACAATTTTTAGATCTTTAAAGCCATGAAAAACCCGTGAATTTGATTATTAAGTTTGAGTGGGAACCCTGTGAAAATTGTATTGCTACTCCCGCCGTGTACCCAGATTTATGCCGCTAACTAATGTTTAGCAAAATATATGACTGAAATAAAGAAATACCCCCGTAGCAGCAAACCTGCGTACTCAGCGAATTTCCAATGCATATATATGCATCTTAATACCACATAAAGCCACATACCAAGTTTCATCAATATACATTCATAAACAAACGATTTATGACATTTTAATTATTCTCCATAAGAATAACATGGCGGCTGAGTATGCAGGTTTGCTGAAGCAAGGAACACAAAAAATGGGGTTTTATACAAATATCAATATAACTCATGTAGGTAAAGCCACATACCAAATTTCATTAATTTATTTTCATAATTAAGGGAGATAACACATTACTTATTCTCCATAAGAATAACATGGGGCTGAGTACGCAGGTTTGCTGCTACGGGAGCCTTTGGACAAATTTTTTTTTTGAGCAAATATCAATGGTTCACAACCAGATGAAGCCGTATACCAAGTTTCGTCAGTATACGTTCATAAATAAGCGAGATATAAAATTTTTCTTTTCCTCCATAAGAATAACATTACACAACGTACTGTGTTTAGCACTTTCAATATCTCGGTAATCAATTGACGTAGAGAAATGATCAAAATACCAAATTGTGAGTTTTTTTAAGCTGAATCCAATGTAAAAAACTAAAATTTGACTATTTCCAAAATTATATGTACAAAATTCGAAAAACCCATTTTTGGGGTACAAAACCCCCCAATACCCCTTTGGATGGAGCGATTTGGCTGGTTTTCGAACTTAAAGTCATAAATGTTGTTTTACACGTTTATACCAAATTTCATCAAAATCGGATAATTTTTATGAGAGTTATCGTGTTCACGGACACACACATATATATATATATACATATATATATATATATATATATATATATATATATATACAGTTTCAAACGAATGGTGTATTTGGGGTCTGGGGACCTCAAAACGAAAAGTTATCATGGTCCCGGGCCTAGGTCTTACTTGGAATATCATAAATTTGGAAACAGGAAATTCTAATATTGTCCACAAAACTGACTTTAGAATTTCCTGTTTCCAAATTTATGATATTCCAAGTGGTCTTTCCACCAATGTTGGGAAGACCACTTGGAATATCATAAATTTGGAAACAGGAAATTCTAAAGTCAGTTTTGTGGACAATATTGTTTTGCAAGAGGGTGATGAGCAAATTTCTGATCCAAATAAAATAAGTAATTTATTTAATTGGCAATTTACTAACACAGTACAAATTTACTAAAAAATAGTACTAAATCAAATGTTGAACAAAATCAAATGGAGTTTAAAATCAAAGAAAACCAGTTGTTTACGAAAAATTTTATATGCGTTCCTACAGATGAAAAAGAGGTAATGCAAATTGTCCAAAATTTTAAAAATAAATTGTCAAGCGGGTACGATGAAGTTCCAATCAAACTAATAAAGTTTTCTATAAAACCACTTCTGAAACCATTAGTTCACTTAATCAATTCATCTTTTGTAACTGGTGTCTTTCCTTCAGAACTGAAAATTTCTAAAGTAGTGCCAGTTTATAAAAAAGGAAGCAAAGTTGAAATAAATAACTATCGGCCAGTATCAGTGCTTCCTTCCATATCAAAAATTTTTGAGAAAGTCATGTTAAATAGGTTGGTAAATTTCTTAGAGGATAACAAACTTTTTGATAAGGAGCAACACGGTTTTAGAAAAGGTAAATCAGTGACCTCTGCTCTGGTTAGCTTTACTGAATCAATAATTGACTCAATAGATCAGGGTGAACGACCCATAGGCATTTTCATGGATCTTTCTAAGGCGTTTGATACCATCTCTCATAGTATTTTACTCCAAAAACTAGAATCAATTGGTATTTCAGGAAGACATTTAAATTGGTTTGATTCTTATCTTTCGAACAGGTTTCAGTATGTGGAAATTCCATTTTTATTAAATAATCAAGTTACTAAGGTCAAATCTGAGAAATTAAAGGTGTTGCAGGGAGTCCCCCAAGGTTCAGTCCTTGGGCCTGTATTGTTTCTTTGCTATATTCAGGGGTTTCCTAAAATCTTGGATAAAATCAAAGGAATTAAAAGTGAGCTCATTCTTTATGCAGACGACGCTAACTTAATTATTTCAACAAAAAATCCAAATGACTTAGAAAAAATAAGCCAAACTCAATTATCAAACATTCAAGAATTTTAAAAAAATAATCATTTGTTTTTGAATTTAAATAAAACCAATTTTGTTGGTTTTGAAACAAAACAAAATAGAAGTATAATTGCTCCTAGTATTGCTATTGAAGATCGCTGCCTGGAAAAAATCAACAATACAAAATTTTTGGGTCTAGAATTAGATAGTAACTTTAGTTGGGATTTACATATTCAAAGTGTGTCAAAAAAAATTCATTCTGGAATCTATATATTAAAAAGAATGTCACAGCTATGCAGCTTATCTGTATTAAAAATGATCTACCATGCTCACATTCACAGTCATATTGCTTATGGTCTTTGTGTGTATGGGGGAACCAATATCTCTAACTTACATAAAATTCTTTTACTTCAAAAACGGGCAATAAGAGTAATGTTAAAACTAAAGTATGATGATCATGTAAGAAACCATTTTAAAAACTTAGAAATACTGACAATCTACGATCAATATATTTTTGATTGCGTTTTGTATTTAAGAAATAATTCCCAAAATCAGAGTTTGCGCTCTGAAATTCATTCGCATAACACAAGAAATAAAAATGATATCAACATTAAAAAACACAGACTTTCATTTTTTACTAAAAAAACAACTTATATGGGGGCAAAATTTTGGAATTTTCTGCCTACTGACATAAAAGAGGAACCGGATCATGTAAAGTTTGAAAGGAGGCTAAAAACAATGTTAATCAATGACCCCCATTACTCATTTAATGAGTTTTTAAAAATCTCTTTTTAGCATGTAATGATGTCAATCAAAGAAGTAGGTATTTTGGGACTGGTATACTTTGTGTATTTTGTATTTAGTATATAAGATATCTGACACTATTTATGTACATGATATGTATTGAGCAAATAAAGAGTTATTTGATTTGATTTGATGCCGACTACGGTAATAGCTTCTTCCCTATAGGGGAAATTCGCTAAAATAAGCCTAAAACCTCCTTTAGCTCATATGAAAGGAGACAATGACAGGTGATTTATTTATGTATACCTGTGAAGTAAGATAAGTAAGAGAAAAACACAGGGAGAATTTGGGTTGGGGGAAACAATTTTACCTTGGAGATAAGGAAGGAAGACGGGAAGGGAGGGGAGGAGTGGGATCCGGTTGAAAGCAATGAGTCGGCTGACCAACATTATTTCTTTGAGTCATTATCTTACAACTACGTTTTTCCCCATGAATTATGAATTTCCTTATATTAAATACTAAACAGATTTTCTATATTACTACAGTTTACTAGTGAAATTAACATTAAATTATGTACAAATTGCATTAAAAATTAGTTTGATAATTAACTACAAAAAGCTGCTAAATAACATTACGTTATATTTAAAAACGTTGATCTCCAATCAAGTTATTGTATAATTAATTATTACAAAAAAATTGCTTTCTAACTTCTACACAAAAATTAAAACCCTAAATTTAACATTAACTTTACAAATGTATTTTTATCGGTCAAGAATAGTTATCATCCAAAGTGATGTTTTATAACACAAGAAACCTAATTTAAAAAAATACCATGGGAGATTTATTTAACTGAAAGCATATCAATTATAGGAAAAATATACATGCAATTCAACTAAGTTTTTTTTTTATTATTTATTTTTATAAGGTTATTTTATTAATCAAAAATAATTACCAACCAACTCATTGTCTCAATTTTTTAAATAAAAATCAATTACTAACTTATTGTCTTTAATCTTTTTAAAAACATTACTTTGATATTTCACCTATTATTAGGAATCGATAGAATCGGAAACGAGAATCAATTTGTAAGAATCGGAATCGGAATTGAAAAAAATTGAAATCGACTCATTTCTAGACGTAACCATTTCGAATTTTTATAAAATCCTTAGATCTTGTGACCCTTGCAATTAGTGATTTTGAGAAAACATGATTTTAAATTGTAAAGTATTACAACAGCGATGCGACAATAATTGTTAACTTTATCAACTATAGTATAATTATAACCATCTTCACTCAACGTCTTAAGGCAGTTTGCAAAGTGGATACGCTAGCAGTGTTGCCAAACATAATTTCAGACGCCAGGAAAATTATTATTGTGTAATGTACGAAATTGTTAAGGGGTAGTACTGTACCGCTGCAACAGTTAAAAATTGGTTTTCAAGGATATTAGTTCTTTCCTGGGGTACTTTTTCTGGAGCAGTACGATTATTGTATTAATTATTGTTAACCGTGAAATATTGCAAAACTAAACTGGGCAATGGCAACACTGTACTGCAAACAGAATTGTGTAGACGTCCACTTGATGTGTTTAATTGTTTAATGATGAGCGTACAGAAAGTAGATCCATTGCATTGGTTGATCAGGTCGACAGTTTAAAATGTATAGAACTTTTATATTTAGTTATGTTTTTAAACGAAAGATCGAAACCATTAGCATTGCTGAATTATATCTGTTACACGGATCTCTACCGTTGATTCGGAAAAGTTTTTGTTTAAATTTACTTTTGTAAACTACTCTGTTCACTAGTTGGCATTTTAAATATTTGGCTCGAACTTCGAGATTTTTAGAAAATCTCGAGCCGAGCCTAATACTTTAATATTCAGCTTGAATACTCGCACACCCCTAATAGTTATTCAATTTGCCAAGATACAAAACAGTGGGAAAAAACAAAACATATACGGAATCAAATGTCTGACAAACTTAAAAGCAGGAATGTTATTTATACAAATAAATTCAAATTAATGCAGACAGTAAAAACTGGCAGTTAAAATTTGTTGTAGCAATATGAAACAGATAAGAATATAATAATAACAGTAGGTTGCGAATAATATTTAAATCTGGAATATAGGCGATAAATACAAACGTGATAGGCCAATCACACATGAAGTAAAACCGCTTACACACACTGCAAACACGGGATCCTAGAGGCCAGTTTACGAGTGATTGTTGTTGTTGACAGACGGAAGAGCAGAAGGCGACGGAAGAACGGGTGTTCCAGGACAGACAGTATCAGATCGACGCGGCCATCGTCAGGATCATGAAGATGAGGAAGACGCTCAGCCACAACCTGCTCATCACCGAACTGTACAACCAGCTCAAGTTCCCAGTCAAGGTAAAGTCTAGTACAACAGACATTGCACATGCTGTGGTGGGCAGAGAGGCGTGGGGTATGAGAAACAGAGATTTAACTATAAATATATTTCCATCAAATTGTACCAAAAGTAGCTAGTTTCAGTATTAGCTGGGAATACCAAAAGTAATACTTTCCCACTCTAGATCTGGGAAAACAGCTGGAGATTTTTCCCAAACTGCTGTTCTTATTTAATTGAATCAACAGTATAATCATAAATGCAATGTGTGCATTAAAAATCAGCTGTTCTTATTAATCTAGTTAGCAGATAAACGTAAAAAACAATATAAATATACTATTGTTGTCATTATGTTGTGAGAAATATTATTTAGCAAACCTGATCAAAATTTCTGAAAAAGGTGTTCATTAGTATTATTATTTATAGTGTATTGAAAAGTATTCTTCATAACTCGTACCTATAGTGTTATTCCGGTACTTGATTGAATTTCCCCACTCAGCTTTTGCCTAAAAGCTTTTCTAAATTGAGTACGGGAAGTATTCTTCATAACTCGTACCTATAGTGTTATTCCGGTACTTGATTGAATTTCCCCACTCAGCTTTTGCCTAAAAGCTTTTCTAAATTGAGTACGGGAAATACAATCACGTACTGGAAAATACCACTTTTGGTACTACTGATGAAATATGCTATTGTAAAACTATTTCAAACATATTATTTCCACTGATTCAGAGGTTTTTATATACAGCTTTAAATGCTGCACTATAAGTTTGAAGCATCATAGACAGTTTTAACTTTTTGGAAAAGTGTTCGCTAAATTGACGTTTCTGGGAAGGTATTTCTTTCATTGACTTTATTTCTTACTTATTGATCCCTTCAACGAAGCTGATTGATTGAAATATTGTATTACTAAAGTCAGTGGTAAATAACTTGGTCTGACCCATTATATAATGGGTCAGACCCATTTGGAATATATATTCCAACTAGTGATGGTCAAAACCAGAAATTTTGAATCTCGAAACCGAAACCGAAACTTACAAAATCGAATCTCGAAACTCAAATCGCGAAACCCTATTTACTTGCCTGGGTATGGTTATGAAAAATAAATCCAGAAAAATTAATTAAAACTAATTATATATTTTGGTTAGAGTTGTTCTTTCAGAAATAAAAATCAATAATCCAAAAAAGGTGAAGGTAGACGACCGATGACAGTAGGCTTTTGACCTTTGCATTATTGATCGAAACACGGGCGTGATTTCTGTTAAAAAAACAACAATAAAGACACAAAAAATCTCAGCAGTTTTGAGGTTTGATTCTTGAAACTCACCGATCGAATCTCGAAACCGAAACTTTTCCAAAGTTTTGGTGGTTTTGAGATTCAAGTTTTGGTTTTGACACATCACTAATTCCAACATACACCAAATTTTCAACTACATCTGTTGAGGCGTATGAAAAATACAAGCTCAATCATAACACTATTTTTCCACCCCACAAACAGTATAAAGTGTTGAAATTTATAATTGAAATCCAATTATCTCAATGAGGGAATGTCATTGTATTACTTGAAACTTGTTGCAGCCGGCTGACCTGAAGAAGAGGATCGAGTCTCTGATAGACCGGGACTACATGGAGAGGGATAAGGACAACCCCAACCAGTACAACTACATGGCCTAAGCACCGAGTGTCTAGCGCCGCGCCTCCATACAGTGTACAGTGAAGGGACAGACTTCAACAAATTTAGATGAGAACATTTTGTTTCGTAGATCAATTGACCTTATCACTCCGCTTTTTTTACAAATCAGATCTCTCCATAGCATTGAAACCGAAACAGTGAGTAATTGTGATATCCGGTCTGTAAGGGCCCACTTCTCTAATTGCCTCGTTTTCAACCTCTTTTTATCTCGTTGAAGTAAAACTTTGGATTGTTTAGAAGTTTTGTCCTGGATTCGGACGAATCGTTTTCTGCTGCTGCAGACTAACTTTTGTGAGTGTATAAAGATACTGTTAGAGAGTAAATGTTTTATTTCTAATAAATTATAATAAACAACTTATATAATAATGTAGTTTTTGTCTTTATTCCTTTGAAGATTAGTAATAAGTATAGTGAGTCGTTTAATTACCTTGTGTGTAGTTCTGTTCAAGTTGTATTATGTGACTTCATAATTGTACTACCTTCAGGCTTCAGTACGAAATCAGTCCATTAAACGATAAAAGGAAATTTAAACCACTTATTTTGTCATACTAGTTCGGGGTAATCTTTAAGATGTCAAAACTAAAAAGTATAGTATTGTTGATAAAGGTATGCGAACTGAGCCAAGTGTGGTAAAAAAGATTAAAGATTTTCTCACAGATTTCACAATGATTTGTTTAATCTACTTACACTAAATCCTTGCATAAGACATGTGAAATATTTCAAGGAGGATGGAATAAGTAAAGATTATACACAATTCACACATTTATTGACACATTACTTATAAACACATACGTACAAAACACCAATACTGTATGTAAAACATTAGGCCTGTGTATTACAAGAATATGAATATGTACAAAAACTATGGCACAACTTTTTACAGATTGAAAATCATATCATATTTATTTACACCTGGTATACACGAGTATCACAATTTATTATATACTATGTTAGATAATGATTATTCGAGTGTTTTTAGCTGCACTGTTTATAAACTTTAAACAAAACAATACACACAAGTACCTTAATGGTTAGAAACACATAAAACAGTCTTTTTCAACGTTACATTTCTAGAATTATTTAATGTTTTGAATTATATTTTGGATACTTTTTAGAATTAAAACATGATGTAATCAGGCACTCAAGAGGTTTTTCTGTTGTGACCTTTGTGAAACATTCTATATTCATTTTCTTACTAGTGATTGACAATATAAATATATAAAGACTAACCCATATAAATAAGGGGCCCAATAATAAGAGGAGAGTTACAAAGTAAATAAAAAACTCTAAAATTAATAAAAATAGAAATTATAATCAAATACCTTACAAATAATGATTTAGAAAAAATTGCAGTAAACTGGGCTTGTTCGATTTGGATTCAGAGTTATTCGAATAAGCTGGCTAATGGCAAAAATATTTTAAGTGTTTAAAAGTATCCAAAAACAGCCCTGTGTACTTACTTAGTGTAAAAAAAATCCACAATAACCTCTGTTCTGTTGTCTTTTTATATTAATCATCCAAATTGTCGGTGTGCCATAAGATACAGCTGGTATTTTAATTTATTCTTGTGAGATGTACCGGTACAAGATTATATTAGGTAGGGATGGGTCGGTTGCATTTTTTATCGGTTCGGTTTTTTACAAAAAACTGTTGTCGGTTTTGGTTATTTTTAAGAACTTACCATAACTGTCTAATCCATTCTTTAAATTTAAGTTTCTACCTAGATTCTGAATTTCTGCCTATCTTACATCACAGGGTCATTATAAACTCACAAATAACGATTTTACCAAACTTTAATTGATTATATACCTATAAATATCTATTTCAGACTTTGTTTCACTGGTTTACATAAATAGGTAGTGCTGCAGAAACTCTACACAGGAGAGTTGGTTAAAAAGTCACAAGTAATCAATCAAAGACAAATCAAATTAATTTAAATTAAATATTAAGGACCATTATAAAACGAATTAATCACCTAGGCTTAAAACCATGTTTAGCTATATAATAACCAAGTTAGCCTAGGGCAATACCGAAGTCTAAGTAATCTTTAACTTATTTTTAAGGTCTAAGTTTAGCTTACTGTAGGCCTAACCTTAACAACAAAATAAATCTACCTGGTTTTGCTGATATTTTATTTTTGCAGACTTTTGAAACCCTAGAGTATTTTCCTACAGGAAGGATATATAATCTAAATACAGTAGGATTTATATTTACGGAAACAGTAGGATTAGAACTACCAACTACCTCTGGAGTCGGGGTTATTAGGGGTCAATTGGACTAAATGGTAGATCGTCGACTAATTAATTCTTCGTCTGGCATCCTCGACGATATTAACAAACTTTCTTAGTAAAAATGTCCGACTTTATTAAATACACAGTAAAATTTACAGTAATCCCGTAGACGTAGACCCTGTTCCTGTTAGACGTTGCGTCGTCGTCTGCTAGTGAGTACTGAGAGATGCGATATGCACAATCTGATATAAACTAATACACTCGCAAAGGTTATATGTGAATTGTCGCCCGAAGACACTGACGATCCTGGTGTTTGGAGTCGAAAACACCAGTGATCATGCGGTTGGAGGTCGAATCTCGTGCTTCTTGTCGTTCTTGTATTGGTTGTAGTTTATATCACCACAAGAGCTAATGAGGCACTCTTTTCCCGGGCGGTAAATTCATGAATGTAACTTATAGTTGTGATGTGCGTGTTTGATACATAACTTATTGAAATATCGCGATAAAGTTGATACGATACATATGATGTGTCACTGTCACTAGCAGACTTAAGTTCAAACTGCAGTCGAATAGTATTTAATTTCTCAAATATGGTGTTCTTTTTCATTTGTGTCAAGGTTAACTCATCACATATGTTCTTCTTTTTTAAGTTTAAACCGTTTGATAGCTTAGAAATCAATAATTTTGAATATAATATATCAAAGGCGAAACGTTTTTAACAACAAAGGTATTGCGATTCAGTGCCATCGATATGATACGGCAATACTTATGATATCGAATACAATTCGATAAGCAGGAAACTCTGCTATCACCAAAGCGAGATGACATTTAAGTATTGGGCTTATGTATCGCGATACACGAATCTCTTTTACTGTACCATTTTTGATGTATCGTGTCATTAGACTTTCACTGATATATCTCATTGACTGGGTTAGGAGTTCAAGCGAATTTTTGTACAAAATTATAATGCTTATTTCAAATACAAGCACTTACTGACAGTGAAAAATCAAAACCGACATTTGACCATCGTTTCTCGGTTTCGTTTTTTTTTGTAAAAAAACGGTAAAACCGACAACCGACTTTAAGAACCGACACATCCCAAACATTAAGGAATTTATCTGACTTCACATTATCCGTTAATATTTTCAGTTGTATTTTTTTATGTGAGTCCACTCTTTGCATTTACTTAATTTATACTATGCAATATCAGTTGCAAATAAAGCCTGCAAGACCTGTACAGCAATCAGAACAAATAATATTAGAAGATGTTTAAAAAACAACCAACCTAAAAATACACAAAAATATTATAATGTTTTTTAGGAACAATCAATTATGTTTAAGAAAGCTAAATACAATTTTTACAGTTAATGCTTTGCAAACTGTTCTTATTTATAAATTTAGGACTACAAGTACTAAAATATACAATAACATAAAAACATATTTTAACTTTACAAATATTTTTCATTGCTTGAAAGTTTTTAACCAAGCTAAACAATCTTTGTCAATCACTCTTAGATAATATAAATCACCGTCTCATTTTACAATTTGTTTGACATCTCATCCAAACATTCTTATCAGGTCAAATTTAGTGATTCTTAAGTCAAAGTTAATTTAAAAACATACAACTAACCAACATACATACAATTCAGCAGTTTTTACGGCTTATGAAGTAGAGTAGGCCTATGATTAATGGCAATAAACTGTCGAATCCATCTGTGTTTATACTGGCCTCATTGATAACATTTAATATACTTGTTTTAGAAATTTCTTCTGTCCGAGTTTCTTAATACAGACCTCAGCCCCGGCAGTTTATATTTATACAGTATATGAGATGTGTAATTTAAAACACAAAAAGTGGTTAATTTTATCAATTAAATTAACTAAAATTAACACTTTCGCTGCGTTTGACATGTTTAAACATGAATCTCTATGTTCCAATGTTGAGCAATGTCCGATTTCGACCCACCCGCAGCGAATGCATTAACTAATTTTATTAATTAACTAAAACATTAGCTTTGGGGACAGACAAATTTACAGGGAGGAGAGTGGGACCAACACGCCCATCACCCCCAACACCATGAATCAACATCAATATTACAAAAAGTAGGTATGTATATGAACAAAGATTTACTATGGAGAGAAATGTTTCAAAAACTATTTGTTTTTAATTTCAAAATGGTAAGATACGGGTGGTAGGATTTCCACTTGACTGCTGGTTGGTAGATGAATTTTAGACTCATTCAAAATCATTGTGGGCCATACGGGCTGAAATGCAGTGACCTCTGTCTGCTGTTTGGTTTTTGTCTCATTTGACACAGTAACGATTTGATCTGTTTAATAATAACTTAATTAGGGTGTTGCAAAAATTTAAATATTGAACAAATAAAATTGTATCTTAACACGTACGCTGCGGGGCACTGCTATAGCAGTGCTCCGCTACTGGCGCGCCTTGCTGACAGCTGCTAAAGCAGTGCCGCGCTCCCCTCCCAACTATTGCTTCAGTGTGAGCCCAGCACTCGGCTGGGAACGTTATTATCGTTGCCAGCGTGTAGGTTAGAATGCAAGCTTTAATTAGGTGTAGGTTGGTACTAAAATTTCCCGTAAAATCCCGTCTGGCACCACATTTTGTCCCAGTTCGGGGATTTTCTCCCTCCGAGTGAAAATACAAAGGGACTGGCTAGGGGTCCAGGCAGTGCTGCTACCTGTGGGTGTTTCAGTGAACTACGTCCACTCTCGTGGTAACGCAGCACCATCACCGCCGCTTTTTTGCGATTTGTCAGACCGAAATATTTGGCTGCCAATTGCGTTCGCTGATTCGCTGGCGCGTCGGGGCTACGCCGCACATTGCGAACGCCCGCCAATGGGTTGCAGCAGCAAACGTGTTAATAGACAAAATTAATTTCATACAACAGGTATTTGAAATTCTCTATATTTTTTCCAAGTACGTCATCATTATAAAAAATCCAAGTTTAACAATCGGTTTTTCATGTGTTGGTAGTAAAGAAGTATGGTGAAATATCGGCAAATTAACCGACTATTCATTTATCTATTGACTTATTGGAAATTTTGAGTCTTAAAATTGTTTTGTTATAATCAAAGTAACCATCAAATTTACTTCATTAACCAATAACCAATTCAACAGTTGCTGCTAAAACATTTTTGAATGAAGTTTATGGCGAGCTTTCACTTTTCACTTTATCAGTTTGTCGGCAGTTCTTATCTGCTGGGTTGTGATTGATCTGCAAAAAAAAAACATACGTTTAGCACAGCATCAGGGGAAAAACTCAATGGAACATCAAAACCGATGCTTAATAAAAGAGGGGAGCTGCAGGGATCAGTTTTTGGCTCAGTACTTTTTATACTTTTGTCTAATGACAAAACCTCAACACCTGGAAGCCCACCGTACACCACTGATGTATGCAGGTGACACCATTCCTACATTCTAAAGAATTCTAAAGAGTCATCATTGCACTCGATATGGCATATACATTTTTTCAAAAAAATGATCTAGCGGTAAATACCAGCAAAACCAAACAATTGACATTTGGCAACAAACGAAGACATAGAAACAGTACTCGATGTTGAGGTTGAAGACCAAGCATTGTCCTTGGCATAACAATTATGGAAAAACTCTCGGAATCAAAATGTAGACGTTTGTCTAGCAAACTAAATACCAGTTGATAAGTCCTGAAGAGAATAAAGCATACAAGTGATGAAAGGCACTTTGGCGTTCAATCACAATAAACAACTGGTTTTGTGGCACACCAGTCACAAAACACAACCGCTCACACAATGGCAACGGTTGACACAACCGTTTTTCAATCCCAAAAAATAGTTCTGCATTTTGTTACAGTATCAAGAAAATAAATCATAAACTAGACAATATAGAACTGATTCAAACTTTGCCAGATGCTTGCATCTAACTACACGCAAATTAATGATTTCTATCACAAAAAAACTTGGCATGAAATTTTTAAAATAACAACTTTTGGCAGTTGATAACTAATTTACAACAAAATACACTTTTAACAATAACATACCTGAGGCTTTAGATTGAACCTGTCAATTGTGTGGTACTCCTTGCCAGACCGTGGTCTCATGGTGTTGATGGTTGTGTGGTTGAGTCTGTTGAAAATTACATAAGATTACAGGCGGTTTGGGCTTTGGGTTTAATTTTAATTTGATCTTGAAAGATCTTGCAGTTTACCTGAGTATCTAATAGGGGTGTGCGAGTAGTGATTTTTTAAATCGAGTCGAGTCAAGTAGTGCCAATTATTTTCAAGTTTCGAGTATTTTCGAGCGAGTATTTGCCATCAGTTTGTAGTTTCAAAAAATATAATGGGATTTTGATACCACTCAATATTTGATAATATAAACATGGTTACTAACTAATACTAGAGTAGCAATACAAAGTTTTGGCCAGTACAAACAAAACACGGTTTTACATTCGTTTACGGCCAGTAAAACACGGTTCTGTTGTCATTTGGCCAATATCACCTAGAGCAGACATTGCTTATAATCAATATTAGATGAAGAAATCGTTAGTTACGGCCGATATTAAGTGCGTAAGGTTTTGGGGTTGTCATTAGTGGTTGTTATGTTCACCACTTTTGCTGATATAATGTATACCGTCGTCATTTTCGGCCTTTATTACGTGATCCAGTCGTCATTTTTGGCCGATATTACGTTTTCCGTCGTCATTTCCGGCCGAAATTATGCGGTCTGATTGTCGTTTTCGGTCGATTTTACGTGATGCGATCGCCTTTTGCGGCCGTTACCACGCGATTTGGCCAATCGCAATCGTTAGCGATTGTCCGGAAATCGGCGGGAAATGCTCGCTCGAACTTTCGAGTAGTTTTCAAAACTTTGAGTCGAGTTCGAGTATTAAAATACTCGGCCGAAAACTCGAAGTTTCGAGTACTCGCACACCCCTAGTATCTAAACTAACACACTACAAAACTACCTCTGCAACTAGAAAAAATGCCTCAGGATGTTTGGATGTTTCAATTAACAGTGCAACAGTGAGTAGGTTACTTGTAAAACAACAATTTGTTACTTTTTTAGGGCCAGTTATTTTTGTATACATACAGTATGACTCGTATGACCCAAAGCAGATTCTGTGTAGTAATTGGGCAGAAAAGTACCCAACTTAGAAACTTAGTAATAAGATTTTGCTTTTAAAGAGAAAGAGATTAAAATTAATCAGAGCCTCCTACTGCTGAAAAGGATGTGAACCCACCGGACAGGTTAGTCGCGGTAAGACACTCGGAATTACTCCTCGCCAAACATTGTAGAATAAGATTCCCATTAAGAGGCGCAGTGAAGTTTGTTCGCAATATTGGGACGATATTGTGTAGGTCCGGTTTGTGTCTGTGTTGTGTTTTGACAAGATAGATTAAGGACAACTTATTTAGATACTAAGAAGGGTGTTTAATATAATAAAAATAAACTAACTATCGTAGTAGGGTCTTTGTTATTGACTTATGAACCATTCCAACCCCATCACTTGATTTTAAATTAAGTTTGTCATAAAAAGTGAACTGTATAAAATAAATCAAGATACATAAGTATTTGACCTGTGCGGCGGTCGGCCGGTTACCCGACACGACCCGCGGGTTTTACCTATTCCTGGGCCCAAACTTCCCGATAAACGCTACAGCTACAATCCCCAACACCTTGCCAGCTTTGATGTTTTAATATTTAATTACTGTTGAACTCATTTCCCTAACTAAGACTCTGCCCCCAAAATTTATTTCTGCAAGTTACATGTTCTAACCAAACATTGGATTTAAATAAGTTAATCTACACTGCCAAATAAATGAAGATGAATTAATTTAATATTTGCTGAATTACATAATACTGCTCAATTCCCCCCCAGACTTACCCCCAAATTGTATGGTTTAGTGAAACATGGGTACCTGAAATATACCGGGGGGTGAAGACGAACTGCGGTCCGATGTGCCTCTCTCTCCTCTCCGCCAACCACTCCGCCTGCCGCACCTGACCTTGACCTTGACTCACCTGGGGTTTGATGCGCGCGCATCCCGGCTGCGACCTTGCCCCCTAATCGGTCTGGCCTAATGTCTTGTAGGGATGTGGGGGGTAGCCCCACAGCTCTCCCCCGCTCCCCAGAAAGGAGGAGAAGACAGGGGGATCGATCAAGGCTGCTGGTGGCAGAGCATGGCATGCTGGATCTGAGGTCTGAAATGATACTTAATTGCAGTATTAAAAGAATAAAGGGGTTTGGAAAGGTGCAGGTTGATTAAATTTTGGGGGTTTTGATAAGGCCACCATGGATTGTGGTTCCAGAGGTGGTTTCATGAAATATTTCAAATAATAATAAATCTCTTTTAATATGTGCACATATGTTTATCTCAATGCAATAACTTAATATAGAATTTTATATAATGGGACAAATACTTAACATAATATATTTTTGAATATTTTGTTTTAATTTTTTTTTTTTTTTTTTTTTTTTTTTTTTTTTTTTTTTCTCCTATAGAGCGCCTTTTTATTGGCATGATGGCTGCCCTAAGGTACTTCCATTTCCTTAAAGATAACTTAGCCTACCGGTTTGAAAGTGTGTGTGTGTGTGTGTGTGTGTGTGTGTGTGTGTGTGTGTGTGTGTGTGTGTGTGTTTGATGTTTAAAATTGTTGTGTTTATGAGCATGTTTCCTCGTCGCGATTCGAGCGAAACAATCCGCACTTCCTCACGATCATTGGCCCATGAACTGCGCTGGAAAAGGGGTAAAAAAGTAAAAAAAAAGGCTAGAGCACAGGTCATGGTTTAGGAAAAAGGAAAAATATGTTTATTCATGAAAAATTGAAGTTACTTTAATACCAATGTCGTGAAGGAGGGCTGCCGCTCGGGGTGTGTATGTGTGTCGCGATGGGTGACCGCATTCCCTGCCGCCACCTGAAGGGGGGGCCTACGCGAAACACCTCCTTAGTCACAGGTAGCGACAGGAGTATGTCCCATCGCAACCCGGTTTTGTGTGTGTGTGTGTGTGTGTGTGTGTGTGTGTGTGTGTGTGTGTGTGTGTGTGTGAAGAACGGTGTGGACTATATGGAATTGCTTTACTTAACCTAACTTAATCTAATATCACCGGCATTGGGGATTATCGTGACTCATCGGGTGGACTCTCTCTTTTTTTCTCTTTTTTTTTGGGGGGGGGGTAGTGGGGTCTACTATGTACTTGGTGTGATCGTTGGTCGGTTTCCCTGAAATTGGTTGGTGGGCTGGTTGAAAATAACGCTTTAATTGCGAGACATGAGCTCGTCTTATGACTTTGCCTGTCTTAGGATCTGTTAAAATAACAGTTACAGGTGATGTATAACCTTGAATGATTGTGGGCTTTGACCACAGTGGCAAAAGTTTGGCATTCACCCCATCTATTGCTTTACTTTGGTGATGCATTCTATACATGACCCAGTCACCTATTTTAAAAGACGGAGGATGGCGTCCCTTGTTAAACTGTTTCTCGCGGGCTTTTCTGGCTTTAGTTAGATTTTGGTGGGCTTGTCTCCATTTGTCTTGGGTGTTTTGGGGGGTGGACTCTTGATTAAGTAACTGATCGAGGTCCCAACTAAGCTCTAAGGGGTGGTGTATTTGAAAACTCAGGAAAAGATCGGCTGGTGAAAACCCTGTGCTCGAATGTTTGGCTGAATTGAATGCTATTTGGAACAAATGAAGATTCTGGTCCCAATCAGTCTGGTGTTCTGAATGGTAAATCCTAATAGCTATTTTGATGTTCTTATTTACTCGCTCGGCATGGCTTGGATTTGGATAGTAAGGTGTTGTTGTTACATGGCGGATTCCTAATTGGAGACACATATCTGAAAACTCCTTGGATGTAAAGGAAGAAACATTGTCTGACACCAAATACTTAGGGAAGCCGAAATAAGCGAATAGTCCTGAGCGAAGGAGAGAAACGGTGGTTGATGCTGTTGTATTTCTGGCTGGGAGGAAAACTGCAAATTTTGAAAAGGAGTCAACTACTGTAAGTATATATCTATTGCCTTTTTTTGATCGGGGTAAGGGGCCTATATGGTCAATAAAAATTTTCTCGAAGGGCGTAGTTGGTACTTCCGATGATAAAAGTCCTGCTCTAGTGTTGGGCGCTTGTTTGGATCTTTGACAATAAGTACAGGTTTTAACCATGTTAGCAATGATATCTTTGAGAATAGGGGACCAAAAATGTGGTTCAATTCGAGACCACGTCCTTTTAACGCCTAGATGGGCTGTACTGGGTGCTAAATGATAATATTTAAAAAGAAGTGGAATAAGTCGTTTGGGGATTACAACTCTGGGTTTAGTTTGATTTGGTTTCTTGTATGTTAGCACATTATCTATCATTGAATAACCTGAGGGGGGGTTCCTTCCCTTAAAACTGTTGATAATCTTTTTGGTATCTGAGTCCTCTAATTGGTGTTCCCTAATATCCTTAAAGGCTTCTGGTATTTTGAATAAAACGTTTACCTGATGGGGGTTGAGGGTATTAACTATGGGTACTGTGTTTGAACTAGGGTTCTCCTCAAACATACGTGAGAGGCAGTCGGCTACTACGTTGTCTTTTCCTTTTATGTGATATACCGTAAATTGGAATGAATTTATTAGAGTAATCCAACGTGAAATTTTGCCTACTTGTCTGGGATGATTCAAGAGCCAAGTTAGGGCATTGCTGTCAGTGTAAAGTTCAAAGTGTCGGTGTTCCAGATAGACGCGGAATTTCTCTAGAAAGTGGGTTATGGCAAGGGCCTCCAACTCAAACGCACTATAGTTCTTCTCATGGATGTTTGTGGGGCGTGAACCATACGCAACTGGGAGCAATGCGTCGTCATATTTCTGGGACACTACTGCGCTTATACTTGTTCGACTGGCATCTGTATGTAAAATGAATGACAAATCAAAATTGGGCATCTTAAGAACTGTTGATGAGGTTAAAGACTGTTTTAAATGATTAAACGCAGTTTCCTGATCTTTACCCCAAGTAAACTTTTCTCCCTTCTTTTTTAACTTGTTCAGTGGAGCTGCAATTTGAGAATAGTTGGGGATGAACTTAGAGTAGAAGGCTGTCATACCTAAAAATCTGGACAACTGCTTGAGGGTTCTAGGGGTGGGAAAATCATCTATTGGTTTGGTTCTGGCTTGACTAATCGTCAGGGAGTTGTTCTTGATTTGGTGACCTAAAAATTCTATTTCGTTGGAAGCTATTACCATCTTACCAGGGTTTACCGTTAGGCCTGCTTGGCTGAGGCGTTGCAATATCTCTCGAATGTGCTGAACATGCTGATCAAAAGAATCTGAATAAATAACCAAATCGTCAAAAAATGAATAGACATACTTAAATTTAATATCACCTAAAACTTTGTCCATTAAGTCATTGAGAACCATTGATCCGTTGGCTAATCCAAATGGGACATAATTAAATTCATACTGGGCCCAGGGAACCACAAAAGCTGTAAGGGGCTTGGATTCTTCGTCCAAGGGAATTTGATTGTAGGCTGAATTTAGATCTAATAATGTGAACCATTTGGCCTTGCCCAAGTACTGGAAGGCTGACTCTACTGTGGGGGTTGGGACTGCCTCAAGAGATAACCCATTGTTTAGTGCTTTATAGTTTATGACCATTCTCGTTTTGCCTCCTTTCTTGGGAACAGTGAACGCAGGTGCTGCAAACGGTGAGGTTGACTCCCTAATTACTCCATCTTTCAAAAGGTCATTGATATGTTGTCTCAAAATTTCGGTTTTAGGGGGTGAAAACTGGTATGGACGTGCCCTAGCTTGGTGACCTGGTTTCATGTTGATATGGTATTGAATCAGATTGGTTCGTCCTAATTTTTTGGTAACTGTGTTGGGGAACTGTTTGATTAAATCTCTTAATTGTTGAACCTGGTCGCTGGTAAGATTATCGCCAAATTTGGGGCCGGCTGGCTGTTGATCAACACACTTTGGTGCGTCTTGACCAAGGGTCAGTATGAGTGGCTGATCGTAAGGAAAAACTATGGTTCGTTTGGCTATATTTATGACGGCTCGGGTATGTGTCAAAAAATCTATTCCGAGTATGACTTTAACTGGCAATGACTCGGCAATATAAAAGGGGAAGGTCCATGACAGATACTGAATTTTGAAATGTAGTTTTACCTTGGAATAGAAATGCAGAGGGTTTGAAGAAGCGGTGGTGGCCGAGGTGGTGACTTTGATCGGTGGACTTGTGACCACCCCTTTAATTGCACTAATGACTTTAAAAAACTCTTGAGATATTATTGAACAGGATGCACCTGTATCTATTAGGGCTTGTGTTTCTTGTGATTGAAATTGCAGAGGTATGAGGGCCGATTTACTTAGTTTAGCTTGCATATCATTATTACTGTTAAATTGCTGTGAACGCTTAGCTTTAGCTGCGGTTGTTGCATGAAGGGCTTTATTTGGAGATGCGGCAGACTTGTTCGTTTGGAGAGATGGGC
Source organism: Allygus modestus (assembly GCA_963675035.1). Classification (NCBI taxonomy): domain Eukaryota; kingdom Metazoa; phylum Arthropoda; class Insecta; order Hemiptera; family Cicadellidae; genus Allygus; species Allygus modestus. The sequence continues at coordinate 196,795,419 of OY776112.1, forward strand.
TGCCTAATGACCTCCCCAGCGGTAGTTTAAATTCTGATGGCTTGGTGTGTGTGGGGGTCGACTTAAGTTGCCTGACTGTTGGTTGGGGGAGTTTGTCTGTCGGTAACCTTGATTGGGGCCAGTTGGCGGGTGTTGCTGAAATTGAGGTCTGTAATTATAATGTGGGGAGCCAGTTTGATATTGATTGGGGGATGAATAATAGTATTGCCGGGGGGGTTGCTGGTATTGAAAACGTTGAGAGGGATAATTGGCTCGCCAATTGTTGTGTCGGTGCTGGGTGTAGCTGGGATAGCTATTCCTAGTCTGGCAAAATTGGGGGTTACTACTACGGAACTGATTGTTATTGTTGGCCATTGATTGGCTAGGTTGTAAATTTGGAAGCGACTGACTCAATAGACTTGTTGACAGAGGGGCAATATCCAGCAAATCTTGCAAGGAATTGATTGGCTTAAGGCCTGCAAAGGTTGTTCTGGTCTGTTCATTGATTCCCCTAAAAACAGTCTGAAATACTTCTTGGTCAGTTGTACTGGGAGAAAGGATGATATGCAATGTCTGAATGTCCTTAACAAATTCAGCCAAGTGCTCTTGTGGCTGTTGACGTCTATACAAGTAATGATTTTGAAGCGCCCTAAGGGTATCCGTTGTGAAAAAATTGTCCCTAATGCTACCCAGTGTCTGCTGCCAAGTTAAATTCTGGGCTATTGAACTCATCCAAAATTCTCTAAATCTGTTTGTGGTATAGGGGACTGCATTTAAAATGATGTATTTATCTTTAATCAAATTTAACTGCATTATTTGATGCAGTTTTTTGAGAAAGCTAATTGTCTGTTGTAGGTCGTCGCCGGAAATTTTGGGGAGCTCCTTAAGCAAGTCCCTGACGTATGGTGGACATTGGGTGTTATCAGACTGAGGATTACACTGTATACCCTTAATTCGCTCAGTTAGGGTGTTAGCTGTTTGAGCAACGGCGTCTAACGTCATCGTTTGCAAAGACTGGATTAAGGCCTGAACATTCGGATCTAGGATGGGCGTAGAAGGGTTAGGTGGTGGGACATGCGTTGATATGGCGACTGATGAAAGAGGTTGGGTAATAGCCGGTGTTGGTACAGTGGTTGTAATGGTTGAGGTAGTGACTGCACAAGTTGTGGTAGTCGTCGTTGCAAGTAGTATAGCAGTAGTGACTGTATGTGCTGTTTGAGTCGTTGGAGAAGCTGTCGCTGGTGTCTGTGATTCGTCAATGTTTGAGTCTGAATTGTTTTCAAGAACTTCTGTATTGCGAGCTCTTACGAAGTTCTTGAGTATAATTCTGTTTTCTTCAAGTGTTGAGGCTGGCAAGATATTCCAAGCAGAGCATTGAGCTACAGCTTGTGTCGCGGTTAGCGTGTTAACCCACGCTACTGTGTTGGGCAGATTCTCGAGATCATAAATTGGCATTTTTCAATTGAACTTGCTGGGGGTGCCCAGGGGGGGTTAGAACCTAAATAAGTTTTGATTGGGGGGAGTTGACTATTGTGTTTTGTATTGTGGTGTGAACGTATATGCAATTAAAGTAAAAAGGGGGAGGGGGAAATGAGTGACTGAAGTTGAGCGTGTTGTCCCTGACGCATTACCGGACCACAATTCCCTTATCAGTCCTATAAGTATAAACTCTTATCTATTCCTTCAAATAATTTATTTATGATTGTTAGTAGGTATTGATGTTGATTTACATGTAGAGGGGTTAACTCAGGAACTGGTGAGGGATGAGTCAGTCTCGGAACCCCCCTATTCTATTAAACCATCAGCTCAAAAAAAAAGGTGGGGAATAACCTTCAAAATTATTGTCTCTCGATAACACTGTCTCCCTAGTCAGCGACAAATGTGAGTCAACGATGGACCTCCAAGGCGTTCGGTTGTCCGGATGCCTTATGTTGGAGAGGCAACTTAGCGAACCCAGAATGAAACACATCAACCACTCACACAGGGAAGCGACAGTAAACAGAATACCGTCAACCGTGGTTGTGTTTCATAAAATGCATAGACAACCTGAATTACGGTTAAAATGTGGGGTTATAACTTCGAACTAATTGAGGGGGGGGGGTCCGAGCGGATGGTATTGCCAAGATGTTAATATATATATATATTTTTTTTTTTAAATGTATGATTACTAGAGCACTTTCTTGAGAAGGAAGGTAAAAGGATTGATTGATTTTCTCAGTGGCAGTCATCTCATTGCTCTCTGCTACCATTTTCCCCGTCGACGCATCGCAGCTGTTAAGTGCTATGCTGCTGGTTTTATGCACCCTATCTGGTTTTTTTTTTTTTTTTTTTTTTTTTTTTACTTGGGGGTTGCTACCAGTGATACACTCAACACCGTGGGCCTGTGATGATAGTCTTACATATCATCCCACACTCACGGCTGCCAGAAGCTAATGGGCCGACAAGGGGGGGCTATGTACCCGTCTTACATTGGTCTTACTGTTTACTTTTTGCTTTTTTTATTTTTTTTTATTTTTTTGTATTTTTTTAAATTTTTTTTTTTATTTTTTTATTTTTCTTTTAACGGCTGAACCATAGTTTCAACAAATAGCAGGTGGGGGGAGGCAAGGTATGAAGGTACAGTGCTCAGAAGTTTCTATTAAACCAAGGACTGTATTTTTCTGTTCGCTTAATTTTTTTTTTCTTTTTTTTTTTAATACAGATTTTTTGTTTCATCTAAATCAACGAGAGAAATGCAATACCATTGCACTCGAGCCAAGTTTAATTTCGCGATTCCAAAGCTAAATGACAACCAAAACCATCAACAATCTAATTGAATTAATGACAGTGTATCTCAAGAGACAAGTTGTATAGTTACACGCCCTAAATCTAAGTTGGGGTTGACTAACCCAACTAATGAGTTGACAAATTCCCTATTTTGGTTCCGGACTGGGGTAGGATTTGAGATGTGGTAATTGAGGTGCCATGATTCCCTTTAGCTTAATACAAAGGATAAATTCACTATAAATACCTTTCACTAGTCATGCCACTTAACATGTTTAAAATTAAATAGTTAGCTCAAAATAAATTGTTACTGCTTAGTAATGCCATAAAAGTATAATGCTAATGAAATGCATCGATGCTTGTGGTCTCCGGCAAAGGCCAGGGGTTAACGCCATAATGAGTTAATGAATGTGTTGAGATGGACATTTGGTTACTTTATAATATTTGCTTAGAGGGGGGAAATTATGCAAGTGTTGAAGTGTTGGCCGGTAGTTACTTTATCTTAAATTTTGTCGTTTAACTGCTCCTCTAAAATTGCAGTAAGGTGCGAGAAAGCATTGGCATTCAAATGAATTCCATCCTTTCGTCCGGAAGGATAATACTTGGTCTCAAAAAACTGATCAGCATTGTGGATCGTGACAGGTAGTCGTAGGATTTGTGTGGAGTGTGATTGTATTGTTGTTAAAAATCTGTTGAAGTCATCAACTCGCCTGAGTGCACAGTCATCGTGAACAAAGCGTAAAAAAGGAGGTAAAGTCAGGATTAACAGGAGTTTAGGTGCATGGCGCCTTTTAATTAATCTGAGCAATGACAAAAACTGGTCTTTGATATTCCCAAACGGTGTATTTCTTGTTACATCGTTCGTACCCAGGCAAATGAGAATAATTGAGTCGCTGGGTATGGATGTATGCGATGCTTTCAAGGCTTTCTTAAAATCGGCTATTGTTGCGCCGGAAATACAAAAGGATACTTTCACTCTTAAAAGGGGTTCCTCCTGCATTGTTTCTTGCAAAAACTTGTGATACCTGATGAACTGGGAATCACCCATTAAATTAATTTCAAGCATGTGAGAACTTTAATCTAAATACATTGATGGGGGGTAGGGGTGGGGGGGGTGTGAACCGTTTGGCAGAGGGGGGGGTCCTGGTGAGGGGGGGGGTCCTGATCTAAGGGGTGGGGTTGTCCTAATTTACGGGGAGATGTCCTGTTCTATGGGGGGGGGGGGGTTTGCGTGTAAACCCATGTTGCAATGAAAAATATTCTAGGTGTGGAATATTAAATTATACAATCAAATTATTTAATTTTATACTGCAATTGTCATCAATTAAAGTTTATTACATGGCAAAGGAACCAAGCCAAACGCGCAACTAATTATATCCGTTAATGGAGTGGATTAACTAAAACTATCTATGCAGGTCATTTATTTTATTTACCATAATCAGATTTACTAACTGAAATTTACTAACTGTCGATTAATAATTGGTGATCATTATCAAGAGTGTAATTGGAAGCAATACTAGCTGAACTGAGGAACCAGGTTTTGTTTATTTTTTTTTAATTTTTGTGTTTTATAACATCCACTCATGCAGGTATATGCTAGATAATGGTGGGGGGGGGGGGGTGAATTACTTGAGCATTGCTAAATATGTTGTGTATTAAATGTATATTTATGCTCAAACGCTAAGTCATATCATACAGTGTATTCACCCTTAATTTAGCTTGTTGTTTTTGTTTTGGTACCTCAGCTCCACTGTACTGTACTTTAAACTAGGAAAAGAATAAATTACTGGCTTAAATGAATTGCAGTTCCAAATAATAAAATAATACAATAATTATGGACTAACACACTACCCAGATGTAACTGAATGAAATGGAAACTGGGTAAAAATATGTAACTACTGGAATAAGAAGTTGTACAATTAATCCACTGTTGTTGTAAAATTCAATAACTATAATGCATTTAAAAGGAAAATATGCTTAAATGATTGCTTACCGCAAGGGGTGAAGTTGGGAAATTTAAAATTGTATCAACAATTTTCAGTCAGTTGTGGGACTGCATTAGGTGAATTACATTTATACTGGTTTCCTTATAATATTGTAAAATGACAGGAGGTCAATGACCTTGCTATCTGTCAAACAAAGTCCTGCCTCCTTCTTGTAAATAACTTAGTTCATCTTAAATAAACAATATTATAAGTAATTGGTATACCTACACCAATATAAATATAATACTTCAGTAGTAAGTTGAATTATATCTGACAAACGTAGATTATATTGTGATGCAAAGGAGTTGAGTAAATCCTTGATTAAATGCAAACTAATAAATCCACAAACGGGCTTGTAAAGAAATGCTTTGAACCTAAACACAAATAAATACTCTGAATTAGTTATGTGAATCTATTTTTACTACGAACCAGAAGGGCATATTCTTGGCTAAGATATCCTGCCTACTTTCTAAACATTGCCAAAAGGATTAGTATTGCTATTGAAATTGAAAATTGGCCGTCAACACTGTTTTATAAATGTTTGTTGTTACCTCCATGACAGAGCTTTAGATTGATAAATGTAAAATGAATACTGTATACAGTAGCCAGCTCTGTAACACAAACAAGCCTAACACAATCATTAATAAGGTACTGTTTACTACTGAGGGAGTGGACTGAACCTCCAGTTTATTTAAGTCTTTGTGTATAGGAAGTTCTTGTTACAGTACCAATATTGCATAATTGTACTAATCGCACACTAGGTTGCAACCACTGCAGGCTTATGTCTACTTTTGTCGGTGGTAACATTTTTTGGAGTGTAAAACGACCAACTAAATTTAAATATTGAAATTGGTTGCTGATTTGAAATGCCAAACACAAGTTTGATCAAATTAATGCCTGAAATAGAAGCAATGCTTCCCGCTCGTCACTGCTGACTCAACATTAGTATCACTGAATTTGAAGGCGGTGATTTTTGTAACCTAATAATCGGAAACAGATCGAAAAGTGTTATTTATTAAATTTAATATATTATTCAAACACAAATATTCCTTTATGGATTAAGGTTGGAAAAAAATAAATAAACTGGTTATATTTAATTAATCGGAGTTAGCTTTCTGAGGAAAAAATAAATTATGCTTAGGCTACAAAAATGTAAAATTTCGGAATTTTACAAACTTAGAATTAATTATTGATTTGTCCAAGTAAGCTTAGTCATCACTGATTTAAGACTAAAAGGCGTTCAGATTGAGAGCTGTGCAATCATAATTGCAGTGCACACACGCGGTCTGAGCGACATGCTGAAGCTGGTGGGGTGGGCAAACCTGTTTCGTGCATGTTTGCTAGCAACTCGGGTAGCTTAATTTTTAAGGATTTAATTATATTTTCGAACAAAAATTGGAAGGCTATGATGGGATGTAACTGCAGCGTTTCCATTGATTAATGCGTGTTCGTTACTACACGCGTCTGCTACCAACTGCGGCGGTCGGCCGGTTACCCGACACGACCCGCGGGTTTTACCTATTCCTGGGCCCAAACTTCCCGATAAACGCTACAGCTACAATCCCCAACACCTTGCCAGCTTTGATGTTTTAATATTTAATTACTGTTGAACTCATTTCCCTAACTAAGACTCTGCCCCCAAAATTTATTTCTGCAAGTTACATGTTCTAACCAAACATTGGATTTAAATAAGTTAATCTACACTGCCAAATAAATGAAGATGAATTAATTTAATATTTGCTGAATTACATAATACTGCTCAATTCCCCCCCAGACTTACCCCCAAATTGTATGGTTTAGTGAAACATGGGTACCTGAAATATACCGGGGGGTGAAGACGAACTGCGGTCCGATGTGCCTCTCTCTCCTCTCCGCCAACCACTCCGCCTGCCGCACCTGACCTTGACCTTGACTCACCTGGGGTTTGATGCGCGCGCATCCCGGCTGCGACCTTGCCCCCTAATCGGTCTGGCCTAATGTCTTGTAGGGATGTGGGGGGTAGCCCCACAACTGAAAGAGTCATTAGTCAAACAAAATAAACTGGTTTTGAACAGTTTATTATTCAAGAAATAAAAAATATATATATGTGTCCATAAGCACGATAACTCTTGTAAAAAAGCTCCGATCTTAATGAAATTTGGTACAAATGTGTAAAGTATCATTTCTTTGAACGAGTTCGAAAACCAGACAAATCACATCATCTGAAGGGGGGTTTTGTACCCCAAAAATGTTTTTTTGGGGTTTTCACATGTAATTTTTATTTTAATCAAATTATAATTTTTACTTTCTCCCCCTATACATAGTATATGGAGAAAGTATTGTTTTCGTACAAATTTTCAAATTTGAGTTGTTAGTGGAAATATTCGTTTTGGTGCTCCCTGAACCCAAAAAAGTGGTTTTTACGTGATGTCTGTCTGTGTGTGTGTGTGTGTGTCCGTGTGTGTGTGTGTGTGTGTGTGTGTGTGTGTGTGTGTGTGTGTGTGTGTGTGTCTGTGTGGATGTGTACAGAGCTAGAGCCCTAACCTATGGGCCGATTTTTAGAAAATTTGGTATGTAGGTACTAATCCACGATATCTCCAGGCATTTTTTTTCATTTTTTTGGATTTTTGATTTTTAAGGGTAATTATCCCCCAAAAACCGCCAAAAAACATGAAAAATCCAAATTTCTCAAAAACGGCTCTAACGATTTTGATTAAACTTTCGTGGTTTGTAGAACTTTAGGTTTGCAACAAAATGACACCACCCGTATTTCTGGAAAAATTCGGGTTCAGAAATTACAGGACTTGAAACATCCAAAATTAAATTTTTTGGATTTTTCATAAAAAATCATAAATGTTAAAAAATATTACTATTCACCATTAAAAAGAGCTCAAAAAACTAAATAAATTAGTATTTTAAATTACTATTCTACGATTGCTAGTTACGGAGAAAATTGAAATTTTCATTTAGCGGTAAACACAGTACGTTGTCCAATGTTATTTCTTATGGGGAATACAACTATTTCTCTCTTATTTACTGATCAATTTCATTAAAATTTGATATGCAGGTCAAGTTAGCATTGACCAACAGATGATGTTCAAAATGTGTTGCTATTTAACCCTGGGGGGCAAGGGGGCATTTCCCCTCTCAAAACCTCTGTGTGTAGCAACGGACTCTATAGTGCCTCCCAAAAAGGGATTTGGGTCGATATTTCTGAAAACAACTATTTTAGACAATTTTCTGTACATTTATCTATACTTCATATTCTATATTTACTAAATAACAAATATTTTTGTCATTAAAGTTTGGCTAAAAGGGAGAAAGTATATGTGTCAGTTTCCTGATACCGTTTATTACCATTGAAATCAGCTTTAAAAAAACAATTTGGTATTTTGATCATATTATGTATTCATTGGAAATTCGCTGAGTATGCAGTTTTGCTGCGAAGGGGGGATTTAAACTTTTATTTGTGAAACCTGATAACATTTTGTATCAAACAAGTACAGTACTTAACCCAATCAACTGACTGATACTGACTGGAAGCTGTCTGGTGTGTCAGATGACGTATATGAGGACAAGCTCAGGGTCTCTATGTAGTCAGACATGTCTGAAGTGCCACTGCTGGTGCTATGGGAGTCAATGTAAGGCACTCCTCCTGGGCTCAGATAACCTGTGGATAAAAACAACAAATTACGTTAATTACACAATTTTTGGAACCAGATTCACACTTGCAAGAACTGGATTGCATTTCTTCAAAGTTGTTAACCTCTGCAGTAAAGTACCTTAAATCAATTAGAAGAATTTATATCATAATGTTAACCCAAACAACCACAAATCTGTTGTTTTGGCTTTGGGTTGTTAAAACATGGTAGGCTGACCAAGTAAGCCAGTTGAGATGGACTAGCAAGTTAAATTAGTTAAATTGTTTTTACAAAACTTCAGTCATAAAAATAAATAAAATAAAAAACAGATAATTAACTATATGGCTTTCTTCTTGGTTTAGGTAGTCCTGGCAAAGGAATATGGTTGCTCTACTAAGATTTGACTTTTCCTTTCTATTTGAATTTCTAAACCGTTGTTGGGTCTCGACTTTTGTTGGTTTGGTACATGAAGTTTTACATAAATGTACTATACACTTGTGCACAAGCGCTACTCACTATTATTTTGTTATTGACCTGAAACAAAATATGGCCTGTGGCCTGTGGCTAAATTCTGCTTGCAACTTTCCATTGAGAAAATTCATAGCAATTTAATTTATTCAGATTGGAAATTATAATGATGAATAGTTCTTCGAATTTAATTCATGCTTTGTGCAATATTGCCTTTAGTCATTGTACTATTTATTATTTAACCAACCATGAAAGAACTGCAAAATCACTTTAAGAAGTTATGTTACTAGACACAGTTTATATATAAAATGGTTGAATTTAAAAATAATTTGTATACTTAAAATTTGTATTTCTATGATTCTGAAGAATAATGATTATGCTAAAATATCTTATTGTGAACAACTATTTGAATTGGTATTACAATTGCTATCGTAGTCACGTTTGCTCAGTTGCGCAGCCACCTAGTCATTAGTCTCTTAAAAGCATTGTCAGTTTTTAAATTGTGTTAAGATAGACATTTAACTCCTTTGAGTAAAAAATTAAGATATAGGTATGCTAAATTAGATTCCTACCTTTAGAGTCAGTATGAGTTGTGCAGACTGGAACAGTGGCTCCTGCAGATGAGGATTTCACAGGAGGCTTCATCTCTTCAAATTCAAAATTCATATCTTCAAACGGATCTACAGATTTGGATTTCCTCATAATGTGCCTTTGATTTGAAGTATTTTCCTTCACAATCTTCAGTTTCTCTGGGACAGATCTTTTCCTCATTGAGCGAAAATCTAATTCCATTAAGTCCCGTCTTCGAAACTGATGTGACCCCGTAGAAACTCCTGAATCGTTTGAGCTCGAAGAATCTCTGTTGTACACTGATTTGCATGGAATACTTGCTGACCTTTTTATTTGTGTAATTGGACTGTTGATTAAATTATGACTGCTAGATTCCACCAATACTTTTTGACTAGGCTGCTCTTCTCTTAAAACTTTCAAACTAAACTTACATGAAACATATTCTGAGTTATCAACCCTCGATAGTACGTGTTCACTACTGCTTGTTGGAATCGGTCTTTGGTTTAATGACGTGTCTGATAAGGAGTCAATAGATGTAGCATTGCTCATTGTAGGGGTGTTTACCAAGGTTTGGGTCGGAGAAACTACTTTTTCTTCAATGCTTTCCAGATTATCAAGATATCTTGAAGAATCCATAGAGCTAGATCTTTTTCTTATGGAAGGTATCAGAAGGTCCTTCTTCTCGGGATCTGATGTGCTTGATGTTGTCATCAACCGCCTCCTAACGTAAGGACTATTAGTTTCGGATATGCAATGATAAATTACTGAGCCATGGACAGAAGGATTAGTGAAACTTTTTCTTCTCGGTATCGGTAAACTTGGGGTGCTCTGTGATTTTTCATTCAACTGACGCATCCTCAAGTGCTGCAGCTCTTCAACTTTGCCTGAAATTGGAAGCATGGGAAGATAACTCTGAGAAAACTTTTCATGAACGGGAGATTGCAATGGAGATGACGGTTGACTCTGAAGTTTTGTTGTCGAATGGCTCATAGCTGGTTCCATAATTAAATAATCATCATTCTTTGGACCTGGTTTTGGAGGAAGGCCTCTCCAAGTATGTCCACATTTTGCACAACAACTGGAGCTTTTCATTGTCAAGTCCGATAAATTATTTTCAAACTCATGATTTGTTGCATCTTTTAAATTTCTGAAAGTATCTTTCTTTTGCATTAACTCTCTAGAATTTTCATAGTATTCCAGAGACTTTGCAAACTCTAAATTGGCATAGGGTAACATAGATTTTGGCTCATGTTGTATGACCATTTCAGGTTTTTCAACAGAACTTTCTAAGATTACTTTTACATTAGCGTATTGGCTCTTAATAACTTTTATCTCCGGACCATCACATTCGTCCTCTTTATCTTTTTCTTCATCCAGGGTTAGAGTTGCGCTCATCTCTCCAAGCTGCTTTGGGTGAGTGTTGTTAGATGTTTCACAGGTATAGTTTTCACCTCTGCAGTTGACAAATGGCATTTTACCTTCTCCGTCCAGTTTCACCTGAAATAAAATAGTTTTTATTTAAATCTCATCCTAGTCTTTACTCATTTTGATATTGCTGCAAATAAAAATATCAAAATTATTTCATTTGATTTTTCAAACCTAATAAGAAACTTTTTAAATTTATCTAATCCTTACCTTCTATTTCAAGCACAAACAAATTTCTCTTCCAAAGCTTGTAAAATGTTTGATGTTGTAGGAAAAACGAGATTGATGTATAATGACTTATATGAAATGGTAAAACTTGGTTTTGTATTCAAAATTTCTAATTTGCATGACATTTTCAAAACTCATTTTCAAAACTTCCTTTACTTGGCTCTAAAAACTCTCTACAGTACTTGGTTTCTGATATGAAAGGGTACTAAACCTAAATATCATCCTAGTCAATCAAATATATTTTTATTGAGACAGTAATAAGAACGCTGTATAATTCAAGAAAATATATGGGATAGCAACTATGTGTATTTCCTTCCTTCCTTTAAGAAAACAAATCTTTGAACAAATATATAATCTTTGAACGCTCGGCCCCTTCCCGAGCGTTGGCCGTATATATACGCCAACGATGCTATTCAGTTGCGAGCGTTGGCCGTATATATATGCAACTCAATCTGAATTTCACAAGCATACGACGTATATATATGTCAAAACATGTAAACGTCATTTAGGTATTTTAAAGTTGTTTCTTGGCCGTCAACAGTTACCTTAGGCCATTAATCAATATTATTGGTGCGATAAATTTTTTTATTTTTGTGGTAAATTTCTGATTGGTGGGTTGGCATCACTGATCTTGTAACATCTGTTATTTACAAAACCGGCCGGCTGAGTCATTCTCATGTTATTGTTTCTGTTTGTTTACGTGTTCTTGAGTGAAGTAAATCTAGTGAGATAAGTTTAGTGGAATATATTCAGTGCATTAGAATGTGTTGTGTTGCTTATTGAAAATGACGTTTCGATTGAATGATCCGAATTTTGAAGAAGACATAATAGAATTACTGAATCTGAGTATTTCCGAAAGAGTCGGCTCTGTTGAGCTTTCTGACAACTCTGAAGATTTAGACAGTGAGTGTGTTTCGGTGCGTAGTTTAGGTGCAATATCTGAAGCTAACGATGATGTAAGCTGTATTGAAGTGCTGCAGGGTATTGAACATTAAGATGAAGATAATGTACATTTTGAACAAAGTAGATTTTGTAAATAAATGTTATAAAAACGATGAAAATTTGAACGAGAAAATACCAACATGGACACTTTCAGTATGTTTTATTGTGCTATAGTTAGATAAGTCCTTTTTGCATTTTTGTTATAATAACAAAGAAGTAGTATTATTTTTACCATGAAAGTTTTTTGGAAGGAAGTTTTCAACCAAAGGAAACCAGCACGGACGCTTTCAATATGTTTTATTGTATTATGATTAGATAAGTCTGTTTTGTCTTTTCGTAATAAGGAAGTCATATTGTTCTTATCATGATTTGTTTTTATTTCATTACCCTTTAAACAGTTCATTAAAAATAAATGTTTTTCCTAAACAAAATTTACAAGCGTTAGACGTATATATATGGATCAATGCATTCCTTAGCGAGTGTTGGACGTATATATATGCCGCAACAATTATGGCCATAAAACTTGTAAAAAAATTATTTTGATAAAAAAGTGTCTATAATCAACTTTAACCATCAGATAGAAGTGGAAAAACATCAAAATTTCAAAATCAATTTTTTGACCCCAACCAAATTTATTGATCGCGTAGTGAGTAGGGCCTTGCCCTGCAGCCGCCGCTCGGGAAGGGTTAATAACTAGCTGATTATACTGGTTTCACTCGGTGTAAATTACTAATGTCAGCTGTTTTATTTGAATAACATTAAATAAATAGCAGAAAACTGTAACCGTATGGTGTCATTTGATTAACATTGGAATTTTGGATGTCCCACGAGGAGTAGACCTAGAGGATTTAGAGGAAACTGAGAGACAGGTACAACAGCTGTAACCTAAAGGAACCTACCCTGAAAATTTCATGCCTCAACTCCTTGTCGTTTAGCCGTACGGTGATCCACACTCAGACAAGAATTCTGCTTTACTTATACAGATTGTGATATACGGTCTGAATAGCAATGAATCACCAGCTACACTGTGGTGTCCTTGGGTGCTGCCAGAGACATTAGATGAACCATTTTTCCGATATGAAGCAGTGAAACTTGCATGTTTGGGTTGTTGTAAATAGTAGAGTGTGGTACAGGGTTTTGACAAGTACCACCACATGAAAAGTACTATGAAAATATTGAAAAAACTACTGAACTAAAATGCATAACTTGGTCAAGAAATCTGAAAACATACTTACTTTGTGGATAGTAGTGCCGGTGATGGTGTTGGCTCGGAAAGCTCCAGTGAGGAGGTACGGGAGCCTCATCCAGCTACCGGCCCAGCACATGACTCTATGACACGGACACATGGCGGCGTGCGAGTCGTCCTTCTCCACCACAACACTGGTGAAACAGTACAGAATAGACATTACATTGCATATAACATTTTAATAAAGTAGTTGTGGAAGCTTTTAAGATTTGGCATCAGCTGAAAACCGCCATCTTTCTCAGGTTGAAAGAAAGAAAATTTTCCCATCTTTAGCCCGGATAAAGTGTGAGACTAAATAAAATACTTGGTCTAATTTTATTGATCAAATCAATATGGCAGATATGGTTCACATGTTAGTTTTGATTTGGTATAATTTTTACATGCTAAGCACTTTTAATAATTTTACCAACTTTACATATTACAGTTCATAAGTGCTAGGTAGGAGTCCAGTGTGCAAGAAAAAAGTACACAATTCATTTGGATTCCAGAGGACCAATGGTTTTTGAGGATTAAAAAGTAGGATAAGTTGGACATTTCCGTTGAAAAGTAGGATATTTCCGTTGAAAAGCAGGATATTTCCGTTGAAAAGTAGGAAATTTCCGTAGAAAGTAGTAGGATTTACTAAACAGTATGACAATCTAAGCCTACTGAAAAATAGGTAATACAACTTTTTATGCTTTTAAAACTGGTTTATTAATATTAGGTTCATCACTGCCTAGAGCAATAAAATCGGATAAAGGGATTTGAGCATCATTTCTTGATTGTACAATTCATTATGCCATATCGTTTGCTTTTGCCTGTCCTATTAGATATATGACAAGATGATGAATGACAATTTTTTTTTTTCAGGCTGTTATCTTATTTTAAGATCGTGCTGTTTTTTGATCTCCTTGATAGTCAGTTCATCAAAAGAAATGCTGTATGGAAATGAAGACCTTCTAATATCAAACAGTAAGGCCTCATACAAGTAGGGTCCAGTCGCTTCAGTTATCATATAATACAGTTTTGTATGTCACTTACTAAATCTTGAAGCAATTGGGCTACCTGGAAACATTTCTTGAAACAAATTGGTAAGGCCATCTGCTGAATTGTATGAAAAATCACTACTTGCTGCTTTAAGGGACCACAAAAGTTCTGTTTTGATAACTTCTTCTTTTGCAGTCCAACAAGCAACAGTGTTGACTGATGTTGATTCGGTTCTGACTGAATGTTCTGCAGCACTTACAACTTGCTTCACCAAAATTTACTGAGATCCAAATATCAAATCTTTAACAGTTGAAATGTGGAGTTTTGTTTCTGAATGACTATGTAACTGACTCAAACCACGATTATCACATTTAACAATTTTTTTGAAATAACGGCAGTATATACTTTATATTTTGAACGTTTTTCGCACCACTGTTCTAAAATTGTATCATTTGAACCCTTCTTCTTTAACAATTCCTCTTTAAATTAAGTTTTACTAGGCATGTTTTGTGATGTGAGTTTGTTTTGTGATGTTCTCAAATATACAACTTCCCCAAATTATCTACACAAAATAACAGTAGCCTCCCTCTCAATAAGCCACCTTTTAACCGGACCCCATTTTAACCAGTTGATGCCAGCCGGAAATTACATCCCGCCTAATCTCGCAGTACATATGACACATTGACCTGTAGGGACTTGTATCGTGACAAAAGTCCCGCAAATCCAGACTAATGTGGACTGAAGGGTGTCCGGGTTTGTGAAATGTCAAGGTTATCTGGACTTCCGGGTTATCGGGGTCAGAGTTTGCGGGACTCTACTGTAGTTTTGACCAAACAAAACTAGGCCTTCATTTAAAATATTTTATCATAACTCATAACTCAATAATTTTATGTATTTTTAATCTTTTTTCTATATCATGTTGTAATGTAAGCCTAGTAAACTCATTTCAATATATCAATTTAGTTGTTAAAAACTATGCAGTGAAAGAAATTTCGGTTAATTTTATTCCAAAGGAAGTTTTTTTAAAAAATGTATCTTTTCCCTCATTATGTAATACAGTAGTTATTATTACACTCATATACAAATTTACAGTAATAATTTTGTGCAAATGGTTTAATTGGCCAAATTGCATCCGGCCTGGGTCCTGGTCCCAAGGTGGTCGGTTAACAGGTAGGCAACTTATAGAAGAAACCCAGAAAATATACTTATATTTAAAGTCTTCAGAAAATAAATTTAAAGTCATATATTAAAGATCTAATATTAGTTTTGTATAGTATTTTAAATATTTCATAACTAGAAATAAGTGTAGTCCATCCTCAAATTGTTAAGTCACTGTGGGTATGTCACTGAGATAAGCAACATAACAAACAAAATTTCACATACAAATTGAAAAAAAAAAAATTAACACATTTGATCTTATAAATATTCAGCGCATTATATTAAAAAAATGGCGATTCACAACAAAAAAGGGATTAATTAATATTGGTAATGAGTGTTTGAATTTGTTTGTTACGTACTAACAAAAATGATTGAAAAGTAGGAAAAGTAGGACAAATTTGTAAAATTGTAGGACTTTTCCTTCTAAAAAGTAGGAAAAGTAGGATGACTTGGTGGCCTGGGATTCTAAAACTGCTATGGAACAATATATTGTATCTCAATCGATGTTTCGAAAGAACAACTGAGTCAATTGATATACCTATTCAAAACACATTTTTATGGAAATTAGAATCATTTAGTAATTTCGGGAATGCAATCTTAATTTTTGAACAATTTATACAATGTTGTGTGATGTGTTCATACTAAACATGTTTTTGCGATTTAAAAGGTTAAAGATGTCTAATAACCAAATACTCTAAATCATTTACAAATATTAGGAGTCATAATCCTGAATCAATAAGTGTTAACACAAGTTTGACAGTGTTTTGTAAGAAAACAAATTCATTCAGAAAAAAACTTGATTTTGTAAATTTGTTCTCCTTAAATCATAAAAAAAATTCTGATTAAAAATCTTCAAACTCAATACTTCCTAGTCCTCAATGTGTACGGGTAACTATTATAAACTGCAAAAGCTACTTGTAAATTCCTGGATACTATTATAAAAATAGTTTTCTTAGGCTAGTCAAGGTTTCAGAGAAGACAATAAATAACTCAGCAGTGTTAATTTCCCATTAAATCTGATAAAAGTTCAAATAAAAATTAGCTAACCCACTTTAAGACCTTTAGTCGCTTATTAAACCTCCCCACTAGGCTGCCTCACCTCGTCCTGGCAATGGTGGCATGGTAGTGTGAGGTTTTCCCGCAGCTATGACACGCCTCCGCAGCAGCCACCCCACTCTGCAGCACCCACTGCGGCGGAGGCAGACTCTCTCTGATGCTGCGGGGAGTGTCATACTCACCCCCTCCTCCAAACTTGCATGGCCCTGCTTCGGGCTGTTACAAAAATAATTTTTTTTACCAGTTGTGTAACACTACCAGCATCATTTCTTGATTGTACAATTCATTATACCATATAGTTTGCTTTTGCCTGTCCCATTATATATATGTCAAGATGATGAACGACAATTTTGTTCAGGAAGCTTTTATGAATTAATGTTGAGTGTAGAATGGATGAGCCTTGTGTAGCATTGTTACTGACTAAGACCAACTGATTCGTTAGCCAGGATAATTAATTACCAGCCCAATATGACCAATTCAATTCAATTAAAATACCTTTATTTCAAATATGCTGTACAAACTATACAGACAGAATAGTGTCAAAAAAGTACTTTTTATGTACCATAAACTAAAACTAGATAGTAACAATAAAAACTATAACTCAAAAGTGTCATATGAAAACAATTGTAGCAAGGTCAAAAAAATAAATTATAACAATATAGTGCACAAAACTATACTCTGTCCCACATTCACCATGCAGTGTGTATTTTAAACCCTGTAAGCAATATATTTCAAATGGCAAGTAGAGTTGTGCTACAACCTTACTGGTAGCATTTAATTGAGCGCCTTCACACGGATCGTGGGGACAGTTGATGCAACCCGCATAATAACAGCAACAATGTACTTAGCTCAGGCAGTAACATGACCATCTTCCATAAGATCTGACCTGCATGGTGAATGTGGAACAGAGTATAGAATTAATGTAGCTACCAATACTAAATTAATAGGTATAGGTTCAGTGCCTAAACAAAAAAAACTCATTCATGGAATATAAAGGATTATTTATGAGATATGCCTTCAGAGATTTCTTAATAATCTTTTTTCCATCACTAATGTTTTTTTATTTCTGCAGGTCTATATTTAAGAAGTTTTGAACCCATATATGGAGTATTTTTCTGAAAAAATTCTAAATTATGTTTTCCTACTCGGAGTCTATATCTTGTGTCATAATCATCACTTACTACAGTTTGAATTCCTAATCGTAATGTAAAAATAACAGTTTATAAAATAATGTTGTAAACGGTCAATATCTTAAATTCCGTAAACAGATATTTTACTGAATCTTTCCACTTTAAAAGGAACATTATCCTAATAGTTTTTTCTGAAGCTTTAACATTTTCCACATTATTTGTTTTTGTTGATCCACAAATCCCATAATAAAAATGTGACTGAACCAAAGAGAAGTAAATGTTTTTCAGAGTTTTCAGACTGCACTTTTTAGGCATTTTCCTCATCACATAAAGACCAGGTGTCATTTTGCTCAGCACTGATTCAACATGGAAATCCCAACTTCAATTTTGATCAATCTTTAAACCAAGAAATTTTGAGTGACCGATTAAATTAAGTTTATCATCATTGACATAAATATCTGGTTCAAAGTATAACTTGGCTCGCTTTGTTTTGAATGAGATTAAATTAGTTTTGGTTGTGTTAAGCAACACATTTCTATCATTGAAAAAATCCTTTAACAAATTTAAAGAGTTGTTTGAAGATTGTTCAATGTTTTCTGTACTGGAACCAGAAACAATCAAATTTGTGTCATCAGCATATATAAGCAAAGCTTGTTGTGTTCATTGCAAGTTACTTCTGGCAATCCTGTAATGTAACTAATGAAAAGCAACAGACCCAAAATCGAGCCTTGAGGTACTCCATAATGAATTGTTTGCAATTTAGATGAAAACTGATCAATACATTTTCCATTCTGTTGTGCAATTTGTACGTACTGCTGACGATTATTCAAATAAGGCTGAAACCACCTATATTCTTGATTCTGGATACCAAAACTATGTATTAAGTCCAAAAGTTTACTAAGAATAACACTGTCAAATGCGCGTGTGAGATCCAAAGAAATGCCTACTGGATTTCTGCCTTTGTCAACTTCATCAACTACAACTATATTTTGAATCAAATCTATCATTTCTGTGGTTGTTGACCTTCCTTGCCGAAAACCATGCTGCTGGCCATCTAGGATCTTATTTACCAAATAATTCAATAACTATGTTCGTATACAACTCGTTCATAAATTTTAGAGAATGAATTTAACAATGACACCGGTCTGTAGCTCTCAGGCTCAGTTACATTACCTTTTTTATATATTGGGACTACCTTTGCAACCTTCAATTGCTTAGGGAATAGACCTGATATTAGAGAAGAATTAATGAGGTGTGCAAGGGGTTCTTCAAGATATATTTTAGCTTTTTTAAGAACAGTGACTTCATTGATCCCTGCACAAAATTTATTTTGAAAAGAGGAAATGATCCTATCTATTTTCTCTGGGTCTAACTGTTCAAAATGAAACTTTTTACTATAAATATTGTTTGCTGATAAATCATACAGACAGAGATCAATGGCAGATGGATCCAGAATCAAACCTTCGCAACGTTTTCTCAGGATTTTGCTGAGGAACGATCTGGCTAACCTCAGATTTTGGAACAGGACGCTATAACCATACACTACCCAGCCAATTCTCTTGGTGGTTTCCTCTGTTTTCCTCTTATTTTTTAGATTATTGGTATCCAAACGATGTTAGTGATTAAATTCTGAAAATAATCTGGCATATTTGTTCTTTAGGTGACTACTAGTTATTTATTTGATTCAACAACCCACCAATGAACATGCAAAGGTGATTCAATAATTCACACCAGTAACACGTGCAGAGGTGGTTGATCCTTAAGTATCGATAGCAAATATAATTCAATAGTGCATTGTTATTTTAGGGCACAAAAACATTAGTAAAACAATAAGTGATTAACTCTTGGTAAGTAGAGGCATAGAAGGGTTAAGGTTAACTAAAGGCTGACTATCATATCAACGGCAGTTGTATTTAAAATGGTTAGTTCGGTCACCAGCCGCTTTGAACGATAGTGGTCTAGAGGTCCCTCAGAGGGGTTGCTTTTGGGTACACCGGCTGCTGTCCCTATCGGTGACCTGACTTATTCCCTACTTCACCCGTGCCTCCCCTCACAGCGGCCCAACACATGGGTTGCCACAGGGGTGCAACCCTTCTCTTATTTGTGTCAGCTTTCTGAAGTGTTTTATAAATGTCCGTGGTATAGAGCAAACGACATTGGTAATTTCTGTATTAATAACATTTGATTATATTTAGGAGTAGTTTATAGCCTTTTGAAAGTGGACCAAGCACTTTCAAAATACTATTAAAAATAGTTCAACCTTTAAATAATTTAAACAGCTAAGGCAGTAGAAATTTACAATAATGCAAGGGACAAATTTTACTTTTGAGTAAGATAACTCTATATTGTGGAAGTTTGTTGTATGTAGTTTATTGTGTTTTAATGAAACTTGTCCTAGCTTCAACAGCAGGGGGCCAAGTTAAATCCAGCAAAGTTGTAAATTAGCATTTTCTTGCCCTCACTGTGCGCATCATGACTTTCATTGATATCCAATAAGGATTGACAACTCAAATTCAAACCAAAAATATTAACTTCAGTCTGACAAGTATATTACAGTACCAGCAGAATAATTAGTACTGTAAAGAAATGTTATAATCTAAACAATATCAGAACGACACATATGATATATTATTTGTATACGATAAGCGGTGCTCAAAAAGCGGTAGAGTATACTGGCATGGCCGTTTTGGACAAATCTCACCACTCTGGAATGTGGCCCATTGGCGACAAAGTCTCCCAGTATCAAACCCTATTACAATCCATTCAGCGATCTTAGGAGGTAAACTTTAATGACATTATCTAGAGTAGATCGCATGAAAATGGCCCGATGGTTGATTGCCCATATGATTCCCCCCTCACCCCCTCTCACCCAACACTGTTGCCATACGAATTTCACAAACAATGAGTCAGTCTGCTAAAATTAATCACATGATAATTTAAACAAATATACTTTCCCATATGTTTGATTAGACAAGAGCGATTTGGCAACACTGTATTAACCCCCATTGGACTACTTTGGTGCTACTTACTCTAGTTACAGAACCAATGTGAGTGGGGGACAAGATTTGACTTTACCTCAGCCACTGAGCTTGCCCGAGTGAGGTGAGGTTTAGGCACGTCATAGTTGCTGTAAGCGGAGCTGGAGGGGAGGGCCCCGCCGGTGTGAAGGCAATGGCTGGGGGTGGGGAAGCGCCCCGCAGTCATGCTGCAGGTCCGCACTCTCTCTGGTGTGCTGCTGCGTGGAGTCCTGGCATTTGAATAAACATTAAACTTTCATTATCAGCAAACAAGAAATGTACAAATGGGTCACATTTGATTAGCACTGTTTGATTCGAATCACAATTACAAAAATATGAGGATTATTTGTTTTTTATAGGTTAAACAGCTTTTACGTTACGTATCTGGTATGACTGCTACAAAATTAGAACAATATTTTCTGCTGTTGTTAAAATAACTATAATATCATTTTTTTCAGTTGGATCCTTCCTCTAAGACCAACTTCTTGCAAGCCAGTTGATTAATGATCATCGATGTTGGTTTTGGGAGCCAACCAGAGCAATATAGGCATCTTTTAAGAGATTCAAATTCATACAAAATCCCAACAACTAATAGGATAGTCTTCACGTTATCAGTCCTGTCTCCCTTGAATGATATCAATTAGCTGATTTTGCTGCAACTTCTCCTGAAATTTATATGATCCTATAAGAAGACTCAAAAACTCACCACTCAACTACAGTTTTAACCAAAAGGAGGAATATTTCATCTATCGGATATACAAGTTAATGGGGTTGAAAGGTTCATAAACAAGTAATTTCATCTAGATATATTGACAAACCATAATAGAAATTCTTCGAGCTTAAATCTCACATTAAAATGAAATTAAAACATATAAGAAGCAAATAAAAGTGACTGAAGCCAAATCCCACTTGGCATTTGCAAATCTGTATACTTACCAATAGTCTAGCGATGACACAGTAGTCCGATCATAATTGCTTGCTACTGATGGAGGGCCATTTGTGAACTGCCGCCTCTCTCCTGGAAGTATAATTACAACTTATGTAATATAATGTTTAGACAAGTTTTCATACACTGTTAAATAAATATTGATAATACATGTAATTGTTTTATCACAAATATACGAGGGTCATCCAGAAAGTAAAGAACGTTTGCTTGCTGCGTCTAGCACAGCTCCCCCATCACCGCCATTGCGTGTGCGGCAGTCCACTCACCTCTCCACCAAAGTATGAGCCGAGTCTCGTTGCTGTGCGGTCACACAGCTTATTTCTACAGCGATTCAAAATGGTGGCGGCAATTGAAAATCCCGCCAAATATGGGATAAGCAGTTTTATTCGGTTTCTGAGTTAAAAAATGTCTAGACCATCAAATTTTTGAGAAAAACACTAAATAAAATTGGTGGTGAAAGTGCAAACAAGTCTTCAAGTCGAGTTTTCAGGGGAAAAAAATGGTGCAACAGGTTTACTGAAATAATCCATTATGCACGACGAGGATCGGAGTGGCAGGTCATTGCTCGCAAAAGACGATTTGAAAGAAAGACTTGAGGGAAGATTGGAGGAAAACAGCTGCTAAAATCTCAGCACATTACATCAATTTTAAGATTTGTTTTTTTGCACAGTCATCATTAACTTTCTTTGGTGTTTTTCTAAAAATTTCTTCGGTATGGACATTTTTTTACTCAGAGACCGACTAACACTGCGTATCTTAGATTTGGCGAGATTTTCGATTGCCGCCGCCATTTTGAATTGCTGTAGAAATAAGACGTGTGACCGCACAGCAACGAGACTCGGCTCATACTTTGGTGGAGAGGTGAGTGGACTGCCGCACACGCAATGGCGGTGATGGGGGAGCTGTGCTAGACGCAGCAAGCAAACGTTCTTTACTTTCTGGATGACCCTCGTACATTTAAAAATTATTTCCTTAATTACCCTTTAATAGTATTCTGTACACAATAATGCCTTAAAACAAGCAGTTAAACAAATAAATAATACCCCCGTCGCAGCAAACCTGCATACTCAGCGAATTTCCACTGGAGATATAATGTCTTAATACTACAAAAAGCCACTTACCAAGTTTCATTATAACATATTCACAAGTAAGCGATATATACAATTTTAATTTATTCTCTATAAGAATAACATTGGAGCTGAGTACACAGGTTTGCTGCTAAAAGCTGTAAAAGCGAATTTCCCCCACAGGGAAGAAGCTATTACCGTAGTCGGCATGGGAAGACCTAGGCCCGGGACCATGATAACTTTTCATTTTGAGGTCCCCAAACCCCAAAAACACTATTCGTTCAAAACTGTATATATATATGTATATATAAGTATATACGTATATATATATATATATACATACGTCCGTGAGCACGATAACCCTCGAAAAAATGATCCGATTTTGATGAAATTTGATATAAACGTGTAAAGCAATATTTATGACTAAGTTCGAAAACCAGCCAGATCGCTCCATCCGAAGACGTATTTTGGGGGGGTTTGTACCCCAAAATTGGGGTTTTTGAATTTTTTACATATCATTTTTGAAAAAGTCAAATATTGGTTTTCACCATTGGATTCAGCTTAAAAAAACACACAATTTGGTATTTTGATCATTCCTCTACTTCAATTGGTTACCGAGATATTAAAAGTGCTAAACACAGTATGTTGTCCAATGTTATTGTTATGGAGAAAAGGACAACTTTTATATCTCGCTTATTCATGAAGTATACTGACCAAATTTGGTATAAGGCATCATCTGGTTGTGGTCTTTTGATATTTGCTCAAAAACAATTTTTTTTCAAAAGGCTTTTGTGTTCCTTGTAGCAGCAAACCTGCGTACTCAGCTCCCATGTTATTCTTATGGAGAATAATTAAATCCTACGTCTCCCTTAGTTATGAACATAAATTAATAAAAACTGGTATAAGACTTCACCTAGTTGAGTTGTATTGATATTAGCTCAAAAGCCCATCTTTTGTGTTCCTTGTTGCAGCAAATCTGCGTACTCAGGCCCAATGTTATTCTTATGGAGACTAATTAAATGTTATATCTCCCTTAATTATGAACATAAATTATTAAAAACTGGTATACAACTTCACCTATTTGAGTTATATTGATATTATCATAAAAGCCCATGTTTTGTGTTCCTTGTTTCAGCAAACCTGCGTACTCAGCCCCAATGTTATTCTTATGGAGAATAATTAAAATTGTATATACCGCTTATTTGTGAATAAATAAATTTGTGAATTTGTGGCTTTATGTAGTATTAAGACATTTATATCGCCATTGGAAATTCGCTGAGTATGCAGGTTTGCTGCGACTGGGGTATTTGGCTTTATATCAGTTGTACCTGAGAATTTGTAAATTTTGCTATTACCAATTTTGGTGTAGGTACTTTTATCTACTACTAGTAAACCTGTCGCGGCTTCGCTCGCGATCATCATTTATATTGTGTTAATATTGTGTTGCCGTTCCAAAGCCAACATGGCCTGCTGATTAACTGTGTTTACTCTATCCAGCTGATTGCTTAAAACTTATCCAATGCTAAGCTTATAGAAAAAAACTCAACTTTAAGGGGCCCCAGGACTTCACTCACAAATTATTTCTCTTTAAAAAACAACTTAGTTTCCTGAACAACTTCACGTTAGGTTCTTTCCAATGACACCAAAAACATGAAAATCGGTTCAGTAGTTTAGGAGGAGCGATTGTCACAAAAAACCTGATCGCCTATTAAATAAGTATAGATGAATAGCATTGGAGGAATGAGTCTTCAACAAATTACAAACATGTTTAATTATCAAAAGATCTGTTTGCTCTAATTAACTTTCCATTGAAATAACACAGTATCACTTTATTGTAGCTTAACACCTCTTAATATACTATAAGTATTTAATGGTCTAAGATATCCACTATTGCTAGGAATGATTCCATCGGCTAAGAATGTTTGAAGATTAATTTTTATTACATCAAAACCATATGAAATGAGAAATTTCATTGCACCATTCTATTAACATTTACAAATTCAGTTTATACTCATTATGTATCCTCGATGATGTAGTCATTAAATTCTAATATCTCTCTCTCTCTCTTTACAATTATAATTAACTCTTAGTTACTGTCAATCGTCAACCTGCAGACGTGTCATTTACCATAGTTGGTTGTGAGGGTGGAAGATCGAGACAACACTCCCAGCTTGCCAATACAGCTTGAGCACCTCTCAGTCTCTCCTGCCTCTCTCTCCCTCTCTCTCCAACTGCCTGGCTTCTGTGGAATTGAAAATTGTTGTGATTCCATCACACTCATTCAGAATATATACTGTTTATTTACTTAAAATACTAAAAATGCAATGAGTTTGAGATAGACTGTAGGAACAAGACTTAAAACCTAACAACTTTTGACAAAATAGGGTTATTGCAAAGTAAGCATTTGCTCCCCATTTGTTGGGAAAAGGCCCGTTTATACTTGCAATAAAATGGAAATGCACTTCGTAGGCAGCACTTTTTTTGTGTGAGGAGTAGCGAAGATAGTGTAGAGGTAAGTGTTTAACATATGCAGTGTGGCCTAGTCTGCACTGATATTAGCAGACACTATTACTGTGCTTGGAGGCTCATAAGTCAAGTAATATAATGAAGCTGAATGTATGTATATTGCTCCATAACGTTTCTCCAATATACTAGGAATATTGAGCTAAAATTTAACAGGAGATAGCTGATGCATACAAAGAAGACACAGGGGTCTACTCCCACTTTTTAGGGCAAAGTGCAGTTCACAGTTCCAATGTTACTCTTTTATACATTTATTTGTTTTGGAACAGATAGCTATTTAATCAGATGTATAATGTAGATGGTTCAAAAGGTTCTCTATGTAATTCAGTATATAAGACTATATTTTGATTCTTAGGTAAAGATAAGCTGACTAGCGAAGTATAATATTTTTGTTTTGAATCAATGTGGCTTGAAACCTCTTTAACCCTTTGAGTGCCACGCAACGATATATCGTTGTGCACGGAAAATCCGAAAAATACTTCACAACGATATATCGTCGTCGGTGGTCTTACCGAAAAATACATTGCAACGATATATCGTTGTTATGGAAAATTTTTCTTACGTCATTACTTTTTATTATTTCTTTCAGTACATTCCCAGGATATTTTCTAGCTCTATAAATCTAGTAGTTATTTGGTGAAAATCTTATATTTGATCAATGTTTATTTATCTGAAAAAATATATAAAAAATTTCCCGCATGTATAATATGTACCTATTCTAATTTTTTATTTTTTTATTTTTTAGATATTATATATGTGCATAATATTATAGCTAAACTTTAAACATACAAAACAAAAACAGTTTCATAATAATATCTTACCAAATAAAAAAGTTATTCATTTTATGTACAAAACCCTTGGAAAATGTTCATTTTGTGAATCGTTGTTATAGAAAATTTGTCTTACGTCATTACTTTTTATTATTTCTTCCAGGACATTTCCAGGATATGTTCAGGTAAACATATACTCCATAAATATACGAGGCCTAGTTAGTCTGCTTTATGAAATAAAATTGTAATAAAACTTAAACCCTTGAATAAAGTTAGGCTACTGTCTTGTGTACTAATTTGCCGTTTTTAGCGAATTTCCCCTATAGGGAAGAAGCTATTACCGTAGGTCTCATGGTAAGACTTAAGCCCGAGACCATGATAACTTTTCATTTTGAGGTCCCCAGATGCCAAAAACACCATTCGTTCAAATTTTTATATATGTATATATATATGTATTTATATATATATATATGTGTCCGTAAGCACGATAACTCTCGTAAAAAAGGTCCGATCTTCATGAAATTTGGTACAAATGTGTAAAGTACCATTTATTTGAACAAGTTCGAAAACCAGATGAATCGCACCATCCGAAGGGGGGTTTTTGGGGGGTTTTGTACCCCAAAAATGTGTTTTTTGGGGTTTTCACATGTAATTTTAATTTAAATCAAATTTTAATTTATACCATTGAATTTAGCTTAAAAAAACAAACAATTTGGTATTTTGATCATTGCTCTACGTCAATTGGTTACCGAGATATTGAAAGTGCTAAACACAGTACGTTGTCTAATGTTATTCTTATGGAGAAAAAGAAAAATTGTATATCTCGCTTATTTATGAACATAAACTGGCAAAATTTGGTATATGGCTTGATCTGGTTATAGTTTATTGTTGTTTGCACAAAAAAACTATTTTTCGCCTATGGTTCCTGTAGCAGCAAACCTAGGTACTTGGTCCCCATGTTATTCTTATGGAAAATACTTAAAATGTTATATATCGCTTATTTATGAATGTATATGGATGAAACTTGGTATGTGACTTCACTAAGATGAGTTCTATTGATATTTGCATAAAAACCCATTATTTTCCGTGCCTTGTTGCAGCAAACCTGCGTACTTATCCCCAATGTTATTCTTATGGAGAATAATTAATATTTTAAATATCGCTTGTTTGTGAATACATTTCTTATGAATCCTGTTAAGTGTTATGTTATATATTCATTGGAAATTCGCTGAGTATGCAGGTTTGCTGCGACGGGTGTATTATATTTTTTTACATTTATGGAAATAACTTGTCCGCCTAAAGCCCAAATTTGATGAAACTTTCAGGAAATATTTTGGGAAACATGTCCTCTATAAATCTAGTAGTTATTTGGTGAAAATCATATATTTGAACAACGTTTATTTACCTGAAACAAATAAAAAAAATTAAAAGAAATTTCCCACATACATATATGTATTTAAATTTTTTATTTTTTATTTTTTAAATATTATATATGTGCAAAATATTATAGCTAAACTTTAAACTTACAAAACAAAAAAAAGTTTCATAATAATATCTTACCAAATAAAAAAGTTATTAATTTTTTTGCAAACCCTTGCCAAATGTCGATTTTGTGCCTGGCACTTTTTGGATATACTGTGTTGAAAACTCTGGCACTCTAGGGATATGACGACCGAAAAACTCTGGCACTCAAAGGGTTAATGCCAACTATAATGAGTGTTGAGTTTACGTAGGAAATTGTGTAATATAGATTGTCTCTATCCAGGAGCTCCCTGTAGGTACAACCCCTACCTAATTATATAATAAATGCATGAATGCGGTGAGCCAACCTGAGCATAGGTGAGGACAGAGGCGGTGTCAGACCAGAGCTCCGCGGAGGGCCAGCCCAGCAGGCTGTCATGGCTCCGGCTGTCTGCAACGGAGCTGTCAGCTGTAGACAGGCGGCTCCGGGCGTCCAGACAGCTGAGGTCCGACACTCGCGGGTCCAGGCGTGACCTGCGCGGACTCGCCATCACTGCAACGGGCGGGGTTTAGAAAGTAAGTATTTAACATAAGGCTAGAAAAAATTGCTTATAGGAGTGTTGTCTTTAGTGATTTGTTAACATTGTTCGAGAGCAGACATTGTTTTAATTAAGATAAGCAGGCCTGCTGCCCTCTCTAGAGACTGATATGAGAAGGATTGCTGCACACAAAACCATTATTTGTAGCTTGTTTGCCTTTAAAAAGGCAATACACAGTATAGTTTTTTAGCCAGTATGTATAATTGTAGGTCAGAGTAATAGGATAAAGGAGAGATAATTGAATAATGAAAGGAGTATTATTCATAACTAATAAGGACCTGGTGCTGGAGCTTGAGCAAATATGTTAGCCAATGAGAAAATTTGTTGGTCAGAATAACAAAAGGAGCATTATTTAAAACCTCAGTGACGTAGGTACGGGGGAGATCCGGGGGATATATTCCCCCCTTGTAACTTGGAAAAATTAAAATTGATATCCTCCTGAAATCAAGCTTATGTCTTCTGATTAAAAAGAACTGCTGTTATGTACTAAAAAACAAAAAAAGTGTGCAATATTTCAAAAATTTCTTATTTATATATTAAGAATATTGTTCGCGTACAATAAATAGTAGCAGATAAACTGCACCAGCGCATGGCAGACGGCACGCACGGTATTTGCGCACCACAAGTAGGACGTGAGTCACCGAACAGTCTACTCTCACCCCCTAGCAGCCAGTTCCTCAACTAGCGCACCTGACCTTGACCTTGACGTCTAGACGGTCTTAGTGATGTGCTTAACTTACGGTTGCCATATTAGAATTAGATTTGTAATTTAGTTAACTGCAGAAAGCCATAAATCTTCATACTGATTTTCTTCGTTCAGTAACCGCAAATATATGTAATAGTCAACGATATTTCCCGATGAAGTAAAAAGCCAAAGAGTAATAAATAATTAATTGAGGTTAGAGTGAACAGGGAAATAAGGGTTTAGCTTATTTGGCAATCGTTGCATGACAGAAGTTGCAAACGTA
Source organism: Allygus modestus (assembly GCA_963675035.1). Lineage (NCBI taxonomy): Eukaryota > Metazoa > Arthropoda > Insecta > Hemiptera > Cicadellidae > Allygus > Allygus modestus. The sequence continues at coordinate 196,824,306 of OY776112.1, forward strand.
AATACATTTTCGTTCACAGATAAAATTAAAAAATACCGATTATTTTGTATCGATGGTCTAGGTCTTGGATGTGTAGGCCTATCAATAATCATGAATGTAAGGGACACGTCAATGATGTCTTCAATTTTGTATACCGGTTATCCGCGCTAGTCCCGAACGCAGTTTTTTGTTTTGTATTATCTAATGAGACATCCCCCCCTTGACAAAAATCTGTCTACGCCACTGTAAAACCTTGTGCTCGAACTTCAGTAAATGTTCTCCTTAAATAATTCCTGAATTTAAAAAAACCGTCTTAACATATTGTGTAAGCTGTGTTTTAATTCCTGAAGTAATTTATATAATATTATTAACATCTGTATTTTATTTTGTGCTGTGTTTTGTTAATGTATCAACAAATTATGTTAAATACTCACCTTAATCATTTGTTTTCTATATTCTTAAAATATTTATTTAACACGTTCTTTTTTAATATATATAATCAAATGGGAAATCTGCTGTACCAAATTTTAAGGTATAACAACGTTATCATGTGTTCGTTATACAATTTGTAAAAATTGTATATCTTAAAAATCCCTCAGGTATTTGTCCCATTAACCTATTAATATTTGTGTACAGCAGATGATGATTTTTATTTGTTAGGTAGTTATTTAAAGTTGAAATTTTACTGGACTACTCCAGTTATTATATTAAAGCTTACAGGACCGAGGATTTACTGACCAGACATGTTCCTGGCCAGGGGTCTCCTCCTCACGGCCAGTCGGCCCTCCGCCGCCATCTTGAAAGCTCGAGTGATGTTCTCGCCCTGATCGGTCACCAGGACATACAATCCTTCGCCCTTCCCACAGCTCGAGCCGCCCTCGAAACAGAACTTGTTCTCTACCAGTCCGTACCTCCTGTGACAAAAAATGCAATTGTAACAAGGGGGACCTAATGTTGAAATAGAAGCAGTTTTGAACTTTATAACATCGACTGTTTTGACATTTATACCAACTTTATTTCTCTAAAGTAGATATGTAGGGGTGCCTTCAATAAATATTATTGTGATTACTGTCGGTAAATTGTAAGATATGGAACAATAACTAGGAATTATTGTACTAAAAGATGTTGTCATTTTTATTTATGTTTTAAATTTAATTTTAGTCAATAATTTTTAAGTAATGTTTTTTTAATGGGAAGAAGCTATTACCGTAAGTGCAGGGTAAGACTTAAGCCCAAGACCATGAGAACTTTCGTTTTGAGGTTCTCAGATGTCAAAAACATCATTCGCTCAATTTCAACATAAATATGTATTATACATCGTATATTTGTTTCTATGACAACTTTTGAAAGAAACAACTGATTATGATGAAATTTTGTATGATTATGTAAAAAATGATATTCATGACTTTAAAAAGTAGAAAGATCCCATACACTATGAAGTAGATGTAGTGTAGATCGTTCCATGGCACCATGACTGGTTTTTTAGGGGTTTACAGTTTTTCTTAAATTTAAGCCATATCAGATAATTTTGGTTTTGAACATTTTGTAAAGCTTAAACACAAATAATTTAGTATTTTGAATCGTTAAACTAGATTAAAGTGGCTGTTGAGAAAATTAAAATATCTTATTAAAAAGTCCCATGCATGTTAACTTATCGGAAAAACATTTTTAGCTCTTTCACAGTTAATTTTGCTGAAAACCTTATGTATATCAATAAAACTTAGTACATTGCTCCATCTTGTTTAGACCCATTGATATTGCATAAAACCTCTATTTTGTTGATCCTGTTGCAGCAAATCTTCAAATTCAGTCCATATGTTACTCTTGTGGAGAGTAAATTGAACTGTGGTATCTCGCTTATTTATCAATTTATTTTGATGAAACTTGTTAAGTGGCTTCTTGTGGTAGTCAGGTTTATTAAGTGTATTGGAAATTTGCTGTACACAGGTTTGCTGCGACAGGAGTATTAATTATCTGTGCCTCTTGTCTTATATTGTCTATAAAAATATGGCTTGATAAATTTGTGTGCTGCACATTTTACCTTTGCATTTGTCTGTTTGAATAGTATACAAATAACAATTTGCTCAGTACCTAAGCTGCCGTATCTGCCAGTGGCCCAGGAGCCGAGGGGGCACCCCCACAGTGAGACAGAAGCGGTGCTCCTGCAAATGCAGCCTGGCGGGGCCTGGACTCACTTTGGCTCTGGGCGGGGCCGATGAGATCTGCACCAGCCACTGCTCATCTGGAACAAGAGGCTTGGTTGTGGCTTGGCAGATATCACTTAGTGACCAGAGTTCCTTGGTTATTTAGTGACTTATTCAATACATTTAGATCATACATTACTGAAATATATTGCTTGGTTCAGTTTTTGTTCGCTTATGATTTAGGAATTTTTGGCATCAGATAAAATTATTATTCTGTTTTAATGTCACTGTTTTGTCCCATCTAGCACATTATGAGAGTTAGTAAAATTATCCATTATTACATCTAGTTATGATAGATAGTTCAGTAATAGTTTGCTGAGTAAACAGTAGTGGTGTAAGCAGTCAAGTGCAACTTTCCTTCCCGACCTACAAGTCACCACTCTACCCCTCAGTTACCACTGAGTTACCTTATCACAATCGACCTAGTCAATCTCGAGACAATACCTTCACCCAAGTTGTTGGCTATCTTGACCTGCCACTGGATGAGTCTCTCTCTGGTGTCAAACGCCAAAACTACTGTCACATCCTGGCAGATGATGGCGATGGTGTTTGATTCCTTGTCCAACGTGAAACCTGAAATCAAATTGAGACGGTAAAGGTAAGAACAAGTCATCGAACAGTATTAGTAGTGCTCGAGTGTAACTACTTGTAAAGAAAACTACTGTATATAGAGTGGTAAAGTTTGTATTGGCTTCTTTAAATGTAGGAAGCATGAACAGAAAAATACAGTGTACTTATACTAACTAGTATTGATATTTAAACATTTTCCCACTTCTGTTGATTAATAACAGTTTTCTTAAACATTAAAAGTTACCGCAGAGGAACATCTAAAGTTTCCATAAAAGTCTCAGAAAACACTTAAATCTTTAAAGTCGGATATACGATTTTATATAGTTCGACGGTTTCCTTTTTGAAAATTAAAGTTGCATATATAACTTTTTTTATCCTTATATTTACGCTGCTCCATTGATGAGTTTTGGGATTTGAATTATGATAAATAAAACAATGTATTTACTTTGTACATTAAATCTAGGTAAAAATTAACATTTTCACACCATTCGTATAACTAATTTTTTACATTTAAGAAAAAAGAAATCTATACTTATTTAATAGGCGAGCAGGTTTTTTGTGACAATCACTCCTCCTAAACTACTGAACTGATTTTCATGTTTTTGGTGTCATTGGAAAGAACCTAACGTGAAGTTGTGCAGGAAACTTTTTTTATAGAGAAATAATTTGTCAGTGAGGCCCTGGGGCCCCTTAAAGTTGAGTTTTTTCCCATAAGCTTAACATTGGGAAATAACTATAAGTTCTAAGCAATCAGAGCTGGATAGAGTAAACACAGTTAATCAGCAGGCCATGTTGGCTTTGGAACGGTAACACAATATTTATACGGGAATGTCAGTATAATATTACGTTGTGATCGCGAGCGAAGCCGCGACAGGCTACTAGTATATTGAATTTGATTACTGCACTTAAATTATTATGTTATTGAGAATTGTTTTCTAATATTACTTTTACACTAATATATTATGTCCTGTATTGTATTTGTTCAAGTACGGAATTTAAAAGTAGTATTAAGTTTTGTATATAAATTATGAATATTATATATATATATATATATATATATATATATATATATATAATTTCCTATGACACTATTCATGTAAAAATACATAGCTGAATAAAGAAAGTTTTGATTTGATTTGATAAACACGTTTTTCATTTTGAAAAAGCTGAACGCAAGAATGTGCACAGTGCTTATGCAAGCTGAATAGAGTTTCTTATTTTATAAATTTTGGAGGAAGGATCTTTCTTAGACCTTACCAGAGTAGACTCCCAGGAAGTGCTGCAGTGAGAGGGAAGCTTTGGTCTGGCCTTGCTTGTAGCGGTCCTTGCTGTCTCGGTAGAGCTGCAGGTGCAGGCAGTCTGCAACACATTGAACATCGTTGTATAACAGTAGCTGGCTGTGCACGATGATACAAGGATTGATCAAATAGTTATAGATAGTTAAAAGTCTGTTGACAGTTCCTTGTTTCTACATTTTCAACCTTTTAATGTACATCAAAACACAAGGTATTAAGCCTCAGCAACCAGACCATAGTTGCAACACTAGACACAAAGGTTGTTTTGCAGAAACCCATTTTTTGGGCATAAGCCCAAGTATATGGGTCTTAAGATTTTCTAGTCTCTTGCCAATCAAATCAAATCAATTGAGAAGATCACAAAATTTAAGTTTGAATTAAAAGCCTACCTGTGAGCCTTTGCTGTTAGATTGTCAATGATTTTTTTGAACATTTAATTGAAAGTTAGATTTAGAATCCCTATCAGTAAATATCAATAATAATAACAATATCTATACTTTATTGAAATAACAACTACAAATGTTGTGTATCAATGTTGAAAAAAAACAGAAATTTAGAAATTGTTAAACTACATTGTTATTCTAATACAATTAATAAATTAATAAATAAAAATGTAATTAATAATACAAATATAAATATTTGAAAAAATAAAAGAACAATAATATAGTCTCAGAAATGTCAGAGCCTTTTAGAATGCCTTTTGAATATTAATTTCAATAAGGTTATATATATTATTAATTATTTCATAATAATATCAATAGTGTAATCGAGGCCTTGCATTCTTTGTCTGTTTTTGACCCCTATGGGGCAATGTTTTGACCTGTCCAATCCACGGATGGAATAATCACGAATTGAGTAAGTTGGCTGAGAGTAATGAGAAATGAATCAAAACTCATTAATGCTCAATACATTTTCAGAAGGAAAAAACCATTTAAGAGGCCACTATTAAGGAATGATATTAAATATTTACACAGGTCATCTGTCTGGAACATTAATTTATATGGGAAAGTACAAAAAGCTAAGTAATAAAATGAGCTGACTCAAATAAGTGTGACAAGCAAACATTAGCTTATGACAACTCGACAACTGTTCTCCAAGTCTAACCAACTGTTTGTCTGAGTCTCTAACTTGTTGTTTTGTGGGAGTTGGAGTCCATTACTATTATTATTGTTGTTGTTGTTATAAGAAGCGAATGCACATGCACGTTTTTATTCCAGAAAGATGAAAAAACTCAGAATTACCACACAAATATGAAATCATCAGAAAAACAATTATTTGCAAATAGTATACACAATAAATGGTGCCAGAAAATGGACACATATTTTCTCTTTTTAGCCCTCTATTCCTATCTTTTTACTATACCCATACAACATTTAAAGTATGGTAGTGTATATGCAGTCTTCTGGTAAACTATTTCTCCAGTAATGTTCACCAAAGCACGTTCTTTGGAGGCATTCAGAGTAGTTTGTTAATTAGACGGGGTTTAAGGGGGGAACCACCCCCCCATTCCCATAGTTAGTTGTCTATATTTTTATATTATTCTCCTTTGGTGAATGTTAGCTTAATTCATAGACCAAGTTTTAATGCAAGCTGATAATAAAATATAAGGCGATTAAGGGATAAATATAATTTGTTTGTTCCATTAAGAGTAAAAGTGGTGATATTAATTTCAAAGTTTACTACAAATTAGAAACTTAAACCTTTTTTAAAAGTACTTGGGATCTCATAGCAAAAAGTTTAAATTAATAATTTGTTTACTTTTTTGCTAGTTTTAATGGTGGTAATGGTTCAAGAAACATTTGTTAGAAAATAAAAAAGATGATTGTTCACTTTATATTTTTTTACCCTGAACAATTCTAGACAAGCGGGTTATCCCATATTGATATGTATCAACAGGACTATGACCCACAACAATTTAAACTACTGGAAATTTGGTCTGATATGTTTTTGTTATATAATTTAAACCAATGGAAAACTTCAGGGGATTAAATGGAGTTGTTCGACCAGGGGCGGATACAGACTACCATTTTAGGGGGGGGGGGGGGAGGTGATCCCCATGACCTCCCCCCTGGATCTGTACCTGTGTTCAACAAACTTCATAAAAATGGGCCATTGCTCTCTCGGTCTAAACATCCAGACAGATGAACAGACATTAAGACATTATCGCAAAAATAATTATTTTGGGTTCAACGAACATCAAAAAAATTTCCACGAATAAGTAAAATTAATATACTGTCACAAAAATAATACTTTCTCCATTTACCATGTCTAGAAGGAGAAAGTAAAGATATGAAGTTAAATTGATTACATTTTAAACAATAGTTTGATTGTAAAGTCATGAAAGTTTCGCTTGAAAATAGTTTAAAGTTATCATAATTTCTTTCAGGAAATTTGTGTGTGTTTAGAAATGTTCATAAATTTATAAAATATAAAATTATTATATAAACTACAGTATACTAACGATTATGGGAAAGTAACTAGAGAAATTCACAAGTGTAAATTAATACACAGTGTATTCATTGCAAGTATAAAGCTTGAGAAAACAATACGTCAAAATATACTGATATTGATTTTCTTAAAGATAGTGTATTAATCTAAATGAGTAACAAGAAACCAAAAGGCTAATTAATGTTAAACATATATATACTGGTTATCACCAACCTTGCTATCACTAACCAGAGGAAATATCTTACAATTAAGATAATTAATTATTTTCAAAGGCTTAAATGATCAGAAAAAAACAAGCACAGACTCTTTGACAGGCCAAAGCTGACGTTCATTAACTGGACTTGTCATCAAACGGCTTTCAATGACATGGCTTTAAAGTCTTCTCTCAAATAATTTTTGTGTAAAAGTTTGTATCAATTAATTGCATATTTATTGTTATTAATAAAGCAGTTCTTGCATAGTTTAAAACGTAATCAAGATTACTTGATACTGGGCACATTTATTTTTCGGCTTTGTTATACTGTACCAGACAGAAGACAGAACAATGATTATTTGTTCATGTTGAGCTGTATCATAAATAATCTGATAGCATTAGAGGAACAAATGTGAACCACTGAGGAAGCACAGAACCCCATTTTTAAATGGAAAAACAATCCATTTAAACCCTCTTTTAAATAAAAAAAATAAATTTAAATTTAATGAGCAATTTAGTATTGCTGGTGGTAATTTGATGTAGATTTACATATGGGTTATTTAGAGTTTTATGCAAGTAATTATTATTGAAAAGCTACATTAAGGAAGGGGAGAGGGATAGATTTTTACCCCGACATATTATTAAAATCTAAGTGGAAAACGTTTAATGTTGTCTACAATAAATTTCAATATCCATATTTTGACGGTATACATTACTGAGTAATTATTATTTATTATAAAAAAATAATACTGCATACTGTGACATATGCAATTTATTATAAATAATATGTTAGAAAGAAAACGTAAAATAATAAAAAAAATCTGTTCAGTCGTTCAGTGTATATTAACTTGGTAACACATCCTTAAACCTCCACAAGTGGGATTGTGTTATGAACTTTTTTTCACATTTTTTTAACTGTTAAAAGATGTACTGCTGACAAAAACGTTGTTGCTATTCTTATTTATAATGCTCTCTCCCACTGTAGGAGGGTATAGGTAATCATGAAATTTGTACTTGCTTCAACCTATTATAAAATTTTTGTCTTTGAAACATATTAGATGAATTAGTCTAAAGTACAGTAGGTCAGTAGGTCTTGTAACTGTCAGTAACAAGGCTACAAAAGGCGCTTCACCCATTATACCCTCATCACTCATATTTGCCTTAAATTATGCCCTAGTTGCGTCGGCGTCTTACAGTGATTTAGTAATTATTGTGCCTTTTATGAGAACTAAAGGGCACAGTAAAATTGTTCTTAACAAGATTATAACTAACATCTTGAAATGAATCTATAAACGTAACCCTTCACTTTTGATTATATATGAAAATCCCGTATTATTAAACGAAACTGTAACACAGAAAGTTATCACGTATTAATAGGGACTGAACCAGGATAACACACCGTCAATAATCTTGCTGTATAGTCGCATATTCTGGCTTTTCCAACATTTCAACATGCTGCGTTTTAACAATGTTCAGCACAATTCAGTTGACACGGATTGAATTGTGGCCGCAACCCTCTGATTGGGGATGAATGAGAAAACGAATCTGTTGGCGACTGTTGAGGGGGAGGGGGTACAAAAAGGGTTAGAGCCCCGGGGCTGCTCATCAGCTGGCCCTCTACGTTTTACTGTATTTTGGTTTTGTCAGATGAAAAGTTCAGCCTTAATTATTTTGTGCAGAAGAAAATAATTAATTGACCAGTTGTGTTATTGACTGACCTGACAAGATAAGTGACGTTTTGCTCATTGGACCAGACTGTACATTTGAGAAATATTAGTTTTGACTGACATCGTGTAAATTTGACAACAAAATTGGGAAGATTTTCGGATGAAAGTAGTTAATGCACTCCGCAAAATTATGTTTGAATAACTAGGTATCTTTCACAAGCTCATTAGCTAAGTTACATAAATTATGAACAGTGGCGTAATGTTTTTAAGTGACTTATAATGATACAGTTTTTTGTATAAAGGTATAGTACTACATGTAAGTTTGTAATTGCCTTATTTTCCCTCCTTCTATTACATTTAACTGGATTGATTCACTGTTAAGTATTACTGTTTGTTCGAAAATCCAATTTTGTGTCTCTTTTATTTTGACTCAGAAAGATTTAAGTAGCTTCTTTCAGAACATCAGGAAGCTTTATTTAAGTAATTATAAACCTCAAAATTTCAGTTTGTTAGCAGAAGATTCAATGTAACACCTAATATAAAATAACTAAATTTAAATTATATATTCCCTAGTAGCACACATTGTTGGCCCAATGATGGGGAATGGTAGGGATGGTTAGAAATGGTTGGATAATGGTCAGTTGGCAAATCCAACCATAGGAGACGGTGGGCCAACGAACCAATCGTTGGGTAACCCGCGTTGGCAAATCCAACCATAGCAGACGTTGGGCCATCAAAAGCTATGGTAGGCAAATCATACTATATTATATTATTATTAATAGTAATGTATATATTATAGTATATCGTATTAACATCATATATTTTATTATTATAATTACATTAAATATATATTAATTTGCTCATAATTTAGATCATCATATTTCATAGCAAGAATAGATACATAAATCAAAAGAACCAAATTACATTGTTCAAACTTTTATTCTCTTATTACAGTGATTTGCGCAAGTAGATTAATTTACAGAAGAATTAAAGGAAATACTGTCCATTGTCCTAGTTGTGTAGGTGTACACTATTGGTAATTTTTGTATCCTAGTCCTTCCATCTACATACACGAGGCAGAGTGGCCGCGAGGGTTAAGGCGAGTTTGCTATTCAAATAGTTTATAAAAATGTATATTATTGGTTTACTAAGCAAATTCAATGTGAAATTGTGTTTTTTTTAATACAAAATAACTATTTATATACAAAATTATAAACGGTTGGCATTTGGTTGGGTGTTGGTTGTCATTGTTGGCATTTGCTTGGCAAATACAACGTTGGTCCAACGGTGCACCAACGGACATTTCTTACCGTTGGCCAACGAACTGTGCCAACAATTTCCCAACGTTGGCCCAACGATTTGTGCTACTAGGGTTGTAAAAAAATATAATACCAAACTAAATGTCCTAGCTTTTTACATAAATATTCTTTTTGTATTGTAATTTGTTTCTGAAGATTTTGCAGCAATAAAAAGTGAAGGATAACGTTTATATTATTATGAAATAAATCGAAATAAATAAAACAAAGATAACGAGAAATAGCAATAAATCGCAGACTCAGTGAAGGAAGGCAGTGTTAAACATCATCGATAAGAGTAGTCTTAACCAATAAAATACAACAACAGAGGAACAGCAGTTCTGCTGATTGTATTCTAACGTCAACAACAGATGGTAACCTGAAGGCTTGGGCTCAAACCTGTTGTTTTGTTTCGTTTGAAAACCTCAGCGCATCACAGATACGTGCTGTTGCAATCACACGGCCCAAAAACATTATTGGTTTCAATCTAGAACTCATGCCACTCAATTTTACCATTGAAAACTTAATAAATAATAAAAAAGCTAGGAATAAAATTTATTTATTAAATCACGCATACATAGGCCCTAAATATATACGTTCTCAAATAAAACATTGTTGATATTACATAAAAATAGGTTTGTTATTTTAATGTTCTTTAAACAATTTCATATTACTGTACTGCACAACAAAGAGTATAACTATCAAAGGAATTACAATTCAAAATTAATTTAATAGCATAGCCTCTATTGCGAACTAATTCTTACGAAATCTGAGTCATAACACAACGAAACATTATAAATAAATGTAATTATTATAAGACATTAGTTGTAGTTAAAACGTTTCCGTAGTGTTATGTTTCGTATCACTGATTTGTTGCGCAGGTAATTTGAAAACTGTCATACATTTAACAAACTCATCAATACAATTTTTAATTATACATGTAGTATGTTAATACACCTACTACAAGAAAGAAAATTATAAACTTTGTGTCGCAATTACATCACTTTCGTATGTTAGGTCTAACGTACTTTAATGTTAAGAACTACTAACTGTGCCACCAATTACCTAACTGAAAGGCTGGTTGTAATTTAGCATAAGATTTGTAGACGATTAAGAGAGATTACGTCTTTGACCACTACAACAGTTATTTACATAAAGCAGATTAAAGTCTTATCATGCGACAAACGTTCTTTGCTCCGTGTTGATTTACTGCCATAAGCCATACCTCTGCTTTACGCAATAAAGTTAAATATAGTAATACAACTAGGTTACATACCAGTTATCCGTCTCAGTTCTTTCTTGTCTATATGAGGATGACCCGGGTTTCGGCTTCTAATAAGCCATAGTCATATCCATTTCAGGGACCACTAATTAAAACAATCCATCTTGGGCGATGTCGTCGGAAAAAAAGAACAAGAAACTATAAATACGAACACACAACACGAAAAACACGTAAACGGGACGGCGCATTACACCGTCTAGACCTAGTTGTCCTGAAGAAAACCTTCAGGAGAGAAGCCAGAACCGGGTCATCCGCATATGACAAGAAACTATAAATACGAACACACAACACGAAAAACACGTAAACGGGACGGCGCATTACACCGTCTAGACCTAGTTGTCCTGAAGAAAACCTTCAGGAGAGAAGCCAAAACCGGGTCATCCGCATATGACAAGAAAGAACTGAGACAGAAACTGGTATGCAACATTGTTATAATACTACACAGTTCTAGTGGCTATTCACAATGAATAAATATAGTAAACTGTATGTCTATTACTTTTACTAGCAAATCGATCTTTAGATCACCTTGGCATCTTTGGCACCTTTGAATACCACCTAGGTTGTTCTCTGTAAATATAATTTATTTAATAGGTAATTTATATTAAATATTGAAAATTACTAGACCCGCCGCCTAAAAAAAGAAAAATCTAATATTTTAAAATGGAGAGTATTATGATGTTTACTTAAAAGCAACTTTGTTTTCCTGACTAAATAATTTCAAACGACGTTCCTTCACAGAAGTCTTAGCAATATTATTTTTGTGAAATCATATGCGACTCTGATTACATAAATAATCTGCCATGGCCACTGGTCAACATAAATGTCACACAAACATTTACTATTGGCATTTAGTATTCACAATTAATTATTCTCAATTGTTTTGTGCAGTACAAACAAACCGTCACTTAAGTTTTTAATAAGTATTACAAATTGAGTTAAAGCTACACAAAGGGGTTTAAATAGTAGTTATTGATTACAATATGGGTTACAGGGGGTGCAGCCCCGTCGAAGCCAAAGAAGCAAGAAAGAAAGAAAGAAAGAAAGTATTTATTTCTATTCAAGCACATAACATAACATGGAATTCACTTATACATAAATAAATTACAAATCAATAAACAACAATGATTCAACATAGCAAGTTTCACTTCAAAGGCGATTCTTAATTATATTAACAGAAATTCAACAACATATGTAGAATAACGAACGTTTAAGTGTTCCAATAGACTAAAAGATAAATAAATAACATTTTCGAAAAAGTCGGCTATATTCGATTTGTCAAATTGAAAAATTAAAATTTTAAGCAATTTTGTTATCGGATAAATAAACTATTAGGTTTGAAATTTTAGTGTGCAATTTTTACTGATTGTGAGGGTTACAATCAGTAAAACCAAAGACGTTTACGATTTATTGCCTAACGAATCCAAAGAATATTATGTACTCTCTGCGAACATTGCGTGCATTACATCGGATGTCAACCGATGTAAATATGTCCGATGGCATTGAGTACCAAACATGAAAATACTGTAAATACATTTTCCGTCATGTCAATGTACAACCATTGACTATACCAAACATTGTCAGCTCTCTTTATACCATTCAGTTAATCTTAGGTGTGCCTTATTTATCTGGGTAATATAAGTATACATGGACGCTATATTGTTTTTACATATAAATATTATTGTGTATGCATATTAATACTGTATTGTGTTACGTAACATAGCTCAGATTAGATAAAATACCCCTGTCGCAGCGAACCTGCGTACTCAGCGAATTTCCAATACATGCATATGTTTCTCACTACCACATAAAGCCACTTACCAAGTTTCATAAAAATCATAAATAAATAAGTGATCAATAACATTTTATTTATTCTCCATAAGAATAAAATTAGGACTGAGTACGCAGGTTTACTTAAAAAAGGAGAAGAAATATGTTTTTGTGCAATTATCAATATAACTCAACCAGGTAAAGCTACATACTAAGTTTTATTAATTTATGTTCATAAATAAGGGGGAGATATAAAACTTTTCTTATTTTTCATAAGAATAACATTAGGGCTGAGTATGCAGGTTTATCGGGGGTATGGGGATAATCAACAAAAAATCAATTTTTGCGCAAATATCAATATACCAATACTACGTGAAGCCATATACCAAGTTTCATCAATATACATTCATAAATAATGGAGATATAACATTTTATTTATTCTTTATAAGGATAACATTGGACAACGTACTGCGTTTAGCACTTAGAATATCTCTGCAACGGTTTGACGTAGAATCACAATTTAAACACCAAAATGATTGTTTTGTGAAGCTGAGTTGATCGGTAAAAGCAAATGTGAAGTTTACATTAAAATTAGCTGAGGAAAAGCCAAAAACCTTTGTCCCATAAGATTAACATGGGAGATTTTATTAGCAGTTATTTTTGGATTTTCTCCGCAACAACTTAACCTAGGTTAATAATTCAAAATACTATATTGTTTGTTTTTTTAAACTCTATAACATGGTTCAAACCAAAATTACGTGTTTTAAAAATTAATTTATACATACATTTGAACGAATAGTGTTTTTGTCATCTGGGGACCTCAAAATAAAAAGTTATCATGGTCTTGGTCTTAAGTCTTACCATGAGACCTACGGTAATAGCTTCTTCCCTATAGGGGAAATTCGCTAAAACACATTTTTGACCTCAATATTACTATTTTTAATATCTACAGATTGGAAGGTCATATAACTTTAAAAATGGAATATTAAAACTTTTAGAATTCTGTATGAGTGCATTTAAGACCACTAGAAAAATTACTAAGGATGATTTTAGAGAGATTCTTGAGAAGGCGGGGCAGCATCACGAACACTAATGAGGTTTGGCGATGAGGGTCATAGTTTCGCCTAACATGGCGGACTGGTAGGCAGTACAGTCAGTGACAAAACTTGAGGTGGGGAAAAAGTGTCCGGTTTTGTCGGGTGTGTAAGGCGTCAAATCCGGACACTTTTATTCCTGTACAGAAACGTCATAGTCGGACAGTGTCAAATCAGGTCACTTTAGAAACTGTCCGGGTTTGTCGAGTGCTTAAGGCGTCAAACCCGGACACTTTTATTCCTGTACAGAAACGTCATAGTCGGACAGTGTCAAATCAGGTCACTTTAGAAACTGTCCGGGTTTGTCGAGTGCTTAAGGCGTCAAACCCGGACACTTTTATTTCTGAACAGATGCGTCAAAGTCGGACAGCGACATATCGGGACTAAAAATGTGTCATAGAATAGTCATCTTTAGAATAATTTGCAAAATGATTACAGGTTAATCGCTGATCAGTAGGTCAGACAGCACAAGTTCCAGTCACCTTCGTAGATTTTTAATAGATAAATTTACATTTTACTAACACCACTAATTGGTTTGATGCACCTAAAATTTAAATTACCATTTAAAACGAGCTTAGTTCTGTGTCACGGAAGTGACGGAAGACGAGAAAATAGTTTCTTTATGTTTTCCAAACAGAATCCAAAGTGGGTTGTAGGGTTATATCAAATAAATAATACCACACCCTTTGTGCATAAATAAAACAGAATAATAATCTTGATGGAAGAAAATAAGTTTAATCCACGTAAGGACATTGATTAAAATTCTTACTATTATTATTACATTCTTTTCGTATTGCAATTTGTTGCCTTAAAGAGTGGTTGTACTTTATATCGTATGGGTTTATGCAAGGGCAAAATAGACAAAATTTAAATTCTGGAGCATAAAAGACGTATTAGCATTTAAATACCTGTTTTGCAGTCTAAAATATAATCCGTATGAATAAGATAAAAAATTGTGGCGCGTTGCACGTATTGTAATAGTGTTTATTCAAGGTAATGATTGCCTCTGGTCGTATTATGATTCTATTCAGCCAATCAGAGAGGAGTATTCCGGTCACGTGTCGTGACGTCTCTGGGTCGTTACTCGTGTTTTCAGATGATTTACTTTGTAGTCATCTATTTAAATCCTCTCAAACCGAACCTGAATAAGTAATAGAAGTTTTTACTCGATTTAACAATAACTTTAACATACTTCGTAAAAAACGGTCTTAAAAAACGGTCTTCCGGTTGGGTTTACGTGTTCTGAATAAAATAGCAGGTACTTTAAAATATGATAAAACGACTTATTTGCTAAAGTTTCGGCGTGGGTATTGAGATAATGTTGCAAAAAAAGCATATACAAGAACATGATAATCAGATTTTTAACAAATACAAATACTATTAACCCTTAAATTGTCCATAAAATCAGTTAAAGCAAGATTAGAAACAATTGCTCAGTTCAAACATGGAAATTAAAAATAATTAAATTGCATTATACAATCTAAAACTGTAACATCAATGTATATATTTTCTATTTGTTTGCAAACATCAAATGAAATACGACAAAAATAATATTAGGATTTAAGTCTTATGTAAATACTTAAGGCCGTCTTAAGGTTGTTTTTCAATAACTAAATTAATGTTCAATTTAACTAGAGTTTTATAACAGCTAATAACAAGAAAGTGGGTATCGTTATAAGAACTTCAAAAATAACAGATTAGCACCAGTCAAAGCCCGGAAATAGGAAAAACTTTTGCAAATATAACAAAACTAAGAATAATCCGCCATGGGAAAGGATTTGTTTTTTCTAATTTTAGTTTATTTTCAAATAAACAATTAAATGACGAAGTGGTTCAACGACTTCGTAATGGCCTAAGTGTAAACGTAATCTATTTTCTGATAAACAACTAAGTACCAAGCAAAAGGCTGGGTACATTTACCGAGTCCGATGGTTTCAAAATCCTTCAATTGATAAGCTTTATTAATCTATTTTTCAATGTACTTTAGTATTACACTGTTTAGAATTTTGAGCACTCATTACCTCTGTAAACAAATAATTCGCTTTAATAAGTAACATATTGAGGTCAGTTTTACATTTAAATTAAAAATGAAAGTATTTAAAAAACTCAGTTTTGAAAAGCTTAAAAGTGAGGATAAATAATAAACAAATTGAGCCGAAAAATATATATTAAAGAAATATTTATTCAGAATGGTCTACTAGTCTACTGCTTTGGTGACATGCCTAGTTGATTAACTTTGTAACATCATGGTTAACTTTATATATAAAGTAAAAACTTGCTTATCAACTGAATTATCAGAATGGTTTTAAAAACGAAAACTAAACGTTGCCAACAAAGCAAACTCAAATTACGTATCTTTGGGTGTATTAGTTTATTGTAGTTAATTAATCATAACTAAGTTAATTGAGAGTAACGAGTTGTTCTCACACATTAATTCGTTTTCATTAACAACTCAAGTAATGATTCTTGCCCGATAGTTTTAGTATTTTATTTATTTTGTAATAGTTTTAGACTGACATGTTTTTCTGCACATGTGGTAACGTAGTTAGGCAAGGCAGACGCTGGAAAGGGAACGTAAATTACAGTGTATACGTACATGTTATTTAGTACGTTGTTAAATACTGAAGAGGTTAAAATGCGCTATATTAAATTTACTGAAATGTAAATAATATAATGAACCCATTCATACAATTTATCTGAAATAATAAGGGATTGTTAATAGTCAATGAGGCGACTTTATGAGTTAACGTATTTGTAGACGTTTAATAAGGGGTTCCCACCCTCCAAGAGGGTTTTGACTTAAACAAGACGAATCACAAGCCAAAATGGGCAACACCCCCCTAGATGGCCAACACCCCAAAGATAAATCACTTCGATTCATTTCAATAACATTTTTACTTTGTGGAATAAAGCACAGCGTCTTTTAGAGCTTAGATATACATGCCTTTTAGAGCTAAGGAATATACGTGTCAGGTTTTAAGGAATAATATTAATGACCATTAATTTGTGTTACGCTTTTATAAATCCAAAATTATTTATCATAGAAATATGGGACGTTTAAAACATTCAAAGGGGTTTTGTATAATGTGATTTATCATATGTGTCTTCAAATGAACATAATGATTTTAATAAATTAATCTATTATTAGACAATAATAATACTTAAATAATGTCTTATTAGACATTTTAATTTACTGACTAACAAATAATACTAGGACGTTAATTTTAAGAATGTTCAATTTTAATTGTTATTGTACGACGGTTTAAGAATACTTATTGAAAATATAACTGTAGTTAAAGATATTATATTTTAAATATCTTTATTCAAATTGATTCATTTTAATGTTTTGAAATTGTTTAGGTATCGTTCCTGTTTAACCTATAAGAATGCCATATTACATTTAGAAGTTGTGTACTCCTACACACGTTTAACAAATCAGATTTTACTTCCTCCAGGTAAACATATAAAGGTTGATTTTTAAATAATAAAATCGACCCACCGTCTGAAGAAGTTCGTCTTCTTTGTTTTCTCATATAATTCGCATACAATTGTTCGAAACACACTGACATTATCATCAGTGCTGCATAGATTGTATTCCATCGTTATGTAGAACCAGCGATCGGTTCAAATTTGAACTCGTCAAAATCCACATGTAGGAACACAATTAAAAGACAAAACTAAAACTAAATACATTAACCGGCTATATTCATGTTTTCAGCTTCAACTGAAAATGTCAACAGCAACTTATGAAAACAATACTATAATAAGTAACCGAAAAGATTGTATGTTATAAGGTTGTGTGTGTGTTATAAAATGTGTATATAATTATGTAATGAGTGATCCTATGTAAGAGCCCTCTTCAAGTGCATATCACCATTGCATATAAATCTATTAGTATTAGTATTCAATGATATCACTAAGTATGCAGGGAAGTAAATAAAGCAAACAGCTTTGGACGATGAGTCAATTTAATTATTTTTAAATTATCAAGTTTTTTGCTAATAACGATAGGGTGATTTTTTGCCTACATCCCATCAGTGGCATCAATTGTTAAGTCCGAGGTCATTAGTCCTCTCGATATGTAACTATAGTTTATGTTTTGATACATATGAATAGTCTAAACTTAAACCACTTGTTCCGATGTATTCCAAACTGTACAAAAATGAATTCCAGTTTCGTTTTAAGACTAAGTTATGGCAATATGCCTCAAAAGTAAATACATGTGGGTAGAAGTGACATACTGAATATTTGTTTAAAACCTGTTTAAAAATCATACCTGGATAATTTAAAAATATAGGTATAAGTTATTTGGAAAACGGGCTACTAAGTTATTCGAGTAATTTAAAGATTTTCTAAAATTAATTATTTGTACGCTAAAGATTCCCTTTGACGACGGCAGGCAATTAATAAGCTAATTATGGTTTTCATTTCCACTCTTTTACATTGTTACGGAACACAGCTGAGGAAAAAACAAAAGATGATTTGGGGGTAGATAAAAGTGGTACAAGGAGACGAGAAGTTGTGATTAATTACAACAACCGTTGTTAAAAACCGTTGACGGTCACACGCTGTTTGATGCCCGGATGTCTAAAATTATCCATGGTGATGTTAATTGTTTCAATATAATAATTCAAAATTCTAGAAAGAATAAAAAAAATGATCTAAATATGTGATCAGACTAGAAAACTTCGATGTGAAACTTTTAATGCAACCAGAGCTGAAATATACTAGAGTATATATATATGTATATATCTCACGAAATCAATGAGCAAACTCCCATAGAAAAAATCACAACTTTAAAGACGCAGATGCAAGCGGATATGTAAATTTCTGAAATTTAAAATTGCTTCTCATATTTTCCTTGGATTGAGTCAAACATTGCGGGAGGTCTAGTGTTAACTCAGAAGCGAAGTATACAATCGAAGTTGCCTTGGATATTGCGAATTTTTTCTTGTTGTGCAACATGAGTTGCATGACCATCTCTACGGCGAAGTTTTCCACTGTGATCGCACCCTAAGAGTCGCAGTGCGCTGTAAAACACACGTAACTTGAAAACCCCCTTGTACAGCGCGCGCTGCGGTAGTTAGGCTGGGTCAAGGTCATAACAAGTATAAAGTGTAAATAATCGAGAAAAAAATTAGTCAAACAGCTAAATATAATTCCAAAGTTAGTTGTTATTCTTTTAGCAACAAATTACATAGGACTCATTTAGGGCATCTTTAAAAACATCCGGGAATCGAATGAATTCCGACTGTTTGGTTATCGGAAAAATCTTACATCGACACATGGATTGCTTTAATTTTAAATATTACTCTCTTTTTAATGATGACTAGTTTTTAACGAACACTCTAAATTTGCTAAGCAGGTTTTGAACAGGTCATCAATTATCCAGCAAAAAAAGGCAATACACAAACAACAAAATAACGAACAACATAGAGTACAAAATATATTAAATCACATGGCAAAAAGAACGGTAAGCAAGTTATCAAAATAAATTAAAATCACATTAAAGAGTTTTAAATTATTAGATGAAAGGTTATTTATACGGTGTAACCTGATTTAAAAGCAATCGGTCAGTAATTTGATAGTATAAATGAGAGTAAATTTAGCTACGGATTGAATGTATCAATCACTGCCCAACATTTAACTAAGGCCTTTTATTACAGACATAAAAACAATAGGATTACATCAAAAATTATAGCATATCTGCAAAACCTGTTACAAATAGCACTGAACCAAGCTAAAAAACAAACAGTTTGTTTCTGCTTAATTATTTCTTAGCGTTATAAGAGAATAAAAGAAAAACTTACAACGATAACATTTTCTGTGAAATCCGCAGCAGAATTGAGGTTTTAACCTTAGCTAATGAAGTTACTTGAAGTAGATATAGCGAGGTTTAGTTTCTTTGCCGGGGAGCTTAGCGATATTAAATAGTTAATTAGGAAAATATTTGCCCGAAATAATTTACAATTTAAATAACAATTCTATCAGAGGTTTACATAGGTGAACAAACAACGGTTAACTGACAGTTGGACATAACACAGTAATGTTGTGTATTCAATGTGATTACCGCCGCCAGTAGTCTTGTCTTCGGCCAATCAGAGAACAGCATTCCCGTCACGTGATCAACTGATTACAGTCTACTGCTTTAACATTGGCAATGTCTTTGGCAATCTAAATACATTTTGTAAACTTTTGACTAGAAAAATAGGCTTTTACCTAAACAATAAATGGAAAATTAAAAAAAGTCATAATCTGCAAAATTACTCATTAGTGAAAAAATAAAATCATTGATTTGACTAAGTAATCGAACAATTGAAAAATCCAATCATAAGCCAATCACTCGAGGAATAATTGCAATGTTTTTGTTAATGATACGCATTTAGCACCCTAAATATTTATTTAGAATGTAATTCAATAACATTACTCAGCAAACATAATCGTCATCGTTGTATGGGTTTCAGTTTAAAGTGTAAGACAAATCCGAATACCGAATTTTGTCTAGAGACTAATACCCACCAAGGGATCAACATTATAACAATCATCTGAGTGAATAAAATATCTTCATACTAACCTTGGAAACATTTGAATTTTAGACAAAACTTTTCTTTCAATAGAACACAAATCAGTAAGTTTAAACATAATCAAACAAGATAGTTGATTTGGTTGTATGATTTGTTTTAAAATTAATTAGTACGACTTTAGATTATGGTTTAACATAGAAATATGAAAATCCTAAACATTTCCCTAATTTAGATAAACACCGGTTTCTTTTTATAATAATTATAGTTAAATATTTTCGATCAAATCCTACAGTAAAGAAAGAGTGCTTGCTTGCATTAATTTTGAACGAAAGAGTTTCTGGCTAACTTGAATGAAGGAGATTGCCTTGAATCATTATGAATTAGAAGGAAATTTTAATGATCAAATATAGTAAATTTAGAACACAGTATTTTGAATGTAAACTATTTCCGTGTCCTTATCTCTAAAATGTAAAGCCGTCCGTTAGCTAGTTTTGGTTTTAGCAAGTTTAACCATTGTGAACTTGAGTTCCCTGACCACACCGACACATTAGGGACAGTTTAATAGTAGTTTTCACCACAGGGAAGTTAGTTTGCCGCCTTCCACCGACATAACTTAAGATATATTGCTAAATATCAGAGTAATTTACTGAATGTTCTCAAGGACAATATAACTATTTGTTCATAAGTTAAGTTAATAGTTTGCAATCTATTATTTCTGAGGATGAAGTCGGCCCGAGGAAAACAACCGCTTTCTTAAAGCGGATAGAGAAAAGAATTGAGTTGAAAAGAATTGAAAAGATGAGCCTGTTTGTTACTTTGTTAAATAAGTTGTGACTTTAGCTAAAGGTGATTCCAACCATGGGACATGTTAGTTACCAATATCTCTAGGTAAGGAGTCTTCTTGGTTTTACTTTGCCCTTCGTTTTACTTAACCCGTTTTCTGAACAGCAACCTCTGACCCTCTGACATAGGCCCTGGTAGGGATATTTTTACGAGAATGCAAGTTGGAGCGCAATGTTTCATCTAATTACCGTGTACAGCAAAGGTTCCTACGCATGTAAGGTTTATGAAAAATGAAAACCAAACTGGCCTTTTAGCCTTTGCGTGATTGACAATGTACAACCAAATATACTCTATTTTCATATACTGGTACAAATATTTAGTATAGTTTCAGTTTTATTTTGGGTGTAGTAAAAAAGATAAATCCCTTATGTATGGGCTATAGGAGACACTTTCGGAAAACTGCGTTTGGAATCCGTTACTATAAATTCAATCGACATTTCATTCTAATAGATATACAAAAGTAATGAATGCTAGAAAGAGTTTGATTGTATTATCAGTAGACATTATTTAAGACGTTAAGTAATATTGTAATAGTTCTGGTGACTTTTGCTAGGGCACCTTGTGCCGAGAGGCGAGTCAACCCTCACTATAGTGTTTACACTATCTGGGCCTCCATGATGTAAGCTCAGGCAGGGATCGGGCAACTAACTGCAGCTAACTGGACCTGCAGTGATAAATCTAAGCCTTGTTTTACACATTTGTATATATTGCTTGCATATTATGATTTAAGTATCGTTGCTATAAGATGTGTGGCTGTAATGTAAATCAGTAACGACTGCACAATGCATTAAACTTCCTCCAACCAACGCTGTTTTTCACAACATTTATTACAAGGAGGTCTTGTTTAAAAAAAAAACGCAGCCTTTAAAAATAAAAAAAACACACACAATTGACATAACTAAAATATGTTTTAGGCCCTAATGCTCTTGGTATTTATTTTCCTATAGGTTCATTATGAAAAATACACTATTTTTCATTAGGTACTCTACACCTCATTTATTCAACATTCCACTTTTTTGATAAATTTGAAAACCCATATTGTACTTTTAATTTATCTGATAAAAAAAAACTGTGAATAAAATAACCAACTTGCAACGATGGAAACTTAACCTGGGATGAAGTAAAGGAAGTAGGTTTATCGACCTATATAAACTTGTATTGATCTTAACAGTGACTTTTGGTATTTGAAAATTGGGTTACATAAAAAAGATGAAAACACTCTGTAAAATGGATGTAATGTATTTGAATGTATTTGCCTAAAAATATACGAAGCCTTCTTGATTTGATTAAATGAATCAGACAAAAATTATAATCCGTACCGTATTTACTGAATAATGTTATACCCTATTCTTGTATAAACGGTCAAGTATAATAAATAAGTTAAATTCTATTTCTTCCTTTCCATGTTGGATTGATTTTATGGCCGTTTTAATTCCTAATGGATCATTGATGTATCCATTCAACAGTCTGATAATGCGGTTCCCTTTTGTGGGAAGAAAATCCTTTCCGAGATTAAAATTGTTCTCTTTTCTACTCCATCTCAATTCCAACGATTCCAGGTTTAGACTTAATCTAGTAAAAGCCAAGAAATGGTTTTTAAGTATAAATCTTACTATTAAGATTACTTAGTCAACCCCAAACTAAGCTATTATGGAGCTGTCATGGTGTTTAAACTTTTTTAAATTTGGGGTTGTTCTTTAAACCAAAACAAATTTATGTTTGCATCAGATTTATCTTACATTACCAGGTACATCAGTAAATACAAATATACATATTTCACTGTTCCAAAGCCTTCTTGATTTAACGATCATTCAAGATCCTTGTTTTTTATTTTGTAAAAAAATTGTTTTTCTTCTGTCAAAATGAGCGTGACAATCTCGTTTCTTATAAACCTGTTTTCATTAAAGATTTCTTTATCATAAGTCCAACGAATAGTTAAATTAGTTATTCATTTAAAATCCATTGTAATTTTTAAGGTGCATAGATAATATTTTAATGTGGTATTAATTTTAATTACAATCTTTTAAGTTACCTTCTCGTCAGCAGTTAATATCATAAGTTGGATACTACAATCTGGTTTAGTTGTGCCATGATCACGAATATGTAAAATATGTCACGAATATCAACCCTGCGTTTAATTCATAACTTGTTTTCAATTCATTATAACTATTTTATATTTGTAATAAGTCGTCAGTTTTAACTGATTAAAGCAATATAATTGGTTCGATTTGTAGCCAAGCAAAGAAGTTTTCAAACCGAGATACTATTCTATTCTGCCGCACTCAAAGTTCGTTTTCTTATTGACTCATTTTAGTTAATTGGAATTCTTAAACAGCTTAACATTTGTTTTTATGTATTAAGCTATCGAATTGGCAACATTACAGTACAGTGCTTATGGTAGCTAACTCTTTTAATAGGTCACAAGACGGATCTTTTCTCGGTTTTGAGCAAAAGGTCTTTATTTAGGTAAGTGAATCATACAGCTTAATTGTATTTTTTAACAGACTTTCGTGTTATTAACTTAATTTTTCTTACTTAACTGCGTTTAGTATATGTTGTTTTTGATAAAAAATCCAATATATTCGGAATATTACCTAAAACCCAAAATAACTAGAATCCTATTAATATTATCTTTTATAAAAATGACTGAAAAATACAGTTTAGAAAAACGGGAGAGAGAGTTTGCCATGTCTGGCGACGACGCGATGTTGTAAGTTGTGAATCACGATGTCATAAATATTGTCTGTCACCCCTTCCTCGACAACTCACTGAGAACCGCTAACTCGATAACTCTACTTGTTGTTTACTCTGGAGACAGGTGATAGAATGTAGGCTAAATGTGATAGATACAAAGTAAATTGCATTTAAGAACTCAAAATTCAACGCATAACTCTTAAAGTGTATTACACATTTGAACTACAACACTCAATTATATACACTGAGAAAATATTAGGAGTTACGAAATTAATCTTATTCATTAACAAACAACTTAAAATCTCTTAACTAACATAATTTTGTCTGTACGAAAGAGTATTGTAATCTTGATCAACTTTTGAGTTAACTAATGTAAACTCAATTGAAATTAAGTAAACATTTTAAACGTCCTTATTAAAAAAACCAAATACCAAAAACTTTAGCAATTACAGTCCCGAAGTACAAAATAACTGCATTGGAAGTCCTGCAGTTTTTAATATGGTTGAGTGATTTAGGTAATAATTGGCAAGGACATGATAAGAACCATTCCCAGAGAACTGTGGATGAAGAAACTTCATATAATTTCCTTTTCTCCTTAACTTCCCGACAAGTCATCTTCAAAGAATACTTGTATTCATTATCGTTAATAGTATCCATTAATGTATACTTGCAAAATTAGTCTTTAACTGCTTATTTACTGGTGTTAATTGGACCAAATTGGAGTGCGAAATAGTTATAGGTTCGAACAATTATACTTTTTTATAATTATCATTTAGACAATACCACGTCAGGAAAAGCTCATCAAACAAAAATATGTGACTCCTTTTTTAGTCATTACAATTAACAATTAGTATGGCAAATTAAGTGGAACGAAGTTCCGTTTTAAAAGTAAGAATATCGTCAATTATGTGGATGGCAATTTATTCATTAATAAAATAAATGGGTTACTAACGGGTTACACCGTTGTTCAGTTATTTAGTGCTACATTGGTATTTTGATACAGTTTGGATAGTTTAGTTAATCTAAAAACACCCTTAATTACCTCAAACAAGTAATTGTAAAGACTTTCTCTTCATTCCATCAAGAAGAAGGAAGAAAAGTACAAAATCAGTAAAAAATGATAAATTTATAAATGTGTGGTGTAGGCTTAACTCCAAGATCTTCGAATATATTTAAAGAGAGGAAGAAATAAAAAGGGGACGTAGTGACGTGTACAGGAAGTGTGTCTATCTCACAAGCGATAAAACATCCCAAAATTACCCTTTGCTCTAGAGGGTTTTTCGTTAGAGTTAAACCTATTCTTGGGCTTTGTATAGCACGTTGTAGGGGTAAACCAAACAGTGATATGATAATGAGAATCGGGAAACCCCAAAGAAATAACAGCAGAGACGATACAAATAATTTTGCCATAAAGAAAAAGAAAGTGAACAATATTTGTGGTAATGAATAAGACAAAAAATATTAGCATATATTTAATGCGTACGTAATTACATTTTAACAATTACAATTTAATTGGTGCTATGTAATCGACGTTAATCATTACCGAAAAAAATATATAAAATGAGTTACGACTGACGAGTTGTATCTATCATTTTTCTTCTGTAACTGGAGTTATTTTGTATTGAAAATGTATACAAAATAACTTGAATCTCTACATACTACATTCATTGCACAACAGTCTAAAAACATTCAGATCTATATAAATTCAAACACTTAACTTGTATATAGACTATTAAATTAATGGGCTGAAACTTGAAGTAACCTGAATGGCTTTTACACATCTTATCCGCCCCGAGATAAACCTTTTATCGCGTCTTATCATCTCATCCCTGCGTGTGGTGAGAGACGCTGCGTAGTCAATTAGAAGGCAGACTTTACACAAACATGACGGCTAAGAGCGCATTTCGGTAGTGTGGTACTTCAATATTAACTCGATGTTAAGCACACTCATCAGCGTACCACATCTACCAACGCCAAACTCATAATAGTATAAAAATAATCCTTAAAAATGGAAAGTTGTTTGCATTTTGAATTGAGGAGTGTGGAATTATTTCAGAAATTGTAAATCAATTATTCAACTTTTGCATTAGAAAGACCTTTACAAATACAATCACAATTGAGGACAGATGAAAGAACGCTCAGCACAAAACACGTTTGTGACCACTTGTTTAATTTGATTCGAGGTTTAATGAATTTCTGTTTGTGTTTGATGTTCTGATGATTCTTACCCTTTTAACTTACTCAAACCTTAACTTACTCAAAGCTTTCTCTAAACTGTGATTGTTTAGTTAGCGTGCTATTTATTGTGAGAAAGGATTCAAAATGTGTTAACAAATAGACAGCGCTGTACTAAATAGTCAAATAATTGTTTACGCGAACGGAACATAAGTCTAACATATAAAATCATATTTTTGACTAGAAAAGATCAGGAAAGTAGATAAACTGCTATTTTCTTTTAAAATGAGATGATTTATTTGTTTACATTTCAGGAATTTTTCGAAATTGAGCTTTTACCCAACAAGTGAGGTTGTTATTTTGACCAGCAAGTTTTTATATGGAAGACCAATTCTTTATCAAAGCTATCATTACCAGGTCCGCCGTAAACAGTTGCTTTGGTAGTTTTTACAGCTTGACAACTACAGCTAAGATAACAGTATTAACTGATTGCATAGAGTGATTGTAATCAGTTATTGTAATGTAATCGCATAACTGACTTTAAAAAAAAATAAAGTAAAAAAATGAAATAAAAACAAAACTGTTTGCAGATGAACATTTCAAATTATATTTCATATATTAATATTGGTCAAAAATAAAATACCTCACCCATAGCTTTGTTAAGAAGAAATTTCAGTTTTCAACCTCAACGCTGATCTTTAACGAGTTTCCAATATTGAATATCTTGGTTGCCTCCAGTTATTACAAATACTTTATTTTAAATTTCAACAAAAGTGACTCATGGTGGCAAAGCGGCAGTGTTGTGAAGAAATAAACGAACTTTATTAATAATGAATACTTAGTTAGCTAATCAATAATTAAATAATGCTATTTATACTCATATATCCCTACTTACAATTTCTACTTGAACTCCTACTAATAATATCCGAATTTGTTATTACCTTTTTAATGCTTCCTATTTTAACCTGTTAAAGTCTTATATACGTATTGCCAAAGTTACTTAACAATATGGGGAACTATTAACATATCTTTAATGCCTTTAATATTACATTATTAGTATTTACATTTAAAAATGTTATGGTTTATGCCTGAAAAAGTTCAAATTTTTGTTCGTTTGCCTGTTAATGTATTGTTATATGCCTGGATATGTCCTGGTTTTCAAATTTCAAAGAGTCTATTATAATTTTAATTTTTAATATTTATTTTTGTTGAATAAGAATAAATTAAAGTTAATTACTAACATAATTACAGTTATTGTACCGGTTGCACCAATAACGGATTAGGTGGATATTTAAAATAATTTGAATAGGGCTTTGCTCTCTTACGGTGAAGTAAAGAGACAGTATCTAAAAAAAATTATACAGAAGTGGTTTAGAACAATTAAAAAATAAACGTTTTAAAAGTAAAAATATCTTCAATTACGTAGAAGACTTTTTCTAAACTAGTAATTTAAAACAATTGGAATTAAGTATTAATGATTTTCAGTTCAGCGCATTTGAAATAAAGCGAATAGTCAGGACAGTTTAAACCCAATTTTGGTTGCCTCACATTTTGGAATACTATTACCTAATTGTAATAAAAGATTAATTGTTATTTTTATTGTAAAACAGATGTAACCAAGTGACTGTGTGATTCACTGGTTCAGTTTCCTGTTACACAGTAATGCAATTGTTTAGTCCAATTCGAGCAGAGCTATGCAAACTCAAACACGGCGGAATAATTGCAATAATCGTGCATTTACATTCCCGCGCGAAGGCAGCGCGAACATTAAACTTGCAAGATGCAATTCCACTCGAGAATACAGAATAAGCCACATCACGTTACTGATGTTTCCGATCTCTTTATGCTGGGAATTGTGGAACAGTTGTGAGAAGATATAACATGTTTATATTCCCCTGACATCTTACTTTCAGTAAGAAATTAAGTGTTAAAAGATTAAACTGTCTATAATAAATATAGCATTAACATTTTTAATACTTGTAAATTTGATGAACATCATTATTAACTACTAAATCATTGACAAACTGATATATTAGTTAAGATAAAACTGATTTCGCGACAGGTTTATTTATATTTTAATAAATAAGTGCCCGTTATCACCTCTCCACACTGACATTAAAGACTTGGACGGGATTGATGTGGGAGATTACCCGACTGAAACATGTTGTATTGAAGTTGTAAATTTTTAGCAGCATTTACACGAAATTGTTATTTATGTATTAAGAGCGTAAAGTAGGTCTTTATCGTTTGAGAGGAAACTCAGCGCGGTAATTTTCCGAAAGTGATAAAAGCACTTTACACTCGAATTACATACACGGGTTTTCATACAACTGCAATTTTACCACACAACACAAAAAAATCGCCTTTCATTTGTTTGGCCTAATTTCAAAATATTGAGGTTATACACACCAAGTCAGATTAGTTTGGTCGAAATCAACAGCCACTAAGCTGTTAATTATCTGTCAGCGAGAGGGAAAGTAAGGCTAAAACATATTTTACAGAAAAGAGAAATAAACAATGATTAACTTAGACAACTTTGACAAGTATTAAAATAAATAATATTGTGTTTACAACTATTTCAGAACCAAACAAATAACTGTATAGTTTATATTCATTAAACAAAATTTACATACATTTTGTATCTGCGTACCGGATTACTACTTTAAATTTAATAAAAATCTATTAAATCTAAATTCTTACGTAGTGACAATTAAACATACAGACAGGATAATAAAATACGTCTTATAACACCATAAAGTATATTTACACTTACTTGTTTTGTATGTAAGTTCAGTGTAAGTGTAAATCTACTTTATAGTGTTGTAAGACGTATTTTATTATCCTGTTTAGTTGTAACAACACGTATCATGCTAATAAAGACATTATTTAATAAAACATACCTAATTTATATTCGAAATATAAATAATAATTTACACAATTTATATTTGATCTATCTAAATTTAAACAATTGGGCCATAAATAGTAAAAATTTGAATTTAAAGTTTAAATCAATGAATGGCTTCTTATTGATATAACTTTACCGGAAAATAAGAGAACCGTTGCACTTTTGAAATTATTAATAACACTTTGGAAGAATACAATTCATAACAGTTAGTTCCTCTGTGTTCTCAGTAAGACATTTATGTTATTGAAGTAAACTGTAAATGAATTTCCGTATCACCTGTTACTGAAACGCTTCCTTATCTTTATAAATACGAAAACTTCTTTAAAATTAGTTTCTGAAACTAATACCCTTTATACACCTAGAACACCGAAAAGTTTTAGTCCGAGTGATTGATTTTTGAATAATTATAAGATAATTATATTTGCTACGATTGTTTTTGACAAACAACAAGTACAATGGGGAAAAATTAGGAAAATAATAGTAGGAAGTGCATGATAAATATACGAAACGCAGGTGTAGATATTTCATATTTGTTTCATAACACCTCCCAAAACCGAGTACAGTTATGGCCCCAGTGGTGGTGGAACATTTGCCATTCATCATCTAGCAATTTAGACCGAAACACCAATCCCCCACCTCCCACGTGCAAATGTACAGTCCAATTGTGAAGCATCGCATGCTCTCCGAGTTGAGTGTTTGCTGTTAATACCATTGGTTTAGCAAGAAAGTGTTTCAGTGGTCCGTTTAAGACTCAATATACCAAGAAAACGTATGTTTCGTGTTAAGTGTAGCACATTCCATAATTTTCTGCGTTTCACTAACGTACAGTATTAATTCAGAATACATTACTATAATCGCTGCACTTTATTGGAATCTAACACCGTTAATTTAAGTTGGACTGCGTGGATGCCACATATAAAAGAGATATTAACCAACATGTTGTTAGCTAAATGCGATATGTTAAGTCCTTCTACAAATAAAACTTCAGTTTACAAAATAGTCATAAGAAATACAGTGAATATGATACCAATAACTATTAATGATCAATTCACTTTTCATATCTAATGCGAATGATCGGTTTAAATTTATTATTACTCATGTCATTTAAATTTAATCGGTACATATGCAGAGTTCAGGAAACTGTTAGTGAGGTAAAAACGAACTAAAAATTGAAGGCAAACATGTGATCCATCCCGTTTAGTTTTTCGTCAGTTAACGCTAACATTATATTGAATTTGAAGTTTCTAGCTTTTACCGTTCACAATGGCGGCCGTAAGCTTAATCTTAAAAACGGCGCATCTTTAGAATTTGTCCTAATTACATTGAAAAATGTGCAGTGCTCTGCCTAAAAAGGTGGTGTAAATATTTTAATGAACACTTACCTAACAGCTGAGTATTTGTAGTTTTTTAAGAGAATCATGAGGGTGTAAATTAAAAAAAAGTATGTTTCAATAAACAAACTGCTATTACTCAAGTATGGTTTAAGCGATCATTACAATCTTATACCATTTTCTAGGCATAAAATTGCATATTTTAAGTACAGATAAAAATATTAAACTGACTCTTTTCATTAAGTTTAAGATCAATTTAAACAAGAATAATACATGTGTCAAGTTTCAAGTAAACACCTCAAGTAAACTAATAAATAAGTGTATTTTTATTTTATTTATTTTTCACCTCAAGAATAATTTCCTAAAGTTTTATTAGAGAGCGCTGAAACACTCTGTATATGTGCACGATAATCAAAATCCATTGTAATGTACGATGGAAGTTACGAGTGAAGGGTAATTTTCATTGTGGCACAATAATGCAGAGCCCGCTTTCAATGCAGATATATGACGTTGATATTCAGAACGATTTACTATTATTAATTCCTATAAATCTTGAATTATTCGTGGCACAATTAAACTTAACTGATAAAATATATATATACATTGTTAAAGGGACCTGTAAATAAATAAGGTTACATTTCTATAGTTTAAAGTCATACTGTATTGATGTAAAAGTCTTGTAAAATTCATTTATTGATTGTATCCTAGCTAAAATCAAGTAAACATAGCAATTCTTTAGTTTATGTTACAGTCGTGGTCGTATTAAAATTTGATATAAGATTATTGCAGTGTATCTTAAAGGGAAATGAAGTGATAGGGGAGCAACACTGGGGTTAAAATTAAAGCAATAAATAATGAACATTGAGATGAATTAACATTACGTGCTAGAGGATTACGTGATTTTCAAGAAATTGGAAAAGATACAATTACATTTTATAGTAACAAATATCATGTTTAATTAACAAATGAATTTAAATATATACACAGATTTAACCAATCCTAGGTCACTAAGGAAGGAGTTATGTAGTAACGTGTCCAGATTGTATACAAATATGTTCACCTAGATTGTTCACTTAAAAACATATTTACAATAAACTATACAAATTATTTTCGGTATGAATGTTGTATTCGTTTCATACGGTTTAAAAATCAATACGGTACAATAGTCAGTGAAACTCAACAAGAAAAGCTATTAGAAACACAGATCAAAGCAAAAGCCGGATCGCGAACTCGGAAGAAATTTTATTACCTTAAAGTTAGTAAAATGTATCCATGCATGTTATACTTCGATTCTTGAATAAAGAATACAGACCCAAATCCATATTCTGATCCTAAAATAAATTATATGGCAAGCAACTAACTTATTTGCGCTAATGCACCATTGATTTGTTGGCCGGATTGGATGAAGACGATTTCGGATAACAGCTAAATGAGGGGAGGAATAAAGTGAGTAATAACTTTGCGGAAAGTGTTTGGAAAACAAACAATCCAGGGTAAACCAAAAAAGTAGAAACGTACACCACATAAAATTGGCATTAGGATGGTATCAAGTCAAGCCATTATATCACAAAGAAGTGTCGGTAAAGGGATCTATGATTCACCGGGACAAAGAAGCACCGAGCCTGCCGCTGACGGGGTGCAAGTTGCCAGTCTCGGTCGTAAATATTTCCACCCCCTCCCCACCCTCTAGTTACAGACATGTGGTAGAACATGCAGGCTTAGCTGTTTGGTTTTTGACTTTCCAATAAAAAAAATCAATAAAGTTTATCCTGACTTAGGCTCATATTATTGATTAAAGAAACCCAGTTAAAAGGTTCAACGATAAAAACGAACGCACTAAATATGTAAAAAATAAAAGGCTCGTTAACTTTGTCTAATAAAATTCTTTTAATTTCACTACATTATAGTTCCTTTAAACATTTCAAAGTAATTATTTGAATATTATCTGATCCTTACAACTGTAATAGGCTTTCCTAAGACAATTCTTTGATCTGCTTCGTTAGGCAATCATTGGTCGAACAATATATTGTTAAGTTAGGTAACATGGTTAGATAGGTATATGGTCAGAGAGTTTACATTGGTAAGAATATCAACTAAGCAAACAAACTATCGAACTGTTTGAGGTTGCCTACAAACTTCACTTAGGCTTATCCGTGACGTCAACATATTTTATCGATGAAGATCCGCAAATTTTGTGACGTGGGAGGTGTTAATTTTACCCAGTTTTTTTAAGCAGCCCGTACCGTTATCCCCATCCCCTCCCACCAGGAAAATGTTTGTTTTAGATGATAAACATTCTGCTTTTGAGATGCACTTGACAGATATGGCTCCTCTCCCCTTCTGAATGTTCGTTGCACAGGCCATAACGCAATTTATTTACACTGAACCTTTACAGCAGAGACTTGCAAAACTGTTGTGGATGAAGATAATTTGATATTACTGATCATAATCGAGTAAAAGTAAATATAAACTGTTTGAAAAGGACTTTGCAAGTTTAAACACAAATTTATTTTGTAAAATGAGGAATAAAATTGTGATTTGGAATATGTCGACTAAAATACTATTTTTTGAAGTTTACTAAAAGGTAATATATAAGTGAAATGAGCGTAATAATATATTATATGCAGAATACGACATTGACGTTGTCATGACATCGTATATTGTAGCATAACTATTAAAACCCTCAAAGAATTAGTCAACTGTTAATGGAACAGGATACAAGGATACAAGTTGGAATGTAAAAGTATTTTAAGTATAAAAAGGTCATACCTTAATAATTTTACACCGAGATGAATAAATCACACACCTGAAACAAATTCATATTTTAGAAAAACACGAATGTATTGAACAGTGATATATACTATTTGCAAGGATTTCATTTAATAACATAAGACATACCACACGCTAAGGTCAGGATGTACACAGTAAAAAAGCTGTACGCTGATAGGTCTTGTTGACCGCAATCAGAATAGAACTACCTTTTTACCAATTGTAGAACATGTACCATGTGTATTTAACAGTAACACGTAGTTGGCGGTGGGAATGGATACTCATTTTTATAAGCAGACCCAAAGCAACTAAAACCGAGATTACGCACATTTAGCACGAGTCGTCTAAAATAAGGAAATATTTAGTTTTGGGAGAGCAAGGAAACAATAAGATAACTTGTTGAAGATTTTTGATCATAACTAATAATGAGCATCTGAAATTATGTAATTAAACAAATTGTAACCGGAATATTTACAATACATTCTAAAGGAATTAAACATATATTTACCGATGAATTACGTAACAAATATACTGTAATACTGTAACTTAAATACAGATATAAATTACTTTGTGTTAGTGCTTGATAGTAAAGTGTAAATATAACAAATGTTTTCCTTGCATGTTTCACAATCTACTCAGATTCGTCCTGAGGAAAAAATCTTACCAAAAGCTTAGTAAAGTAGTGATATGCAATTAAAAAAATAAATCAGGTCATACTTCATGAACGTTAAAAAACATAAACAAAAACTTTAACGAAAACTATTGAAATCGTTAAAAGTGAGGCAGCGCGTGGCGCGGTATTACTGTCAGTTGCTCTTTGTGCTCGTGACAGTGTTTTGAAAGTTTCTCTCCTCTCCAGATCTGGTATTCTGGTTACTATATGTTTTGTTTTAGAGCTAAAGACTGAAGGCAGGACATTTTATGGCCATAAATACATGTTTATAAATTTATTACCTTTGTAAAAGTGAAACTTCACGAAAGAAAATTCAAATTTCAAATTTCAATGTGAATAGTAAACACCCAAGCATATGTAGGGGGAGGGGTATAAGCATATTTGTAGAACAATACACTTAATAATTCAAGCATAATAAAAAATAAATATCTCATTGATCGGTGTGTATTCCTTTTGCCAAAAATATAATGTAGTTGAATCTCCCATGAAAATAACAGTTAGTCCTATAAATAACGGTTATATACAAACGAAAAACATCAAGTGAGAGTTGTATAGATTACACAGGTCTGCAAAAAAATAATTTTGAAAATGGTTTTTACTGTAGTAGGTAAATTTAAAATTTAATGTATTTTTTAGCGCTGATTTCAAAATATATGAAATCATTTTTTCTCCATCACGTAAGGTTTTCCCACAAAATCAAGTTTTATTTTAAGAAAAATCAGCAAAAAACGCTTTTTAAAATTTTTTATATTTTAAAATATATGCATATTTTAAGTAACATCATTTTACTGCAAAAACACATTGAAAATTAGGTAAATATAGTTATCATGATTATAATGCTTTATAGAAACGTTTACGCATTCCATCAAAACTCTTTATAGCGTTTTTTTCTGTTATAACCGTTGTGGATGAATCCTCTTTAACATCTACCAGTAATCGGTTACATGATTGCGTTCCATCTTCCATGATATATTTGTTAAATTTCTTTAATATCTTGATGAAATCTCTCCCTTTTTTCCTCACTAACGACAGCAAGGTCTTCTGGAAAATAGTCATGATGAGAATGAAGAAAGTGGACTTTTAAGCTTATGTTCCAGCCTAACTAGTTGAAGCTATCCATCATGTCGGCTGCAATAGACATGTAGTTAGGATTCTTTTTGTTCTCAAGGAAACCAGTTACAACAAGCTTGAAAGATAACCAAGCTGCTTTTTCCTCTTCATTCATTTTTGTAACGAAGATGAAAATGAGGGAACCTTCCCTCAAAGGTTTTCGGATGACAGTTCCAACAATTACACCTTCTTTTAACTTTTCTTCCGACAACCCAGGAAACTTATCGTGAAGGTATTTAAAATAATCTTCTTCTTTTGGAAATGCCTAAACAAATTGTTTAACGAGTCCCAATTAAACGTGCATTGGGGGATTTAATATTTTTGGGGTCCGCATGACTCTTTTTCTCCATGGTATTTTTACCTGCCTGACATTTCCCTAACTGAACAATCTTTCCTAACATAATGTTATTTATATTACGGCTGTCCCATTCGCATAGGAAACATGGGTTTTAGTACTTCCACTCTGGTGACCAAGTAGCATATATATTACTTTTAATATGATTTAGAGAATTTCAGCTATAGGGAAGAAGCTATTACCGTAACTTACCGTGGCATGGTAAGACTTAAGCCCGTGACCATGATAACTTTTCGTTTTGAGGTCCCCAGATGCCAAAAACACTATTCGTTCATATATATATATATATATATATATATATATATATATATATACATATATATATATATCATATGGAGAATAAGTAAAGTTGTATATCTCCTTTAATTATGAATCTAAATTAATATTACTTGGTATGTAGCTTCACCTGGTTCAGTTATATAGACAATATAAAAAAATACCCCCATAGCAGCAAACCTGCGAACTCAGCGAATTTCCAATGCATATATATGTATATTAATACCACATAAAACCAAATACCAAGTTTCATCAATATAATAACGATATACTAACGATAACAATAAATAAACGATTTATGACATTTTTATTATTCTCCATAAGAATAACATGGAGGCTGAGTATGCAAATTTGCTGAAGGAAGGAACAAAAAAATGGGGTTTTATACAAATATCAATATAACTCAAGTAGGTAAAGCCACATACCAAATTTTATTAATTAAGTTCCTAATTAAGGGAGATAACACGTTACGTATCCTCCATAAGAATAACATGGAGGCTGAGTACGCAGGTTTGCAGCTACGGGAAATATAGGCCAACAAATTTTTTTGTGTAAATATTAATAGACCACAACGATATGAAGCAATATACCAAGTTTCATCAGGATAAGTTGATAAATAAGCGAGATATACAATTTTTCTTATTCTCCATAACGATAACATTGGCCAACGAACTGTGTTTAGCACTTTCAATATCTCGGTCACCAATTGATGTAGAGCAATGATCAAAACACCAAATTGTTTGTTTTTTTTAAGCTGAATTTAATGGTGAAAACTAAAATTGGATTTACTACAATATTATATGTAAAAAACTCAAAAAAAACATTTTTGGGGTATAAAACCCCTCCAAAATACCCCTTTGGACAGAGCGAA
This sequence comes from Allygus modestus, assembly GCA_963675035.1. NCBI lineage: Eukaryota > Metazoa > Arthropoda > Insecta > Hemiptera > Cicadellidae > Allygus > Allygus modestus. Next base: position 196,860,626 of record OY776112.1, read on the forward strand.
CTGGCTGGTTTTCGAACTTAAAGTCAACTTAAAATGATGCTCTACATGTTTGTACTAAATTTCATCAAAATCGGATCATTTTTACTAGAGTTATCGCACCCACGGACACACATATATACATACAGTTTTGAACGAATGGTGTTTTTGGCATCTGGGGACCTCAAAATGAAAAGTTATCATGGTCTCGCGCCTAGGTCTTACCATGCCGACTACGGTAATAGCTTCTTCCCTATAGGGGAAATTCGCTAAAACAAAAAACACATTACTTATCTTCCTCGTTGCAGTAAACCTGCGTCCTCAACCCTAATGTTATTCTTATGGAGATTAAATAAAATGTTATACATCACTTGTTTATGAATGTATTTTTGAGAAACTTGGTATTAGCTTTATGTAGTAGTGAGACATATATAAGCATAGGGAATTCGCCGAGTACGCAGGTTTGCTGCGACGGGGGTATTTACATTTTATTACTATGTTTTACCATCGGTATTCATTATATTTACCATCGGCTGATAAATTAAATGATCTCTTCATTGAAATAACTTTAAATATCTTGGAATTTTATTTAATTTTAAGTAAACAAACCTCAACAAACATATTTTATAGATTATTTTATAAGTACAAGCTTAAATAAAATATCTTATGCTTTCCTTATTGTTTTCTTAATCAGCGCAAAACATACCACAAACATCACTGATTAAATGTTAGACAATTTTTCCATCGCAGATCTGTGTTATAAGTAAAATAACATTTTCAATAATATGATACTAAAATTTTAGTTAAAAACAACATGTTGAATATAATTTCAATAACATTGTATGAATTAGTTCTTTGGAGAACAAAATAGTTTTGCACATTCATTTTATTACGATCATTCATTTTATCCAAACAAATAAATGCTCTTTTAGCAACGGATCAGTTGACCTGTACATATCAACCTTACATCAACTCTCCACCAAATATTTAACCAATATCAATATTATTTACTTTTTTGTCTCTCAACTAAGCGGTATGCCACAGTATATTTTGTAACGGAAACATTTAGGTTTAATGTACACGTTTATGCTTGTGAAGTTGTGTTACAAACCATATTCATCCTAAGACTAAAAATTAAACGAACAAAAAATATATATTTTTCTAGAGAGTCCACAAGATTGAGAATAGTGTTTTACTAGTGTTTGATATTTTGTGACGAAAGTTTGATAAAGAAACACTTTTTAAACGTTCTTTAACTTTCATTTACATTTTATGATTCGCTCATCCAATTACGGGCATATTTGAACGTAATCCTAGTTGTTTATAGCGTGTTTTTTATTTGCTCTAAGACTGTCAGTATTTAGATTTCATTAATGATATCAAAAGTGTGGTTGTCCATTCAATTTAAAGCAACAAGAACATGATTTTAAAACAACAACGATTTAACTATTTTTTTTACTGAACATGAACATTTTAAACATTTTAATAAAAGTTCATGATTTAGGCGTTCACGATAAGAAGTGCATAGCAAAAAGTAAAGTTAAAATCTGCGCGCTGAGACAGTTTTACACTAAAATTCATTTCATGGTAAATTTAAATACACAAGGAAAGTCCTGGAAAAGTCCTTGGTGCCGACCTCCTACCTTATATCCTATAAAACCTTCCAAAAATATTCGCATTTATTTTAAATTACTATGAATAAATATGTCATATGTTTACGTCAACAAGGAGAAATCGTTCTGCGTTTATCATTAAAGATATCTTTTATATTTTCTATGTGGGTGAGCCCAAAAAATATTGTATTAAATCACTAAATGCAAAAACTGAATGCGTAAAAATAAATGACATAAAATAAGCAAAATTCATTCAATATGTTTCAATGAGATGAAAAAGTAATGCTGCCATTCTTAAAAGACTTTATTCAAATGGAATACTATGAACTAAAGCTTTACCTTTAAAAAGAAGTTTTCGAACAATATCTAACTATAAATTAATGAATGAAAAGTTTAAATTTAAACCCTTAATTTATAAACGTGGTTAAAAATGATTGAACAAATTAATTTTAATAAGACTTCCTGACGCCTTGCAAATCAAATCAGATCGGTTAAAAGAAGCGAGTGCGGTCACCACTGTAGTAGCATTAGGACGAAGTTCTTAGAATGGTTTTTACACTAACCCCTGTTTGTAATGGGTTTTCTTGCAGACTTTGGGTCTGGTCCGAATAGATTTAACACAGTAAAACATTCAACCTTAAATGTATATTATTTCGTTTTTTATACTTATTTATTTACTTTTGCTTTTACTAACTGTTTTGGTAAAGTACAGATGAATAAACAGGACTAAAATACGCGAACCAATAATTATGTGTTATGCTTCTTCAAAAGATTTTAACCAACCAAAAATATCTTTGTAAGGTTATATGAAAGTAAGTGAGATTTTCGGATAATAATTACTTTCAATGTCACAATTACTAGGAATGATTTCATATGTGATTTAAGTTTATTTCCCAAACCGAATTAAGGATAACCAGTGTGGCATGGTAAAAAATAAGAAGAGTTATACAAAACAATGGATTAAATGCATTATATTAAAACAACTATTTAATATAATTCGGTCCTGAGTAGTCAATAAAGTCGTCTTTCATCCTTTAATTATGGCTGATACATTTTCAAATATTACTTTGGCTTCAAGGAATTGGTTTTTATAGTCTTTTACAGTCCAATAACTTTATATAGATTGATTCTCTGTATTTGCTTAATTAGTTTCGTATAAAATGAAATTGCGCTTTAGCGGGAAGACGTCATTTCTCATAATCTCCGTAAAATCATGAAGTCATGTCCATTTATTATTACAACTGAATTGTATGTCATAATACGGAAAATGTCATTTGGAACAGTTATTCAAACAACCCTAGGGCAGAAGGGGAGGAATTCTGTTTGAAGCCAATTCAATTTTAGTCGGCTCTACATGAATATCAGCGCAAAAAATATGTTTATCTTTATTTGTTTGTCCGTTTATCAACCAAAAGTGATACTACATTACTGGACGCCCTGGTTGTTTGAATGGCGTCTTGATTCACATGATAATGGCATTATGATTCACACTTTAACTTTTTAATAAAAAAGTTAGGTGAACTTGACATTTTAATTTGAAATGAAAAACTTTACTTGACAGATAGAAGACTTTATTTTGCTTCGTTGTAAAATACACAACATTTAATCTACTGTTCTACCGACCAGGGAACTAGATACGCTTTTGGGTGTTACTGACATTCTCATAACAAACTTGATATCACAATTTAATAACATACTTTGTATTATCGTAGTCAAGCAACTAGTATTCTAAATCATCTCTGAATTTCGTACTGAGATAAATGTAAATATCTTTGCATGTTAGTTTGAGATTAAATAGCAACCCACTTTTATAGTTAAAACTGCCAATTAATTTGTTTTTGTTAAGTCGAATATTTATATCGAATTTGATTGTTATTAAGAATAGTCTAATGTATATTATATTGTATTATTTTAATGTATGAAAATAGGTATGGTATTCCGTAAATAAATAAAAATAAATAAAGGACACTCTCCATGCCACCCGTTCGAGAAAACCCACGTTTTAAGCCGTAAACACCCCCAAGGAGTAAATGGCAGTTATTTGAGTTAAGCTTGAATAGATTTTGTACACATTTTTATACTATTTAGAAGTATCACTCAAGACAGGCATCCACTAAATATACCATGGATGATTTAATCTGAGCAAATTTGTTTATACGAGCATTCATTACTGCAAGGCGACGACAGTATTCTCTAAGGTAGTAATTCACAGTTTAGGTAAGGCGTCTTTGCAGCTAATTTACGACGTGAAGCTGTCACTGAGGATTTCAATGTGCAGTAAAGATGGTGGGATGAACATTACCCTATTCCTCGACTTGAGATGAATGGTATTATTGCACGATCTGAAGGCTGCGTACCGACCGATTTAAAGGGGAAATCAGTATTGCATATATGTTAACTACACATACTGAAATGCCCTTAATAAAAAGATATACATAAGTGGTCTGAAAGGGATAGCCCAATTATCGCTCATGTAATTAATATTGTTATAATATGGCAATATGGTTATTGGCAATTAATATGTTTAAAGTAAACTCAACAAATCATAGACTGACAAGAATTTTTAAAGTGAATTTTAAGTTCAATTTTTTATTGCATTTTCTGCATATTTGACTGAACAATGCAGATCTTAAAACAATATAAAAATATTTACTGTTACAAAATAGTAGTTTGCCTTATATTGTAGACCCGTGCGTGTTCTGTCTCAGTAATTAATATTAGTATGCCAGTAGTGTTTATTTTTGGAAAAGCGATCTAAAATAAAACTCCGGGTCCGTAAAAATGCAGTAAAATAAATTAGCTTGTAAGAGTTTTAAATAATGTATATGACATATATTGAAGAATATCATTAACGCTTGACTAAATTTGTATTCAAGCCTGCACCGGTACATTGTTCATTCTTCTTAAATGCAATGTATCCAAATAAAAAACACAACAATGTTGATTCTACAGTGTAGATTACGTAGAACTCAATGTTGCAATCATTAGGATAATTGACCACTGTTCTCTTGTTTTATGATATTTATATTTGTCGGGGATATTTGATCACTGTTCAGTTAAGTTGTTCTTTTGTAGTTTGGTCAGTAAAAAGTGACAATTCGAATTCCGACGGAGGAAACGAACACGTTTAATCTCCCCTCTCTCTCCCAGAATATCACTCTCTGTCAGAAGCTCACCGCCTAACGCCTTTCAACATTCCTTTCATTACGTTCATTTATCATCTTTCTTGCTCTAAATGGACGGAAACTCCTCTACAAATGTAAGTTTATATAAACTGGGTTTCTTTCGCTGCCTACCATTTTTTTCAGGTTTGTTTAAAGTATTGTGTGTATTTACCTTCTGTTTTGTTACGATGTCAGTTTTTATTTTTTCTTACATACATTTGATTTATTCGACTTAAATTGAAATTTAAAAATAATTATTTAGACGGTGTTCTGCGAGTATAATGGTTGTGCATGTAGAGGATGAAACGACAGAATCCCACATTCGTCTTCTAGCCACGCGAAAATGTGGTAAGGGGTGAGGGGCTTTACTGCATCTACTCCTCTGTTCATATACAACCGTCGGTAAGGCAAACTTTGTGATGGGATAATTTATTAAACAATAATAACTGTTCCTACTAAAACTTAAATTATTCTATCTCTTTCGCACCAATATTCGTTTAAACGGTTGAGATTTTATAAATAAATTTTCAATAACCGTTTACAAAGTAATAAATCCTGAAATGCCCCAATAGTTCTATCAAAACAAACGTATGGTGTATAATTAACAGCTTTACTAAAACTGTTATATTAAAACAAATCGTTTTAGCCAATGGCAAGTACGCAATAACTGATTGAGTAACTACCCCTCCAAGAAATGCCGGACTGGGGGAAATGCCTCATCACTATCTCCGCCTCTTTTGCGCAATATCTAAACATAGGACATCATCAAAATAATTTAGTAATACTTATTTTATTTCGTTAAAGTATTTAGTAGTGTTTCTTGTTTTACAGCACAATAAAACTACTTGCATTCTCACAACCCGGTTTAACTGGACTATGCAAACAGTTAGGCCTACGTCATGAAAGGTGTTTTGTTTACCGAGGGAGTATGAATTATTCGTCAATGTAGTTTAAATAGATCGTTATCTGAATACACTTTTTGTTAACAAGTAATAATTTATTTAAAGGTTATAAAATTAGCTACAGGTAATATTTGTCTCCTATGAATGATTTTAAATATCATCAAAGTTTATTACTTAAGGTATAGCACGAGCATTCATATTCTAACGGTTTGGTGGAAGAGGATGAGACCAGAATACAGAGAGCCTCGTTGAGGATGGAGTGCAGAATGGCTGCAGTGGATTGTACAGTGAGTGTATTGTTGTCGCCGAAAATCTAGTAGATTCTGTTGTTAGAGGTTTCGTTGATCAACTAATCAACAACCATTATTACTATTCAGCAGTCATATTCAGTAGTATTATTCAATGTCCACAACATTATTATTACAACTTTGAAAAACAGTGAGGAAACCCTATTGTCGGTGACTGTGTTGATTTAACATTTCCATTTACCATAAGTGCCATTCATTTCATATTTATACTGTTTAGGTCTATCAATTCGGGAAACTGAAAGAGCTAGTGATGAGTCTGCAACGATGATCTACTGCTATTAGCAGACGAACCATCAGTGATACAATTAAACTTCGTAGCATCGCAACAGATAAATACAACAGATTATTCGTCTGTCCAATACTAAAATTTTACAGAGAGGAAATCTTCTAGTGTATTCCCTAAAATATTCCCATTCAAAGTCTAGTCACACAGCCTATACTCATAGGGAATCTTTGAAAACACAGTATGGGCTGTAGATTACGTTGGAAAAAGTTTCATATGCATCAATCAAATACGTCAACCATACTTTTCAAAGTAAACAATCTACGACATATGAGAGCCACTTAGTGTACGCTTCCCCTCGGCTATCCATTTTATTTTGACATATTGCCTTTCTTTTTCCCTCGCCTTTGTTCCTGTGGCCAAAACGACACGTGTCCCTGACAAATACAACCATACGTTAAAGCTTTATACACTAATTGAAACACTTTATTTTCACAATAAAAGATTAACATTAACGGTACGTTAAGTTTGCATTTTAAATTTCTTGACGGAAAGAGGGAGGGAGAACACACTCTGTGCATACGAAGGTAAATAATCGTTTTATATTAGGCGTTAATACTCCAAAATGTAAATAACGGGTGTTTCCTGGAAAACAGAAAGTGATGATGTGAAAACAAGCCCTTTCGAAAAGCAGGGGAAAACAAGTATTTTGGGTTAGACAGAGTTGGTTCCTTGAAAGGCAAACAAGGAGTGAACACACCGTGTGAGGATCGCGGGAAATATTGTGGGCGTTATATTTGGACTCAAATGTCATTCAAACAGGTTAAGTATATTTTACTTGAACTTGTTTGCCGTACTCTTAAAAATGAAAGTGAACATCTCTAAAAATGAAATGTTAGTGTCGGCTGCTAACCTTTTTGAAAATAAAATTATTAAAAAAATTACAACTTTAAACTCTGCTTTCGACATTCCCTCTGCTGAAAATTTACTTTCATGAAAATCATGATAGTCTGTCATGGGCTAGATTCTTAATCATGGGATGAAAACCAAGTCTATTTTAAGATATGGGAGATGCTAGTTTGCGATAAATGGCAATGTAGGTGCATATTGGATATAAACATGTCAAATTTGGATACTAGACGACAAAAAATCAACTATGACATCAATTTCCGGACTGTGGTTCACATTTCTAAAGTTATTAGAAACATACTGAAATAGATGTTAAACAATTATTGAGTTGGAAGCTATTTTTAGGACAATCTTTTTTATTATAAAACATATGAGCTTCTCTGACCGTTATATTCGGGAAACTTGTCTTGTTCTTTTGTTAAATGCACCTATCTAGTGGCACGGTCGTGTCACGTCGCCAAGTCCACCACACGACCCGTGCTATACTAACACGAAGCAGAATGAGACGATTTTTCACTTCTCAAATTAGCGTATTACAGCCTTAAGTGAATCTGGCAGTGCATTTATATGCTAAACCCTTTCACTAAACACGAAAAATCACAACAGTTGGTTTAAGAAAGGTCTGAGAAGCGAGAAATTAACGTATAAAAGTAGCCTAAATCTTGTAGTTTTGGCCCTTTTCACAAATTGTCCACTTCATTTTGTTCATTAAGCTTAAGAACTTTATTTCTCATCAAACTTGAACGAAATTTCGCACAGACTTCTGTTTCTACTCACATATTACACTTTTGACACTAAATTGTAAGTTTGCAAACGCAATATTTTAAAACAAATGATATTAAATTCCACTTTCAAAATTGTTACTGAATTTGATGTCTGCTTTGTTTACATTTACTACGTAAACAAAAATCCAAGTATAGCATGTGTTCCAAAACAAATCTGATCAGCTGGCTTGTAAATTCAAATTAAATCATTGAGTGAATTTAACCGAACAAAAGGGTATAGAGGTAAAGAAAATATTTTAATTCGTTTAAGCTATACATACTATAATACATCGAACATAACATAATATGCAATAAACATAATATGAAATCTAAAAACAAAGTCGGGTTAGTATGTTATTTAGTTATATAAGTTAGTTACACCAAACAGCTGTTATATAGATTATATCTAAACATACTTAAAAGGTATAACCATATGTTCATTATGGAAATACAAAATCTACTTGAATGGCATCTCAAGTTCTTTTGTCGATGCCGAAGTTAGTTATATATATATATATACATATATGTATATTTCTGGTTATATATATATATAAATAGGCGAGTGAGTGTAGCGAACGAGCTCAACCTGGAGGCGAGTGAGCCAATCGAACGAGCTCATCTTCAAAATGAACGAGCATATTCTCACTAAATAAAATTACTCAATAAGCACATTTGCAATAATTTAAAAGTCTGTTCTAGAGGTTAGCTTTAAAACGGTGTTCTTGATTCTTTACTGTGTTTTGTCAGTATTAACAGCTGTTATATGTTCAATTTAAATTTATTTTAATTTTGCCATAATTTTAACATTGTAACTTTGAGAGCTTAGGAGGCTAAGACCTGAAGGAGGACGTTTTCAAAAACCACAAAAGTCACATCTAGTCGTTAAGGGTTTTCAAATAACACACAGACGATAGTATAATACATAATAGTTTCGCCTGAATAGACTTGTCACCAAAATTGGCTTAGTTTTTAATAAATAAGTCAGGGTCTTGTTATTAATAGTTCAGTGGGTGTTGTAAAAGACTTTACTAAAGATGCACGCGATGCAATCGAAAACATTATTATAACTTTTAAAGAAAGAGATATTGAAATTCAAAGATCGTCCACAAAATTTGAAGTAATTCATGGAGCATTCGTTTTCCGAAAGCAGTTTCCTAATGCAGTAGTATAATATCAATTACAATTCACAAAAGTCAGGGATTAACGCTTAACAGTTGTATTGTTGATGCTGGTTATGCAGTATTTTCATGTGGCCAAAATATGTAGCCTTTATCTCGCGTGACTTCACTCTCTGGTCTATTAATTATAAACTTTGACCCTCAAAATGTTAAGGCGCAAGCATCAGCTATATCCGAAAATAATAGGCTAAGGAGTGAGTACCGACCAGAATTAAAACAATTACAAATTGGAATAAAATCTCAAGGAAAAATCCCTAGTCAAATCTGGCAAATTCATAATACTAAATTAGGAGCCATTCAAGACATTACTAACAATATAGACGAACTGGGAAATCTCGGTTTCAAAAAGGTTTATGGCGTGTCATGCTATGCAAATTTTTGTTTTACAATGTATTTTCAACTGCCCACCAATCGTGACGTTAACAAACAATTACGAAACCAATGCTCCACTAAAAAAATAGTAATATCCTACCGAAGAAATTACCAGATTTTAAATTCTATAGATATTACAAATCAACTGGGACCACCATTTATTACAATTGAACAACAAGACTGTGCGGGATTTTTAAATTTCCTTATTTCGAATTATCAACCCCTGGAATTTCAATTCAGGCACTCAATGAAATTAACCACAAATGTTCAAACTGCAACCACAGCACAACCAGCTACGACAGTAAATTTATATTCCAAATTTTCATCCTAATCATCTTAAAAATCTTAAAAGAAAAGCCAAATTCGATTAACTACTCCACAGTCAATTTATCGCCTGGTTCCCTCTCGCTGACTCGATATGCACAACTCGTGAAAATGATCACTATCCTATACTCTGATATGAGTAAGGTTTGCGTGCGTGCGTCCGTGTTTGCTTGCGACACTGATCTCAATAATGGCACCAACGAGTTCCTTCAAAAGTTGGAAATAACTAATTTCTGGGATAAAAATAAGTTCTAGACAGGTCTCATCTCCAGGAAAAATCAAATAATGTAAAAATACACCCGTTGCAGCAAACCTGCATACTAAGCTAAATTAAAATGGTACTTCACTAAGTCATGAAGCCACTTACCAACTTTCATCAAAGCGTATTCATAAATAAGCGAGATATGACATTTTATTTATTCTCCGTAGAAAAAATTAGGCTGAGTATGCAGGTTTGCTGCATCAAGGATCAAGAAATTCTGGTTTTTATGCAAATACCAATGGATCACCACTAGATGAAGCAACATACCAAGTTTTACCAATTTATGTTCATAAACAAGCAAGATGTCACATGTTTCTTATTCTCCTTAAGAATAACATTATAGCTGTTGAGTACGCAAGTTTGCTGCCATGGGGACAAAAAAATGGGTTTTGTATGCAAATATCAATAAATCCCAACCATATGAAGCCACATACCGAGTTTCATTAATATATGCTCATTAATAAGCGATATACTGTATAACATTTTGCTTATGCTCCATAAGATTAACATTGGACACAATATTTCGGCAACCAATTGACGTAGAGAAATAATCAAAGCACCAAATTATATGTTTTTTAAGCTGGATTCAATAGTAAAATTAAAAATTTGATTAAAATGAAAACTAAATGTGAAAACCCCAAACCCCCCCCCCCCCCTTCGGATGGTGGATTCGTCTGGATTTCGAACTTATTCAAATAAATGGTACTTTACACATTTGTGCCAAATTTCATTAAGATCAGACCTTTTTTACGAGTTATCGTGCTTACGGACACACACACACACACACACACACACACACACACACACACACACATACAAATTTTACCGAATGGTGTTTTTGGAATCTGGGGACCATAAATGAAAAGTTATCATGGTCTTGGGCTTAGGTCTTACCATGCCACCTATGGTAATAGCTTTCTTCCCTATAGGGTAAATTCACTAAACAAAAATTGAAATTAAAAAAAATTATCATTGGGCTCATGGAGTTTAACATCAAAACAAAAGAATTGTAACAGCTGTTTATAATCAATTAATGAACTGTCAAAGTAATACTCACGTTGTTTATGATTATTAACATGTAGTTTCCTGAGAGCAGTGATTAAAACTGTTGAGTGAAGATTACATATATAGAGTATTAAAATAAAACAAAGGGACATTGAGCTATAATTACAACTTGAGGTATCTAAAAAAATGTAGAAAAGAGGCAAATGAGTTAAAAAAATCCGATTATCAGTAGGGGATAGTGGTTAAATATTATTCCAAGTCATCTAAACAATCTGACTGGCCTTCCCCGAGAAAAGCTCGGCCCCCAAGTACTAATCAAAAACATCCATCTCAGTTACAAGTAACTTTTTAATTTTTTAACTACAACTTTGGCAAACACATGATAACAAGATTTCAAGTTAATAATACCCAGTCTACAAATTTCAAAAATCAAAATTAATGGAGTTCTATACAAATTAAAAAATGCGGTGTTCCATTTAGGAAACAGTTCAGCATCAGGGCATTACATAGCTTACATTCAAAACAAAAATAAGTGGATAGATGCAGGTGATGAGAAAGTGAACGTCAAGCTACCATATGGTGCGAAAAAATGTATATTATAATGTTTAAATAACTGTCAGTAAATTCTAAAAACTATCTAGGTAAAATTAAGGTAAATTAATCTTAATTAATGTTCAATATATTATAATACTTTATCCTTGATATATATTTTATTTTATTTCAACTTGAAATCTCATTTATAACAATTTTTAATAAACAATTATATAAAAAACAAATGATATCATACCCAAAAACACAAAGTGTTGACGGGTTGCCAAGTCCTAAAATTATATGATATCAAAATGTATTCCAAGTCAAAGATAGCACCTTTGATCTGACATTGTTTATCATCACAAATTACTTAAATATGTTGCAATAACAATGCTCGAAAGATTGTTGGTTATTTTCTATCTGTTCTTGGCCAGCAGATTCACTGATGCAAAATCTTTATTTTGAAATTTAAAAATCTAAATAAAGTATAGTTAACAATTGTGATTGAATATAAAAAAAATATTATCTGCTGGCCAAGAACAGATAGAAAATAACCAACAATCTTTCGAGCATTGTTATTGCAACATATTTAAGTAATTTGTGATGATAAACAATGTCAGATCAAAGGTGCTATCTTTGACTTGGAATACATTTTGATATCATATAATTTTAGGACTTGGCAACCCGTCAACACTTTGTGTTTTTGGGTATGATACCAAGATAATTCACCACGAATTTATACCACGATATTTCACGGTAATCTTAAGAATATTTTTTGTGATCAGATGCTTGGGTATATGCTCATTAGCAGTGTGCTGCAAGGAAACTATTATTTTATTCTTCTCATAATGCTGATTGTTATTTCTACACCGATGATACTAGGTGAAGAAAATATTTTCACACATGATTTGAATTTACAATAAATAAAACTACAGCAGTATTTTTATGTGGAGACGCATTATCAAGGGGACATTACTCGTGACCAAATATTTCTTATCTTTGAACTATTTTACTTATTGCTGGAATTTCATCCACATAACTGCTTTACATCTTTATTACTTGTAATATATAATGCAGTTTCCCTGCTGCTATATTTAAATGGTGTTACAGTTAGAAGGGTTAGAGTTAGAACAAATATTTTTAACAGGTTACGTTTTTCGCTTATTTCCGAATATAAAGTTAATATTAGTTTATTTATTAGTTATGTATTTTAAACAACTACAGTGAGATTTATAAAAAGTCACTGAGTTTTTAAATTTTACCCTGCAAGGGGCTCAACATTTACTAAACGGATCGCTTTTATGCACATACAAATGTAATAAAATAATTAAAATAACCTAGTTTAAAAAATACAGCTAAGAATGATAAGTATTAATTCATTTCAAAAGTCATGAAATTGTAGGAAAATGTAATTGTGATGTATGGCGTTTCCGTTGTTTTACCGTGGGATTTAATACGCAATAAATGATTTGTACAAATGCGATTTTAATGTTTTACCAGTAATATGCCTGAATTGAAAACTAGACAAATAAACCATAACAAAAAATGTAAAAAATAAATATAAGCTAAAAATAAATGTAGATAAATAACTGATCATAATGGATGAGAAAAGGATTAGAATTATGGTGGTTGTAGATTGAATAATTAAAAAAATAAACAATAAACAATAAAAATAAAACAGGCTGCTTTTAAAATGCTCTGTAATTTATATATTGCAACTAAAAAAAAAAAAACAGTTTTACTGAAAGTATAACACGTTTAACCTCGTTGTCAACAGAAAAAGTAATTTGAAATTCTCTTACTTCAGTAGGTAATATCTTTGAATAATTTGCGAAAAATACAAAATAAATGTTACTAAAATTAAGATAGTAAATACAAAGTACCTACAACTCACTTAAGCGCGTGAAATTCAGTTTGGACACACTTTTAAACATGATGTAGGATATATTGTGTTCTCCAGTGTAATTGCAGCTTGCAACTTTTATGTCTTGAACCGATATCGTAAAATGTAACGTGGGTTTGACTGTTGCGACGGCGGTAAGCTTAAAGGTATGCAGACATTCATTAGGAGTGTTAGGTTAGCCATCAATGCTTCTGATTGAAACAAAAAAACTGAGCGGAAGGAAAATTAAAGTAACGTAATTAGAATAACAGAAGCAACATGAACATGGACACATAATAATTATATAGTAGTCTTACAAGGTGCTGCAGTAACTATGAGTATAATGAATTGTTTATGAAGAATTAAGATCATAATCATATGTAGAAAATGCTTAGTTTCAATGTATCTTGTCTCTATGTAGTATGGCTTGAAATTGTACTACCCAGAACCACTGAAAATACAAAGATAAAACTTTGCACACATATCCTTGCTAAAGTATTGTTTCGGTAATATGACTTATTTAGGTAAATTATATAATAAACCATTGAATGTTTTTTTCCAAACACTCTGTATATTGATTTGGCTTGGTAAATCCTGCATTTAATAATCTAATGATTGAAACGCTTACGTATTCTTAAGTATCTTGAGAAAAAAACCTGTTAATTTTGATGTCCATTCCATATAGTTTGTTTCGGCTAAAAAAAATCATGCCTTATTCTATTCATAAACTTATACTTATCACACATTGTCTTGGATTCGAGATTTGTATGATTTTTAAAAGGTAAGCTAAATTAAAGTTTATTTTAAGAAGCTTGGGTTCAGTACTTATAAAACATATCATTTCAGTTTTATTTAAAAAATGTTACTAACTATAAAATAAAAATTATACTACCATATCTAGTTGTATCAAGAAATCAGGCAACTAGATTCACGAGATATGCGTCGAGAAGAGTTTCTTCTGATCGCATGAAATCTAAGTAACTTGTCGGGTGGCTGTGCATTTCTTCACTAAACGCATTTTAAATGGTAAAAAATACGTTTGCAGTAAGATTAATGCGATGATGAAATCGTACAATTAAAAATATGATGGACCCTAACCTGTACCCTTAAAACCTTTAATAAAAACTGCAATCATCGTTACAATTACTTGCATAAGAGCTTCAAAACATGTAATAGTGGTTTTAATAAATAACTATCGATATGGACACATGGTTTACGAAAATGACAATATAATTTTAAATATAAGCTCCAAGGGAACATGTTGAACTAAATAGCATGTTGCCAAAGGCTGCGTAAACAATAGCTCATTTTAACCACACAATCTATAGTCTGTGATTTCAACAAATCAGTTCATCTGTCTTTATATCAAACAAATATCAATTTAATAGTTGGTAACGTATAAGGTTACAACGTCGTAAACGGTTGTAACAAGTTGTGTAAGGTTGCAACGTCGTAAACGGTTGTAACAAGTTGTGTAAGGTTAAAACGTCGTAAACGGTTGTAACACGTTGTGTAAGGTTACGACGTTGTAAACGGTTGTAACAAGTTGTGTAAGGTTGCAACATCGTAAACGGTTGTAACAAGTTGTGTAAGGTTACAACGTTGTAAACGGTTGTAACACGTTGTGTAAGGTTACGACGTTGTAAACGGTTGTAACAAGTTGTGTAAGGTTGCAACATCGTAAACGGTTGTAACAAGTTGTGTAAGGTTACAACGTCGTAAACGGTTGTAACAAGTTGTGTAAGGTTAAAACGTCGTAAACGGTTGTAACAAGTTGTGTAAGGTTGCAACGTTATAAACGGTTGTAACAAGTTGTGTAAGGTTACAACATCGTAAACGGTTGTAACAAGTTGTGTAAGGTTACAACGTCGTAAACGGTTGTAACAAGTTGTGTAAGGTTGCAACGTTATAAACGGTTGTAACAAGTTGTGTAAGGTTACAACATCGTAAACGGTTGTAACAAGTTGTGTAAGGTTGCAACGTTGTAAACGGTTGTAATAAGTTGTGTAAGGTTACAACGTCGTAAACGGTTGTAACACGTTGTGTAAGGTTACGACGTTGTAAACGGTTGTAACAAGTTGTGTAAGGTTGCAACGTTGTAAACGGTTGTAACAAGTTGTGTAAGGTTGCAACGTTGTAAACGGTTGTAACTAGTTGTGTAAGGTCACTAAAAACTCAATAAAGCTCATTTTAGCGAATTTCCCCTATAGGAAAGAAGCTATTACCGTAGTCGGCATGGTAAGACCTAGGCCCGGGACCATGATAACTTTTCGTTTTGGGGTCCCCAGACCCCAAAAACACCATTCGTTCGATACTGAATATATATATATGTGTCCGTGAGCACGATAACTCTCGTAAAAATTATCCGATTTTGATGAAATTTGGTATAAACGTGTAAAGCAACATTTATGACTAAGTTCGAAAACCAGCCAGATCGCTCTATCCGAAGGGGTATTTTGGGGGGGTTTTGTACCCCACAAATGGGTTTTTTGAATTTTTTACATATAATTTTGGAAATAGTCAAATTTTAGATTTTACCATTGGATTTTGCTTAAAAAAACACACAATTTGGTATTTTGATCATTTCTCTACGTCAATTGGTTACCGAGATATTTAAAGTGCTAAACACAGTACGTTGTCTAATGTTATTCTTATGGAGGAAAAGAAAAATTTTATATCTCGCTTATTTATGAGCGTATACTGACGAAACTTGGTATACGGATTCATCTGGTTGTGGACCATTGATATTTGCTCAAAAAAACAATTTTTTCCAAAGGCTCCCGTAGCAGCAAACCTGCGTACTCAGCCCCATGTTATTCTTATGGAGAATAAGTAACGTGTTATCTCCCTTAATTATGAAAATAAATTAATGAAATTTGGTATGTGGCTTTACCTAAATGAGTTATATTGATATTTGTATAAAACCCCATTTTTTGTGTTCCTTCCCTCAGCAAACCTGCATACTCAGCCGCCATGTTATTCTTAAGGAGAATAATTAAAATGTCATAAATCGTATGTATTGATGAAACTTGGTATGTGGCTTTATGTGGTATTAAGATACATATATATGCATTGGAAATTCGCTGAGTATGCAGGTTTGCTGCTACGGGGGTATTAGTTTTTTACATTATTTGATTCTCCCTGGGGATGAGACTAGAACTTATTTTTATCCCAGAAATTAGTTATTTCCAACATTTGAAGAAAATCGTTGGAGCCGTTTTTAAGATCAGTGTCGCAAGCAAGCAAGCAAACCTTACTCATATTAGAGTATAGGATATAGGATAGGATAACTATTTATGCACTAACATACACATACATTTAATAGGCACTATTATTTTTAATTTTTAAGGACCTGTGGAGTACAGAAAAATGTTAAAATAAATAATCTTAAATACAATTTTACACGGATTCAAGAAACATCCTTGAAAGTGCTACTTATGGGATTAAATAGAAACAAGGTGAACCTGAGCGATTTTGCACAAATATTAATTTGTAAATTTTGCCTTTATAAGTAATTGTATTCAGTAATTGCACAGAATCAATATTTATTTTTATTTTGTGACACATGGAAAAATAGACAATTTTTTACACTTGACAAGATGTAATTGAAAACTCGTGATAGTTACAAGGCAAAGTGACGTTTGCACAAATAAAGTAATACTTATTTTTAATAATTACTACAAATTAATAAAACTTTACAAATTTTGAATTTTTTAAAAAACTAGATTATAAGAGATTATTGATTGACATTAAAAAGTTATCCAATTTATACAATGTTCTGTTGGTTCATAATGAAGAAACATAGCACCATATGTTTTTTTACATACATAATGTAATTTATAATGTACATTTATAAACAAAATACTCCCGTAGCAGCAAACCTGCATACTCAGCGAATTTCCAATGCATATTAATTTATCTTAATACCACATAAAACCACATACCAAGTTTCATCAATAAACATTCATAAATAAACGATTTATGACATTTTAATTATTCTCCATAAGAATAACATGGCGGCTGAGTATGCAGGTTTGCTGAAATAAGGAACACGAAAATGGGCTTTTATACAAATATCAATATAACTCAACTAGGTAAAGCCACGTACCAAGTTCTATTAATTTATGTTCATAATTAAAGGAGATAACACGTTAATTATTCCCCATAAGAATAACATGGGGCTGAGTATGCAGGTTTGCTGCTACGGGAACTATCGGGCAAAAAATGGGTTTTTGTGCAAATATCAATAGACCACAATGAAATGAAGCAATATACCAAGTTTCGTCAGGATAAGTTGATAAATAAGCGAGATATACAATTTTTAGCGAATTTCTCCTATAGGGAAGAAGCTATTACCGTAGTCGGCATGGTAAGACCTAGGCACGGGACCATGATAACTTTTCGTTTTGAGGTCCCCAGACCCCAAAAACACCATTCGTTCGAAACTGTATATATGTGTGTGTGTGTGTCCGTGAGCACGATAACTCTCGTAAAAATTATCTGATTTTGATGAAATTTGGTATAAACGTGTAAAGCAACATTTATGACTTTAAGTTCGAAAACCAGCCAGATCGCTTTATCCTAAGGGGTATTTTGGGGGGGTTTTGTATCCCAAAAATGGGTTTTTTGAATTCTTTACATATAATTTTGAAAAAAGTCAAATTTTAGTTTTCCCCATTGAATTCAGCTTAAAAAAACACACAATTTGGTATTTTGATCATTTCTCTACGTCAATTTGTTACCAAGATATTGAAAGTGCTAAACATAGTACGTTGTCTAATGTTATTCTTATGGAGGATAAGAAAAATTTTATATCTCGCTTATTTATAAACGTATACTGACGAAACTTGGTATACAGCTTCATCTGGTTGTAGACCATTGATATTTGCTCAAAAAAATTTTTTTACCAAAGTGTCCCGTGGCAGCAAACCTGCGTACTCAGCCCCATGTTATTCTTATGGAGAATAAGTAACGTGTTATCTCCCTTCATTATGAAAATAAATTAATGAAATTTGGTATGTGGCTTTACCTACATGAGTTATATTGATATTTGTATAAAACCCCATTTTTTGTGTACCTTGCTTCAGCAAACCCGCATACTCAGCCGCCATGTTATTCTTATGGAAAATAACTAAAATGTCATAAATCGTTTATTTATGAATGTATATTGATGAAACTTGGTATGTGGCTTTATGTGGTATTAAGATACATATATCTGCATTGGAAATTCGCTGAGTACGCAGGTTTGCTACTACGGGGGTATTTACTTTTAACTTCAACTTATTTTGATAAAGCAAATGAGAATATTAATTTTGAATAGTATTATATCTGTCTGGTTTACGAATTATGTTAATTTATGGTATTAATTTATCGTCAGTCTACTAACATACCCTATAATATTTTCGGTTATTGAAGTACCATGGGTAATTAGTTATTTACTTCGCCATGATACTGGATATCTAATATTTAATCACAAACATTACATAACTTTTGAAAACTAATATACGACACTTTTATTTTTCAAATTATGTATTCGTATTTTTTTACCATCAAAATTAATAAACTATTGATTTAATTTGATTTTTAAACCAGTATTTAAATTCTACAATATCATATACTGCGAATAATAGCTATATTTGTTGGAGACTTCTTTAATATTTACTTAATTTAAACAGATAAATCCCCCGAAACTGATAAGGTAATAACATAAAAGTTACCTTGAGCAGATCTGTTTTAAACGTGGTGGGAAGCTTCGTTATTACAAAAGGCGGCGACAGTATTCTGGAAGGTATTCACACCTTAGGTAAGGCGTCTTTTCTGCTAATTTATGACGTGGAAGCTGTCACTAAGGTTATCCACGTGCAGCAAGGCTGGTGGGATGAAGGGGAAATATTGTAATTCCACTTCTATGATTTATTTAATTGGTAATTATAGTAGGTATATAACATTAGTATAACTTTGAAGGTATCAGTTATAAATAAGTTTCCTCAATGAAAATTTAATCCGGTCTAAAACATATAACAGGGTTAACTGTTGTATTTTTTTATACATATTTGGAAATAACATTAATGCTACCCTTTCGGCTTTATCTACAATAAACTCTTTTCCTTTCTAGTTCATTATTGATTGACTTGTTAATTGAATTGTAACCCATATAGTCGTTAAAATAGTTAGACAAAAATTAGGTATTTGCTTGCCATAATCCAGAGTGATCACTGAGGCTAGTTATGGCATTTCCGTTATTTTCAATTCCCGTAACGCCCCCCTGAAGAAGAATTGGCAGCGGAATTGGTTTGATTACAAACGGGCTAGGGAAAGTGACCGTCAGCTGAGCGTGGTTTTAGTCGTCCAGAGGCAGACAGGGCTGTTCCAAAAAGGCTGTTTGGCTGCAACAAAAATGGCTTGGACGAGAACTCTAGCCTGGGGTGATAAAGCTTTTGGGTCGCTATTGACTTTGGTGCTCCACCTTTCACCAGCTTTCTCCACCAACATTGCAGTACCTGTTAAACAACTTCGATGCTACGAACACTGAACGCGATCAGAGTAAAGTCACTCTACTGAACCGAATCGAGGGATGGAGGACCAATGTAAATGGCGTGACGCTCATCGCACATAGGCAAATTAGGTTCTATAAATGATAACACAAGGATCAAACTAGTTTGCTTTGCTGTTTACTTTGATGTCAGTGAGTAAACTAAATGAGATATAAAATAAATCAAAATTAATAAATGGAGTAACTGATCGAATCTTAGTGTAAGGTCTGAAATTTAAAATAATATACGTATGGAATCAAGAAAGTAAATTGAATTGACTGCAACGAATCGTGAGCCTCCAAGGTGTCACGCGGTTGACACAAGACTGCCGACTGAAGAGTTGAGGGCGAGGACCTAAATATTCAATTCGAGGACCTTTAATCATTCCTTCAATTCGTCGTCAACACACACTTTCAATGTTTGTACCATGCCTTTGGTCGTTTGATTTAAGAAGTTGGGTAGCTTAGACTACTAAAAGTGACAAGTCATCGAAGTTTTAAAAGACCGAATCGTTTAATTTCCTTTCTCTCTCCAAAAGAGAATACCACTCTCTGTCAGCAGCTCACCCCCTTTCAACATTACATTAATCATATTCATTTATCATCTTTCTTGTCCTAAACGGACGAAAACTTTCCTGATGTAATGTTTTTATTTGCTTGTTATATTATGCGTTCTATCATTATTTTTAATTCTATTAACTGCATGGTGTGTTTTTCCTAAGGTTTTGTTTTCTTCAGTACATTATATAAGCTATAGAATTAAACTACTGTTACTACATAACAATGGTAAAACTAATAATGATATTATTATTTTACAAGTAACTGTTTTTGAGTTCCATATTTTAAAAATTATGATTTTGAACTCGAAGTTGAGTGTAAATACATAGGCCGATATATTTCAGGAAGTGAATGACACAAAGATACCGGAACTCTTAATCGACTCTTAATTCCAAGTATGCTTTGCATCACGTATGAAGCTAAAATAGCTGTTATGGACTGTACAGCAAATGTAACGTTGACCCGATAATTATCGTCAATTTGTTGTTGTTGTTGTGAGTGTTAATCGTTCTACTGTATGTATCGTTTGTATCGTTCTCTATTGTATCGTAAGTCACTGATGTCTCAATGTATTCATTTGAAATATAACTTATCAAAATTTTGTTACTTCTAGATTTAGGTACTTTATAAATTCTTGTATATACGATTTCACTTTGTGTTCCCTTTATTATAGTCATGTAAACGAATTTGAAGAACAACAAGTATTTATTACTGTAATCGTTTAAAAATGTAAAAGTTACATTTTTAAATTAAAATGTCACAGTAATGGAAATTGCAGTGTTTTTTCAGGTATATAAAGAAATGAGAATGATATGTGGATGATTATAAGCACCAACAATTCATTTAAGAACTTTAAATATTTCAACATCGTTGTACCCCGAAGACAGTTAGTACAGCATAGTAACAAAACATATTTGCCTGTTTTAGCAAATTCATTTTACTTTAATTGGAGGGGTTACAAACAGCAGAGGGTTCTTCTGATTTATTTTTATTTATCGTTTTAATTTCATCCAGATTTTAGTGTACCTCTCTTAATTCCTAGTGATACATTACGTTAATTAATATGCTAACGTAAATGAGATACAGTTATAAGTAGTAAACTTAAACATTTACATTTGCTTAACACGATGAAATGATCATTTAAACCAAGCAGAACGCCAAAAGTTGATTTACAATGTAATTATAAAAATACAGATTTGAAAGTTACTTAAAACATGATTCGTACCACACATTCGTATCTTCCATGGATCAATCGCTATTGATGACATAAAAATAAAGGATCCTGATTACAGTACGTATAAGAGAGGAATTATGCGACTGTCCTTTTAAATATAGTCTAAGGAACGGCCAGTTTTAATGTAATTAAGTTTGATATAGTGTAAACGCAAACACAGTGAATTTCCACTCTAGTAGAATTTTATATTTTTACAATTCCCGTACATAAATTTCCAACGAGCCACTCAACTCGGAGAGCACACAGCACACAATGGTTTATGGCTGACTGAATGGATGGAAATGGCTGCTGATGTGAGCAGTGGGTTGTTTTGGTCACAACTGTTAGGTGATAAATGACAATTGTTATAGTGCCACTTGTAGAGCAATAAACAATCTCTGTTTTAGATTGACTCTTACACAACAAGCGAAAGGATTAAATACCTGCACTGCTCAATAGTTCAGTATAAAACGGGTTCCCTACATGGTTAATATCTGACTTATATCGTATAAGCGCACAAAGTATTTACCCCCCCCATTTAGGTTGCTTCTTTACAATCAAAAATCATCAAAGGCACCTATTTTTGGTCGTAAAGTAATTTTTGTAACAGCTCACAACTAAAGCGAGTAAATTTATCGTAAAAATTCAGGAATATTTTTAATTTAAGACTAATTTCTTTAAACGGAAATTACCAGTTTTTAGATTTTAACTGTCAATCGGTGGGTATATTTTTTAAAACCTTGCCTAAGCAACCATTGCAGGAAGCCGCTGCTTATTAAAGGTTAGAATTAGAATTATGTACGATGAATCGATCGCCTATCTTGTTTTGTTTTTTGTAGCTTTATTAACCTGGACATTTTCAGGATAAACGAAAATTTAAGTAAACGAATCCGATGACGGCGTGTTTGTGTTTCATACAAATGCCACAATTATATTGCTTTTAACCTGATTAGCAAATGCTAATTGTATAGTATTTCTTTGTTTTCTTGTTGCTATTGCATGCATATTTCACAATGAGAACTCCGAAATAAATATTTATGTGACACAAATGTTTATAGTTTACTGGCCAAAGACGTCTACGAACAACTACCGTGTGACACTGGTTAAAATGTTAATGGTTCAAATGCGCTAAGCCTTTGATTCAAAATACCCCCGTCGCAGCAAATCTGCGTACCCAGCGAATTTCAAATTTATATATATGTGTCTCACTAATACATAGAGCCACTTATCAAGTTTTATAAAAATACGTTCATAAATAAGTGATATATAGCATTTTATTTATTCTCCATAAGAATTAACATTAGGGCTGAGTACGCAGGATTGCTGCAACGAGGAAGTTAAAAAATGTGTATTTTTACAATTATCAATATAACTCAACCAGGTAAAGCTACATACCAAGTTTTATTAATTTAGGTTCATAAATAAGGAAGATATACAACTTTACTAATTCTCTATATGAGTAACGTGGGGGCCGAGTATGCAGGTTTGCTGCTACGGGGGAAATCAACAAAAACCCTTTTTTATGCAAATATCAATATACCACAACTAGTTGAAGCCACATACCAAGTTTCATCAATATACATTCATAAATAATCGAGATATCAAATTTTATTAGTGAATTTCCTTTGGAAAGTGAACTATTAGCATGACCCGCACGGTGAAACTTAAGCCCGGGACCACCATAGAAGTTCTTACGTGACCCCCTGAACACGTTTTGGGGGGTCGTTCAAAATTTTATACATACATATATATATATATATATATATATATATATATATATATATATATATATATATATATATATATGTGTGTGTGTTTGCACTCTAGCGGTCGCATTTTTTGTCCGATTTACTTCAAATTTGGTAGGGACGTTCCTTTCTGTAATCAGTTGGACAAGTTCGTTGGGCAAAACAATCGGAAAACTCTAAACTCCTTTTTTAGGGTATTAATCTTTCAAATTTTGAGTTTTTGGGCCCAAAAAGGGTCAGAAAAACCCCGTATGTAAAATGAATGCATGTAAAAAGATGGGAATTGGAGAGGCGAAAGTTTTAAGACCTCTCTCGTCATTCTAGCATAAATATTTACCGAGTTATTAAAGAAAATGTGTATCGACCAAACACAGTACGTTGTCTTATGGGGATTTTACATTAGAAGAGCCTGTTATTCATTTTTTGGTGTACTTTTATCACCCCCAACAACCTCACGCCTACTTTAAAGCCTGACTGGACCTTCTCCTAACCTTATAATGCACAAAATTGTATTCCCAGCATTGCAGGTAAATAGAACCAGGAGCATCAGAACAGCCCTCAATGTTTAATCAATGTTTTCAGATTTGAATAAAAGTTGGAATAAATGTATGTTTTTAACTGATTTTGAGTTTTTATAGTTTTAGCCATTCGTTCGAAACTGTATATATATATATATATATATATATATATGTGTGTGTCCGTGGGTGCGATAACTCTCGTAAAAAAGGTTCGATTTTGATGAAATTTGGTAAAAACGTGTAAAGCAGCATTTATGACTTTAAGGTCGAAAACCAGACGGATCGACTTATCCGAAGGGGTATGTTGGGGGGGTTTTGTACCCCAAAAATGGGTTTTTTGAGTTTTTTACATACAATTTTTGAAAAAGTAAAATTTTATTCTATCCCATTGGAATCAGCTTAAAAAGACGCACAATTTGATGTTTTAATCATTGCTCTACGTCAATTGGTTACTGAGATATTGAAAGTGCTAAACACAGTACGTTGTCCAATGTTATTCTTATGGAGGATAAGAAAAATTGTGTATCTCGCTAATTTATCAACTTATCCTGACGAAACTTGGTATATTGCTTCATTTCACTGTGGTCTATTGATATTTGCACAAAAACCCATTTTTTGCCGGATAGTTCCCGATACTCAGCCCCATGTTATTCTTATGGAGAATAATTAACGTGTTACCTCCTTTAATTATGAACATAAATTAATAGAACTTGGTATGTGGCTTTACCTAGTTGAGTTATATTGATATTTGCATAAAAGCCCATTTTTAGTGTTCCTTATTTCAGCAAACTTGCATACTCAGCCGCCATGTTATTCTTATGGAGAATAATTAAAATGTCATAAATCGTTTATTTATGAATGTATATTGATGAAACTTGGTATGTGGCTTTATGTCGTATTAAGATAAATTAATGTGCATTGGAAATTCGCTGAGTATGCAGGTTTGCTGCTACGGGAGTATTTAAAATTTTAGGGGGAAAAAATCAAAAACTGATTTTTGGAAAATTTAAAACCCCCATAAAACCCCCTTTCCATAGTCCAATCAATCTGGTTTTCGAACTTAAAGTCATAAATGTTACTCCACACATTTGTGCCAAATTTCATCAAAATCAGGCGTTTTTTTTCAAAAGTTATCGCGGTAACGGACACACACACACACACACACACACACACACACACACACACACACACACACACACACACACACACACACACACACACACACACACACACACACACACACACACACACACACACACACACACACACACACACACACACACACACACACACACACACACACACACACACACACACACACACACACACACACACACACACACATATATATATATATATATTTGAACGAGTAGTGTTTTTAACATCTGGGGACCTGAAAATAAAAAGTTATCATGGTCTCGGGTTTCAGTCTTACCATGCCACCCACCTACGGTAATAGATTCTTCCCTATAGGGGAAATTCGCCAAAAGGAATTTATTTACAGAAAATAAATGTATTGGAGCGTGCACGCTTGGACTGAAATTGTTCAGTGCACAACATTGAAAAGTGTTATTTTATCAGCAAAATGAATACATTGTTGCTTCAGTTTAAAGCTTCACTTGACAAAATGTGGAATAAACTGTTCTGTATTTTATTTTATTCAAAGTGAAAAATAATTAGCTTACTTCTTAGCTGATAGTGAACACTCCTTTTTAACTATTGCAATATAAGTTACACTAATAATAATACGTAACAGTAATGAATTGTAAAACAATTATATGCTATTATCATCTTAGAAGAAGATGATAGCTGCAAACACCCGTTGGATAATCTTAAACTGCACATGAAAAGTAGTACAGTAAATCAAATCGCCTGCAGCACCGAGGCGGTGACGATATCTTGAGGTAAACATGAAGGCGTATGCTCAGGATACAATCTCAGGCTCTATAGACTTCAGACTTTAGAAACACAGATAAGTAATAACACTATTTATAACTTGTACAAAGTTTTAGTTAAAGATTTAAATGATATCTAAATGTATTTAAGGATGAAACAGAAAGCAGAACATTCAACAAACAATAAGCTTGTTTGTGTTAATATTTTGTTTATGTGCAATTAATAACAAGTTTAATTGTTATTTAAGTGTTTACATGTATTAAACTGTCTGATGTAAGTTTATGAATTCCATAAATTATGTTATACAGAGTGTCCCGGAAGTAAGTACAAAAACATTGGAAATGGGTTATATGGGTAAATAAAAATAAAATTAATAATACATTTTTTCCAAAAACGCCTTGTTACCAAAATATCCGCCATTTTGTGTTTTTTCATTAAAATGTTTTATCTTAAAAACCATTAAAGATGTCTTTATGAAACTTCGTATAGTGTTTAAGGTAGTAATAAAATAGTTGTGAAAAATTATTATTCAAAAATATTTTTCCTTTTTAAAATGGCAGCCATTTTAATGATTTTAACTACAATTAATAAAAAACGGCTAATATATGAAAATACCCACGTCGCAGCAAACCTGCGTACTCAGCGAATTTCCTATGAATGAATATATTTCTTACTACCACATAAAGCCACTTACCAAGTTTCATAAAAATACTTAAATAAATAAGTAATATATAGCATTTTATTTATTCTCTATAAGAATAACATTAGGGCTGAGAACGCAGGTTTGCTGCAACGAGGAAGATAAAAATGCGGGTTTTTTGCAATTATCAATATAACTCAACCAGGTGAAGCTATATACCAAGTTTTAATGATTTATGTTCATAATTAAGGGAGATATAAAGCTTTCCGTATTCTCCATAAGAATAACATTAGGGATGAGAATGCAGGTTTGCTGCTAAGAGGATAATCAACAAAAAATAATTTTTTTGTGGAAATATCAATATACCAGTACTAGGTGAAGCCACCTACCAAGTTTTATCAATATACGTTCATAAATAATCGAGATATCAAATTTTAAATATTCTCCATAAGGATAACATTGGACAACATACTGTGTTTAGCACTTTGAATATCACGGCAACGGTTGGACGTAGAATCACAATTTAAACACCAAAATTATTGTTTTGTAGAGCTAAACTGATTGGTAAAAGCAAATGTGAAGTTTACATAGAAATGAACTGAGGAAAAGCCAAAAACCTTTTTCCCATAAGATTAACATGGGAGATTTTATGAGCAGGTTTTTTTTGTGATTTTCTCCGCAACCACTTAACCTAGGTTAATAATTAAAAATACCATATTATTTGTTTTTTAAGCTCTATAACATGGTCAAAACCAAAATTAAGTTTTTTAAAAATTTTAGGGTGAAAAATGCAAAAAACTGATTTTTGGAAAATTTAAAACCCCCATAAACCCCCCTTCCCGTGGTTCGATATTTCTGGTTTTCGAACTTAAAGTCATGAATGTCACTTTACACATTTGAGCCAAATTTAATCGAAATCGGACGTTATTTACTCAAGTTATCGCGGTAACGGACACACACACACACACACACACACATATATATATATAAATTTGAACGAATAGTGTTTTTGGCATCTGGGGACCTCAAAACAAAAAGTTATCATGGTCTTGGGCTTAAGTCTTACCATGAGACCAACGGTAATAGCTTCTTCCCTATAGGGGAAATTCGCTAAAAGTAAAGAACACTTTCATTTAGTACCTTTAATTTTCTATCAAACGACACCAAGTTGGGAAAGATCGAATAGCAAATAGCTGAGAAATCACGATTTTTAACTGTACAGGCCAGGCGCACTCTGACAGCTTATCCTCAATGCGCCTGGCCTGTACTGTACAGCTAAAAATCGTGATTTCTCAGCTATTTTTTATTCGATCTTTCTGAACTTGGTGTCGTTTGATACAAAATTAAAGGTATTGAATAAAAGTGTTCTTTACCTTTTTCATATAATCATCAGTCGTGTTTTAGTAATTTTAGTTAGAAACATGGAAAATATATTTTAATAATTATTTTTTACAATTATTTTATTGTTACTTTAAACACTATACCAAGTTTCATAAAGATATCTTTAATGGTTTTAATATATAACATTTCAATGGACAAATACAAAATGGCGGATATCTCAGGAATAAAATTATCTCCATAATATATCTCCATAAGAATTAAATTAGGGCTGAGTACGCAGGTTTGCTGAACGCAGGTTTGCAACATGAAAGGTAAAAAATGTGTTTTTAAGCAATTATCAATATAACTCAACCAGGTGAAGCTACTTAGCAAGTTTTAAAAATTTATGTTCATAATTAAGGGAGATATAAAACTTTACTTATTCTCCATAAGAATAACATTATGGCTGTTTATGCAGGTTTGCTGCTACAGGGATAATCAACAAAAAATAAATTTTTTGTGTAAATATCAATATACCAGAACTATGTGAAACCACATACCAAGTTTCATCAATATACATTTATAAATAATCGAGATATCATATTTTATTTATTCTCCTTAATGATAACATTGGACAACGTACTGTGTTTAGCACTTAGAATATCTCTGTAACGGTTGGATGTAGAATCACAATTTAAACACCAAAATGATTGTTTTGTAGAGCTGAATTGATTGGTAAAAGCAAATGTAAATTTTAAAGTAAAATTAACTGGGTAAAAGCTAAAAACCTTTTTCCCGTAAGATTAACATCAGAATTTTTATGAACACGTTTTATGGATTTTCTCCGGAACCACTTAACCTAGGTTAATGATTCAAGATACCATATTATTTGTTTTTTTAAGCTATGTAAGATGGTAAAAACAAAAATTGAGTATATTAAAATTTGTAGGGTGTAAAATACAAAAAACTGATTTTTGGACAATTTTGAAACCCTATAAACCCTCCTTTCCCATGGTCCGATTTTTCTGGTTTTCGAACCTAAATTCATGCATGTCACTTTACACACTTGAGGCTAATTTAATCAAAATCGGATGTTTTTTACTTAAGTTATCGCATTCACGGACGCACGCACGCACTCACGCACGCACGCACGCACGCACGCACACACACACACGCGCGCACACACACACACACACACATTTATACATAGATATAAATTTGAACGAATAGTGTTTTTAGCATCTGGGGACCTGAAAACCAAATGTTATAATGGTCTCGGGCTTAAGTCTTACCATGAGACCTACGGTAATAGCTTCTTCCTTGTAGGGGAAATTCGCTAAAACCAATTAAAGCACATGGCTGCCACGTAGTTCCGATCGGACCTAAACATGGGGTACGTTTCGAGTGACACTTAGGTCCGTTCGGGCGGACCTAAGATGTTGCAAATGCTATGATTTACTAAACTGATTAAAGTTAGTCACCAGAGCGTCCTAGTGGCAAAACATTGAACTTCCAGCATACTTCGACCACGCCTGCTGTACCACGCTCCAGAGGAGTGGTCAGCTAGCTCAGGGTTGGGTCGAGGTTCCAACAAGGTACAGACGTTATTTTGTATATCATCCTTATAGGGTTTTAAATTGGGAATAATTAACTTAATTTAATTATAAGTACATTTCTTTTGCGGGCACAGCCAGGCCACGAGGCATGTTTATCCAGTGATTAGAAGTTGGTTTATATTAATTAATTTAGAAAAGGCAATTTTTGAAAACACGTCAAAGTTAACTGGAGTTGAACAATTAACCAATATTAAACAATTCTCACCTCAAAAGTCTGTAACAATCCCCAAAATGTCCAGGACGATGAGAAGACGATGAGGGCACACCCACCTTTCTTGCAGGTCACTCGCAAACTCTCGCAGGAATACTCGATTTCATGACTTATCGGGCAACACACGCCACGCCGCAATCAGGTTGGCCATTCTTAAGATTCGCCGGCATTTGGAATTACCTCCAATGGGTAGCGCCAGTAAAGGCAGCGGTGCAACATCTTAACATCCACGTATCACATAAAGTGGTGAGGGCAATTACGGGCGCGCTTCCGCAATTGAAAATCCATAATATATTGAGGGGATCAGTCTCAATTATTTCCCTGAGGCCACTCAATGTTCTTTGGGACGTTACAGCTGGCTGTTCATTGGTTTGGTTCGTTGTTTCAACCAGAGCTGCAAACTGTCGACTCAAAGTAGAAGAAAATATTTACAATTTATTAGGTCCGTTCGGCCTAATGGGTAATTTTCAAAATACAAGGAATAGTGTGTAGATACTAAACACTGCATTTATAAGTAATAATGTTATACATGTTTTTAACATTATAAAATCATTAAAGCAGAGCATAAAGTTACTGACTTAATATAAATTTTGAGTTAAGAATAGTTAAAAATACGTGTAATAGGTGAAAGAACAACAAATGGTAAAAAATATAAATATATTAGAAATAAAAGAAATATAAATGAGAAATTACGATTATAACAAGATTATACATAGGTAATTGTAAGGAATATTGCCTTACTTATAAAACTGATGAATAAGTCAAAGTTCCTCATGTGTTCGTAATGTTACTTGTGTAGATCTTCCGAAATTGATTGCAAATAAATTTCAGGATGTCTAGCAGACGGAAAAGTCGGGAATTTGAATAGAAAATTATAAAATGTTGGGAAAGAAGGAAATCAACATTAACAATTTTGAATAGTCGGGATAATAACACTGATAAACAGTTAGGGCCTATTGTATTCGTATCTCTTGAACGGAACGTCACACAACTTTTATTGACAGTTTATTTAACTTTAGATAACTAGGTGAAATAAATCAGCCATCATTTTTCTTTTTACGACCATTAGTTTCGGTTTTAGAATTTTGTAGTAGGACGTATCTTATCTCTTGAATAAATTACATCAACCCTCGACCGGATGCCAATCAATAGACTAGCCATTAAAAATTAGACAAAAAAGTATAGGATCACTCGTCGACTGACTTGAAGTAAACAAACACAGTTAGTTGTCTAATGTAACCGTGAGACCATCAAAATTATTTGGATATTTAAAACTGGATAATACTCCGTGGTCTATTATTTGACTTGTCCACGACTATGGCGTTATATTTTATTGTAAATCGCTTATGTACGCCGTTGTTGTTGTGTTATCTAAGGAAAAAGTAATTAAATTTACAATAATTGGAGTAAAGTACCTTTGGTCCTTACGGACCTAAGTGCAACAGTACAAGCAAAAAAACACCGTAAATCTGCATTTTGGTCCGAACGGACCTAAAACTTTTTAATGATTATTTACAAATAAAATCTGTTGAAATGGTAAATATAGACTATATTTTAAATGTTTTTGAAAAGATTTTGGGAATTAATCCATTAGTTCCGTGTGGAAATATGGGAGGAATGTGGTATTTTGGGCTCGGCAGCTAACGTGAAATTAAAAAAAATGTACTATGTTTTAAATTTATTTGATGATAAGAAAGATGAAGTCGAAGCGATTAGTTTTTATATTCTAAAAATAAACTCAGTTTCAACAAAAATTACTTTTTTAACATTCAAGCCTTACTTACAAATGTAAGGTATACATTAAATTACTAAATACTAAATAGTAATATATTTTATAAGTTCAAGCATAGTAAAAAATAAAAATGCAATAGCTTTTAAAACGAAATAATATAAAAGTTGAAGTTGACACGTTTCCGATACTTGGATACGAGTGCAGATACTCTTGAACGTTGCGAGATACAAGTTTTAATTGTAAATTTAATCAACTCTTTTAAGAATCTTCAAATGTAAAATAGCATAGTACAAAACTAGTCACTTGTCTGGAAATTAGGTTGAAATTAAACGGTAATAGTAGATAGCATAGTTGTTATAGTAAATGTATAAAGAAAGTCTTGCAAAGCGTGTTTATGTTTATTAATAAACTAAGTTCGTATTATGTTTTAAAATAAATCATAGATACAAATAAGCCCTTAACATGCCATTAAAACGTCATATGTTCCTTAACATATGCATTGTGTTTGTAGCTATTTTTGACGATGTAGAGAAGTTTTGTAAAAAACCCTTGTCACTTTTATTTATAGAAAATTAGTAAACATGTAAGATAATTCTGTTAAAATACCAATAATTATATTTTAATAAATACTAACTAGCGAATTTAAAGTTACTAACTTTGAGTTTAATTATATATATATTTGCAGCTACTAATACAACAAATCTATCATCATCACAAGATAAATAAGATTTAATTGATTAAAATACAGTTAATTACATAGCCAAAATATTTGTTTATAATTTTCTAATTTTCCAGCCACTACACATACAAACTAAGGCATATTTCTCCTTGGGTATTTGATGAATAGGAAGAAGTTGTTTCAGATCTACGCGTAAGATATGATGAACTTTTATTTTATTTTACAAAATTAATTGAAATGTAACATTTTCAGTGCAACTAAAATTATAATGCAACTTTAAAATTAGTCGATGGTTTAGTTTTTATTTTACCAAGCAGAAGGAAATAAAGTATCTAGATTAAATATCTGGAGGCAACTAAGTCAACCAATATTGGAAACTCGTTAAAGATCGGGGTTTGGGGTTTAAACTGAAATCTCTCCTATACTGGTATTAATGGGAAAACTTTTCAACTGCAGTTTGAATATTACAATGGGAGTATTGGAAACGACAATTATTTTATATTCGTATGGTTTATGTTAATTCATTTCAAACTCAGTTAATAACTAGATCTGTTCGCCTTGTCAAAATAACGAGAAAACAAAACGTGTAATTATACTCAAATAAGGTAATAAAAAGTACAATTTTAGTATAAATTCCTTTTTACTGTACAACATGGTTTGAGGTTACTTTCACGATGATTTAATTAGCCAGCCAGTACCTACCCTCTAAACAGGCATTGCCTTAGAGGGTGGTGATTCACAAACAGTTATTTTTTTCGCAATAACTATCAGTTAATAAAAGTATATTGTTGTTATTATTTTTTTAGTTAATTTCTTCTTACTCATGATACTTGCACATACTTGTCCAGGCATAGTAAAAGTATAAAATATAAGCATGAATGTGTATGAATAATATTTTGTATTTGTTGAGCTATGCATGTGTAGCTAATATATATATTTCTCAAATATATATGTTGGAAATCGAATTTTTGTGATAATTTGTATGAACTGTGTAACATCATTGTAAAATTTTGGTTGAATAAAACATTATTGTTATAGTTTTCTAGAGTTAAACAAAGTCTAAAGAAGAGTTATTACTTTCCACAAAACCTAATAATTTTGCAGATGTAATATTTTCAATTTACATTAGATATTCGATAACCTAGATAGACTAGTATAAAAATGTATGAGATTTACAATATTGATAATTTCTAGTTTGCCAATTAAGAATTATACATATGCAAATTTACTTTCTAAATTTGTACTTATCACTATAACAAGCAACAAACAAGCAAACAAACAAGTAAAAAAATAAACCTCGCATCGTCATGAAGTTAGGATAAATGAGTGCATTGAATTTCCACTTCATAGTAATGATTAATAATCTTATGGTCAGGCCGGTACTGTTCTTAATCAAACATTCAAATTTGTCTTTATTTATAATCAGCATAATCATAATAGGCCTTCAATAAAACAATACGTAATTATTTTAATATTTTAGTTACAACAAACAAGTCTGTCTTTAAATTTCCAGCTCACCTGCATTCACGAGATCCCTGCGGAAAGCTATTTGCTCACCCTATATTAGCGGGAAGGTGAAACAATCCATTACATCAACGATGAGCGGCAGATTTTGCTGGTAATCTATCTTGTTTTGACGCGTCGTCGGTTATTGAGGCTTACTCTGTGGAAAGTAACCAAAGGAAGCGTGGTTTAGGTGGTGGAGCAACGCGTTAGTGTTGGGGACTCAGTCTTATAACATGCTGACTAAAACCTGACCAGTTGTGGAATCACTGGCCCTTTCAGAGAGATTAAACTGCTAAGACCTCCGTCGCAACTGTTGCTGAGGTTGATAATTTCGTTCATATAGAATTATCAAATTATTATACTCGTGGTAATCATGTTACAAATTTTAATTTAAAACACGTTAAACATGTCATGTTAAATTTAACTTAAAATAGTTCTTCCTCCATAAATGACCTTGAAGAGGGCAAAAAAAGAATAAGAGGAATATATTTATTTGCATGTACATCAGTTCTCCTTATTTAAAAAAAACATGATTTGTTATGGATACTGTATCTGAAATTACTAATTGAATTTAGAACGTAATTTATGTTTCAAAGTCATCCTTTATATTTTCCTTTCGCTTTAGAGGTTATTTTAACTGACTTCGTGCGTTTATAATTCTAAAAAAATCTATAATATATTTCGATTTGACTATGATAATATGAAACCAAGAAAATGTGACAGAATCTCTAAACTTCCATCGTCATCATTGAGTTTACCATTCTACTACTCGTCTACACTACAAGCAGTTTTTTTGTTTACTTTGCAAAGTTATTGTACAGTGTGGTATATAGATACTGCGTGTTAAAATGTTGTTTACTGTTAATTTTAAAATCGGGGAAATTATATTTAATATTTACTTGTTCAAAAAGAAGGTTTAAGAAATTAACTACCAAATAAAAGAGTTGAACTCCCTGATGTTAATTTTCAAATGCGTTCATTCAATTTGTTCTATATTTAATACGGTGTATTAATACAGTATTTTCATGTAAGCATTTGCTCCTGTTTCAAATGTAAATTCAGACGTCTATACCCTCAGGATACATGTGAGTAACTTGTGTGCGTGCGAGTTGCTATCTTCCAGTAACCTACGTAATTCCACGTCAAGTTATAGCCTATCAATTATCAGGATTAAATCATATAAGTTGAAATGCAGGAAGGGTCCCTCGGAACATTAATTTAAACGTGCCTGGGGCGTGAGGGGAGCGAAGCCCTTTAGAGAAAATTAGACTTTTGATCGGCTCTATATTTGACCGGTGCGCGGTTAGAGCTTAATATATAACACACATCGTGAACCCATACTTATGTAACCGTTCAAAGACTCAAATATTTATCACTCTTTGATTAATACAAAAAGATGCCTCATATTTATGGCTTTAATAAAGTTTGTCAATATTTATAAGAATTTGTTAAACGAAAGACACATTTTTACATCAATAAACAGTAGAATATTAAAATTAATATTTATTTCTGCTCTGATAATAATACAATGATTTTAGTTAAAGGAACAAAATAATCATTTTCCGGATAAATATTTAAATTTACAAGTCGCACCCTAAGCTAATCTCACTGTTCGAGTGGTTGCATTATATACATCACCTTAATCTCTCCACACGAATGGCTCCACTGTTTACATTGTTGCCCCCCTGATGCTTCAGTGAATGTAAATAAACACAATATCACTCTAGACTGCGCAGCTGTTCTGTACCGCTGGACCAGTATGTGATATTTCATATTTACTTACTTTTACTGAGTTTTTTTTCATATAAGATTATTTGAGAGTTTATTTAAAGGTATACAAAAGGTTGGATTAATAATATTAGTCACGAAATAGTAGTAATGTTATTTATAAAATAATCATATTAAAACCACAATGTTTGAAAGATTTACACTTATTATAAGAATACACTCTATGAAAAATGTATGAGTACATAAGTTCGGAGACAATGTAGCTGAATTTATTCCTGCATATACTCGTTTATAAAAAATAAAAATAAAATTCACAAACAAGAAAGATTTTGCTTCACTATTTTTATATTTACTGTCTGGTAGTAACAGTACAAACACATAAAAAAAGGAAATAGTAAAATTCTTGATTATATAATACATCTGTAACAATTGTATCAGACGATTGAGTAGGTTATGAGTAAAACTGTGTTAAAAATCACTATATTATATACATCAATGATATCAATGTAACAATTTATACGTTGAAATGAACCTACATTTAGGTAGAAACTTCTGGCAAAATATGAGAAAAGATAGAAGATAAATTATTCCTCTCCAGATCTGGATGTTATGAAAAGGCGCTCCAGACAATAAATCTGCATTCTATTGTTTTAGCAGAATATCTTTAATTACACCGAGTTGCAGTTTTCAGTCTATTTATTGCTACTCATTTTTGATTATTTGTACCTTATAATTAGTGAGAAAAGGCATTATAGCCTCAATATATGCATGGATATAATATATAATAGCAAGTGTGTGTGGTGAGTATAGAGGTCAGGTGTACGGTAACAACATATATTATATTTTGTTACCTGCGCTTTATAAATATCCATAATATTTGTTTGTACAAATTTCTTCAGTTTTCACAAATTTGTTTCGAAACATAATTCGTATGCTGTGTGCCCTAATCCCATTGCAAAATTAAACAACTCTATAACTCTATACTTACGTGTGGCCGCATGAATTTGACGACTTTTTACACGGGCGTTGCTGATGAATGTAAACGCGTGGCCATTTTAAACTGATTAGTTACTAAACAACAGAATTATTTCCTATTAGAAAAGGTCCTGATACAAACTTGTAACTTGCATAATAGCAGTGCTGATGCATGTAAAGTTTGGAATAAATATGTGAAAATACATGAAATGTTTTATTTATTTCCATAGCAATTAATATATATATATATATATATATATATACAAAAATTGTTACTACCGTGATTTTACCTTTTTTATATTTATAAACCTATTTTGATCAAATACATTTATAAAACACTAGAATGTTACTTAATGTTCAAACTATTTATTAAGTCTTACTTAACTCTTTGGTTTTGTAGGAAGAAATAAGACGAGTTGTAACCCCTCGAACCTATCAATTATCTCGAGATTGTGTGAACAAATATAAGACTGACACACCCGCACTGTGGTAGTGCCAGTGGGCCAAGCTTCGCTCAGAGAAGGACAGGCAGCAGCGGACAATAACTTGGTTCACTTGCTTGCCTCTCGTGGCCGGCAAATTAGACAATTTAGATTTAGATAATTAAGAGCGAGGTAGATACTCTTATTAACTTATTATAAGGCACTTCTAACTTCATGTATATTCGATATTACAATGCGAACTGCATTAAACAAGATAACTGAATTACACTAAACCTACTACCAGCGTGTGAGTTTAACACTGGTGTATAGTAATACTCCTGTTATAGTAGGCTACGTTGTGTAGAGTGTTGAGTTCATAAACAACAACAACAATAACAAACCGACAACAATACGTGATGTGACGTTGTAATCACAAACATCAACTTTAATGTGGTTAGATCTCTACTGTGAACTAGAGGGAGACAATACGCAGTGGCTTTAGTGTTTGTAAGAATAAAAGATTTAATGGAACTAATAAGATAATTATTGTTTTATTTTGCAAGGCATGTATACTATAAATATGATCATCGTCATAATTGTATACTTTTATGGAAATTGAGTAAGTATCTATTGTTTAAAAAAATTCTAGTATCACTTAACGTACACAGGTCAGGAAATAACTAATGAGAAACTAATTATTATCAATAATAAATATACATTCAACAAAATATTTATAAATACTAAAAATGTGTATAGCTAAATTTACGCAGAGAAGACAAACATTTAGCCAAATAGAAATAAAATTAAAATTTCTCCGTAATAAAAGCTTATTACGCTATGAAGCCCAAAAATATACAAGTTCCTACTGACTCGGAAAAAATTATACACAAAATACATAAGGATTGAATCAACTGATCATAAAATGTTCATTTTCCGATTGAATTGATTTCTAATATTTCTAGGTATTTCATAGGTATAATGGAATAATATTGGAACATTACAAGGTTGATGTTTTTGAAAACCTTAAAACGCACATGAGGTATTAGACACAAGAGTAAGAACTTTGGATCGATAAAGAATATGCATAAGAAGTAATGAATTTTAAAGATCAAAACTCGCCGGAAAAAATTAAGGAACTTTTGGTAAATATATACTGCCAGAAAGTTTTATCCAGGAGAGTACTTTCTCAAACACCTGATTTGAAAAAAAAAGAAAAGAACAAAACTGCCACAACACGCTGTATAGAGTAAAACAGGCAAATGGACAGTAATTTATTTTTATTTTTTGTGTGTGCTATATGCAACTTTAATAACTCTACTCTATTTTTGGTTTACAACTTAGATATCGTAGATATCTACGATAACTTACAACGTAGATCGTTTAAAGACAATTAATTATATGTTTCTCGTAAAAAGAAGGTCTTCAGTTTTATGGACAATTTAAAATGCAGGAACCAAGAAACCTTATTTAAAACGAAACTTGAAGTTAAAACTAAGGGGACCATAAAAAGTCTAATTTTGACCCTTTCGCATATACAATTTTGTTACTGCATATTGATAGTTAAGACGATTAGTAAGTAATGATTTTGTTGTTGGTAGTTGGAATTCTAAACTAAAACTTTATAACGTTGATCCTGAGACAAATTCATAAAATATAACCAATTAAAAATTAACATAAAATAAAATTGACGAAAGAGTGATTTTTATTTAAATGTAAAGAAAGAGAAATCCTGTTAAATTCACGAATTTTGTTGAAAGAGTTAAGTATTGTGTCTGGAGGTCGTTGATATTGTGATCTGAAGAGGTCGTTAAAAGCGCTGTCTGGCGGTGCAGGAAACGTACAGCACTGGCAGACTTTGTAATTAAACTAATTTAAAATGGATTATAGCAATTAAATTAAGAATGTGTATACATGAACAAAAATAATTATATACAACATTACACAAATGAAAAAAATAACGCCTGTTATATGACAAAATTTAACGAAGTAATGTGTACAAATATAATCGACAAACCTGGTTAATGCCTAAAACAATTATTAGATGGTTATCAATTGATCAGGGAAACAATGGAAATACTATCACCATAGAATATTATTGGCAGTATAAAGATATCGTGTAATACTGACTAATTAAAAAACACAAACATATTGAAATTACATCCATCGTTTTAGTACTATATTTTATGCAATTGAAAATTACTGAAAAAAAAACTAAAACCAAAATACCAAGTTACCAATATTATTAGGAATATAATTGTTACATTATAATTATTTATTTTTTTACTGAATTTATTTATGGCAAACGTCAAGTTACATAAATACAATATTTGTGGCTAATTCAATAATAAGTTTGACCAAATGCATAGTGACTATAACAACACAACAACTCTTACAAAGTTAATCTTAATAGAAAAATACTTCAGCTACATTTGTAGATATAATCAAATATAAATAATATAATTAGCAAATTAGCTTATTCACAACAAAGTAACAAAGATAAATAATTGCAATACAATTATGTTCTTCGGGAAGCAACAATATATTTTTTAAAGATGTAATTTATTTTTTAGATATGGTTTTCGCTCAGTTTCCTAATAACTAAGAGTATGAAAGCGGCACAGTCTACCTTGCCTCATTAGGCACCGCGTCACGACGCCACAAACACACAAATCTCCTGACGTCCCGACGCCGACGCTTCGAGGTCCCCCACAACATGGATGTTTTCCTTCTCTCATGTTTTGAATAATATTTTACCAGATGGCAAATTTCTCACCTACGAAGCTGTTTAATACACATCCCTAAGTTACATTTTTACAAAAAGACAAAATAATGTAAGACAACGTCATATTCTATTGACTGATGATAAAAAAATCTGTACTGCATGTACAGTTCTCAGTTTTAGCTTGTCTGTGATTTGCTCCAGCTTTGCCTGGACTGTCCCACTAATTTTATTATCTGCTAGGTATTCTTCTCACCTGAGTGGGGATCAGATTCCACATCCCTAAACGTCACACAACTTCTTTTCTGTAACCAGTGATGGAAAATGTGCCCAACAATTTCTTAAATAATTTATTGTTAGAATAATTTTAATTTCACAGTGTCAAGGTGGAAAATGCTGAATTGAACTTAAGAAAAACACATTTAAGTATTCGTGTTTGTACACAGAGAAATTATTAACGTTTCGTAATATATGTAGTTTGTATTATTTGTTAAAAAACGTTGAAATTATAATCCCCCTCTTAGAGGTGGGCTAAACCTTTCATTATCGATACGTCGAGAGATTTACTACACTAAAATGTAATTTGCTAGCTACACATACGTTAACGATACTTTATTAATGTGCTTATTTTTTATTATACTCTGACATGCACTGATAAGATCTTCTGTATGCGTAGCGGGTCAGTTACAACATTAAAACACCGGTATTTAATAGCTCACTGGTATTTGTAATTCACAGGTATGCAAGCATGCTAATACTTTGATTTTTTTATGTAAAGAATGTTAAATTGAATGAGCTGCTGATGAGTACTTAGTTACAGTATACACTTTAAATCCTCGATTTATGTTACAATGTTTTTACACAATATCGATTTTATTTTTATCATACATGATCACTTGATGGAAATAAAAATTGTTTAATACAAAGTAAAAAGTTTTGGGATAAAACGAGGAAAAAGTCGAGATAATAATGACTTTCAAGATGAGAGGAGAACAAGCGATACTACGTCACCCTTCAAACTTCAAACTTAAAAGTTAACTTTTTTAAAGATCACAACACATAATAAAACCAATTATTTGAGACAAACCATTTTTCCTAAATACTTCAAGGGTGTGCATACGGATTTTAAAAGCAAAACTATTCACCAACTACAGTGCCAGGCAGCAAAGAAGTCCGTTGGGCTGCAGCCCATAGGACGAGAGCGCGGCGTTGACAAGTGTACAGTAGCCTCGCACAGTCCCAGCACCCTGCTAAAAGCCGCTCGAGGCTACATACACAACCTCAAGCCTACAGACACAATTACGGATTTTTGTAATCCCTAATTCAGTGTGTTCCGTAATTATCGATATTAACATGTGGAAGTTCATAAAAGACTCAGTGTAAAATTAACGCTTTTATAAAAATTGTAGGGATTTTTGTCCTAAAATGTATACGCTGCCGTGCAAGCATGAGCTGTCTCCAAAATTTAAAAAAAATAGCCAGAAAATAAGTTTGGAATTATGTATATATTCGATGACAGTCTCATATGAGGCATCATACAAGGTTATTATATCTAGGTCTAGATCTTGACATCCACTCATAGGATAAGTGTAAAAGATACATTTTCCAAAAAGTCCAAACAAGAACTCTGCTGTTGGTGGTTGTGCGTGTGTGCGTGGATGCCCTTTGTGGGAGAGACAGCCTCTGTGACGTCACATACCTGTATCTCTGTCTGGCTGAGGCACGCGATTTGGCGGTTTATGTCAGAGTATATGAGTTAAACAAAGACATATTATGTCGGAAAACAATTTTAAAAAATGTATTTGGTTTCTCTCTAATGTAATTCTGAAAACAGTTTCCTTCGAGGCAAAAGAGAGATGGTAAATATCCTTTATTCTAAAACTTAAATAAGATATTAGTTATTTGTTATTATAACATCACGTATTGGGAATTTTAGGCTTATTTGAACTTCGTTGTGTATTGAAGGTTTCGGCAGAACTTTATTTATTTTCCTCAGAGTTAATACAATATCATTGTACTATAAACAAAATAGTTTTACAATATCAAGATGAAATTTAAAACAGATGATCCGAATTTGCAAACATTACAACAGAAAAGGTCTAACTTTATGGTTATATTTTAGCTTTTTTTATCTACTGTAACCAACTACTGTACTAGTTTTATTAGTTTTACTAGTTTAATTTTTTGTGATTAACTTTTAACTGCTTTTCATTGACAGTCTCAGTTAAGGGCAAACTGTTAAATTGATTCACTTTTCTTGGTTTTCTGACTGAAATAACGCCTAATATAACAACATGAAAGAAAGTACGAGGAGTGATTACAGTTAGCATTATTAGGAATACAAAATTTGCTATGAAGAACAGGTAGTAAAACTTCACTTTCCTTACTATTCCTTCCTATATAATTCAAGAAAAGCTTTGTCTTTATTACACATAACTATGACAAATATTTTACAATTAT
This sequence comes from Allygus modestus, assembly GCA_963675035.1. Lineage (NCBI taxonomy): Eukaryota > Metazoa > Arthropoda > Insecta > Hemiptera > Cicadellidae > Allygus > Allygus modestus. The sequence continues at coordinate 196,902,512 of OY776112.1, forward strand.
AAATACTGAAATTCAGCGAAAGAACTATAAGTGATTTAAATGTAGAGAAAGCGAGATCCTATTAAAATTCATGAATTGTTGAAAAGAGGGAAATATTTTGTCTGGAGGACGTTGTTATTGTGATTTGAAGAGGTCGTTAAAAAGTCTGGCGCTACAGGAAGCGAGCTGCACTTTCAAACTCCGGAGAACTAAACTAGAATATAAATAAAAGAAAGTCCAGAAAGGATTTTCAATTTGAAACAACTACGTTTAAATATAAACGTCTAACGGTTATTAGTGAGTGCACTACAAAGGGATTGTATAGCAGAAATACGACTTTGACCTTGGTCTAGTTTATGTTAGAATATTTAATCATCGATCGATAAATTATTTGTTTATTAAATATATTTAATACTAATGAAGTTAACTGTTTTCCAGAGTTAGCCAAATCTTCACGTGAGTTTGTGGTTTTATTATTGTAAGAATTATATAATGATAATTTTCATCTAAATCATACATATTTTAGAAGTTATAAAAGCTAATTATTTTGGTAGTAAAATGGAAGTAACGTGTTTTAGCAGAGCTCGTTTTGATCGACTACAGATAACACATTCGAAGTCGCTCGTGTTTTAATGACAACATTAAGTTGTTTGTTACAATAAAGCAGAGAGGGTTCTACGACCTTTTTGCGCAAGATATTACTATTCAAAGATTCTATTCAGTTAACAATTATAGAATAATACTAATCCTAAACCTTCCTAACCGTATTAACAGAAATGTTTACCTTTTGTTATATGCTCTAAGACGACATCTTGCGTTTTGTGAGATGGTAAATTTATTTCATAACAAATTATATCGCACAAAAGCGCAGCAAGTCTCGAAGCGGCTTCGCAATCAGACTAACTTATTGCATTCCCCTCCCCCTATTACCTCCCCCCCTTATTCAGATGTCTTTGTTGGAATGGTTTACCTAGGTGAGTATTTTTTTAAATATAACCCGGTTGGTTCAATCGGGTCCGGTGTTCAATCTCTACAATGCTTTGCTGTAAAATAAAGTGAGCTAAATTATATATCTTACATAATTCATTATATTAAGTTTATAAAATATTTAGTTTGTTTCTGAGACAAAATCGTCGTAAAACTTAATATATTAATGACACTATTTTATAAACCCATTTATGTAGTAACAAACGTGGGAACCCGTTTTTGCACGTTGTACGGATTCAGCAATTTGAATCTGCTTTGCTACATACAAGATTCAGAGTCAATATTTCTTCTAAAGAAGTAACTTAAGGGTATGGACGATAAGACTCTTTATTGTACTTATAAGAGCGCGGTATTCGTTTACTTTACTCTGTTTAATAAATCAAAATAACAGAAAATAATACTCGAATACAAAGCTTGTACACAAAGCTGAGCAATAGCACTTTATAATTAATGCGAAAGAAGTTTTCAAAGCAGACTTGGCAGAAACTTGGCCTAAGTTCATACGAACTTGAGGTAGTTGGGTAGACACTTGGGCAAGAAAAAGCACGAACTCTTGAACCGGTGGTGAGTTGGAGCAACATATGGACACTTTAGAACTAAACTCGCAATGTTATCAGGACTGTTCCAGAAATTATATTTGTGCAATGTTAAACAGTTGATCATATGTGCAAAAAAGATGATTAATCATGATTAATGGATTTATCCCATCGGTGATATTTCTACTGGCTTCTGCCTATTAATTAACTCAGTAATAGCTGAGCGGTGCCGGCTTATTTACTGTTAACTAAATCTATTTTAGTTTTGACAAATCAATCTAATTACTAGTACTAATATTTGCCTTCATTCTGGTTGGTAGACCATAATCACATCGTGCCATTACAAACTTTGGACTGATTGGTTTTGTTTTTGTAAGAATACAAAATCTATAGCAGAAAAGCTGTGTTAAAAAGTTCGCCTTGAACTTGTAAATTTATTTTAATTATAAATTACTTACAAATAGTATGTATATCTTGAACTGTTTTGAAAGTTTACCAATATACTAAAATATTTGGTCAACTGATTCACACCTTTGTAAATTAAGTTAAAGCTGGACTCCAAAGCATTATCAATGTAAAATGGTAACTTCGAATCTTAATGAGATTTACGAATTAGTTTTAATTTACACAGAGTTAAAGCGATTTTTAAGAGAAAAAATGCAGTAAAATATCTACAAACATGTATTTGCATTTATTATTGCCATTACTCTAAAAAGCTGGGTTTTAGTTTGATGTATACCATATTAAAAGACATGCTGGAAACACACCTCGTCAATCAATGATATTAAACATTATACTATTTTTGTAATACTGGGCGATAAATACTCTCAGAGCTGGGAGCAAATACACTGACTGGATAATTCAATTCAAGGATTGATTTGGAGAACGCTGGAAGGGTCAAACTGCTGCATTGTTAAGCAGCTTAAGTGGTTTTGCAAAGGCTGTTTTGCACTTTGCATTATGTTCATTATTAACCTCATATAAACCAGTTTTTAAGTAGAGAATTTCGGGTAATATTATCCGAGTAAAAAGCAGTTACAGGTTCTAGATTATAATATATATTTAACTCAGTTAAGAATCTCAATTGTATGTGAAATTGTATGGGACATAAGCATTAAATAAACCTATAAATAAATTACTGTATACATGATTACACCTCAAATTCGTATCGGTTACAACAACTTGTACCTTTACTTAAAATAAAAAAGGCCTTTCAATTTGTTTTGAGCAAAAACTAGATGTAGTTTAGAAAAAAAATCAGGCTATAGTAATACGATAGACCTCGCTATAACGAAGTTAAGTCACTAGTGCTATTGGATGACATTAAAATTCAGTTAATATTAAATTACAAGAGAAAATATTAACCCTGGATTCATGCAAGCCATGAATACAACTCAACTTTGACCTTTTGCATTTATTCTCTTTTCTATCGCCCAGATTTATTCGTTATATTTCTCTCTATAACCAGAATTTTGTCTTGTGTCGTTAACTTATAAAATAATTTAAGAAAAAAAAATTATATTTTTAATCAAATGATTAACTAGAATAAAAATTAATCTAGTAAAATTAGTAATTAATGTAATCTTGAATTGAAAAACTAACATCTTTAGCTAAATATTAAATACGAAATCGTCTTCTGGATCACAAAAGCATCTTTATATATAATTCTGTAAGCGAAATTGGAAGTCAAAATTGTGGGAGTTGGACAAAAAATTTCAGGATGATGGGAGACAGCTCAAATTAAAGGTCCCAGGGACTCGGGAACAATAGCAGTATTTCCAAAAAGTTACCAGCAAACGATAAATAACGGAAATATCCCCCATAAGAAAAACATTGGGATTTAAAACGTCTGCTTTGTTTACATTAAAACATGTGATTAAGTGTCTACTTTGTTTACGAACTGATATGTGTTCCATACACAGCATGAAAAGAGTAAGAGGCAGGGCCAGGTAACATATACCTGGCCCTGGTAGGAGGGCGTTGGAGAGCAGCCGTGTGTGATTTTACCTCCATAAGAACAATGTTAAACTTAAAACCATATCTCGTTTATACTGTATATCAACATATGATCATGAAAGATGCCTCAAATTAAAGGTATTTTAATTCAGCAGGTTAATTGCTCACTATTTTCTAAATAAAATAATACATTTCCAAAAATATAGTAATTTAAAGTCTGTAATTTTATACATGTTTTATAGTTTTCCTCGTCATTAAAAAATAAAACTCCATGCAAACACAAATCAAAAATTTATAAAGATTCAAACAAAATTTATTCCAAATCAATAGGTCAAACAATAACAAAAAACATGCTTTTCAGTAAAGACATTTTTTGTGCGATTTGACATTGAAATAGCCCGTAGAAACGTTGGAGCCAGAAGAAATATTGTCGCTGACCCTAGCGCTACGGGCTATTTCAATGTTAAAACGCACAAAACATGTCTTTACTGAAAAGCATATTTTATTGTTACTATTTGACCTATTGATTTGGAATAAATTTGGTTTGAATCTTTATAAAGTTTTGATTAGTGTTTTCTTGGAGTTTTATTTTTTAATGACTCAGAAAGACTACACAATATGTATAAAAATATAGACTTTAAATTTCTATATTTTTTGAAATTTATTATTTTACTTAGAAAATAGCGAGTAATTAACCTACGTCTTCAAAATATCTTTAATTTGAGACAACTTTCATAACCGTATGTTGATAAATAAGCGTATGTTGTTAATATGGTTGTCAAGCGTATCGTATGTTGTTAATATGGTTTTAAGTTTAACATTGTTCATACGGAGGTAAAATCCAACATGGCCGCTCTCCAACGCCCTCTGGAGCAAGGTTAGAAGCTGTGACCCCTTCAAGCCACTAGTATTATAATACTACTAATAATATAAGTCTAGTCAAATGAAAAATATTTGTGATAACACATAAAAAATAGCGGTGTTATTTCAAATCATCGTTGCTGGCATAAAATTAACTTTTTCAGATCTAAGAATATCACCTTCAATGTCATCAATTACACAGTTTTAGTTACACGTATACATTTCCTCTCATATGTAACATAATTACGCTTGTGTCAACGGATATAATATGAACGTGGTGATGGCAAAATGACTTTCAACATTTAATATAAAACAAGTTACTCAGTATACAAATTTAATTAAAAACTTGTTTTTTATATCATCATTCAAAAATCGCATATTTAATAATCAATAATCACACGTTGAATACACAACTAAAATAAAAGTTACACTACACTAATTGCCTATGCAAACCTTGCGCATTGAAAAGCCTGTTTTGAGTTACTCGAACTTGTCATTATAAGATGGTGAGTACGTTGAAAAATAAATAAGTGAGAATAACCCAGTTAATTGTAATTTTTATGGTTTTGAATTGTTTAATCTTCAAAATGATGGCTTAGTTATTGGTTTGGATGAAATATTAAGAGAGATATGACATACTAACAAAAAACTCTTGAAAAATGGTATATTTTTGATTGTCATAACATTTTGAAATTTATGATACAGCGTTTATGGCATATTTATTATATGTTGTAAATAAATTGAAAGCTCCATAAGAAAATGTAACTTGATTACATTAACAAGATCAGGGTTTGGACCGTTCCCTTAAAAACAAATATATACACTGGTGTATATACAAAATATAAATAAAAGTTTGTTTAGAAATAAAACATAAACGAGTCTTAGAGCAGGTATTCAACGTTACCTAATAGTGTGTGTTTCCCCATACCCCCCTCCCTCCCGGGGGATAGTGCCCAAGTACTCCTTTCAGGAACTGCAGGTACTCCAGGTGCTGTTTATAGTGGACTCGGCCTCACACATAGACATCACACGAGAGTCAGGAACTGCAGGTACTCCAGGTGCTGTTTATAGTGGAGTAGGCCTCACACATAGACATCACACGAGAGTCAGGAACTGCAGGTACTCCAGGTGCTGTTTATAGTGGAGTCGGCCTCACACATAGACATCACACGAGAGTCAGGAACTGCAGGTACTCCAGGTGCTGTTTATAGTGGAGTCGGCCTCACACATAGACATCACACGAGAGTCAGGAACTGCAGGTACTCCAGGTGCTGTTTATAGTGGAGTCGGCCTCACACATAGACATCACACGAGAGTCAGGAACTGCAGGTACTCCAGGTGCTGTTTATAGTGGAGTCGGCCTCACACATAGACATCACACGAGAGTCAGGAACTGCAGGTACTCCAGGTGCTGTTTATAGTGGAGTTGGCCTCACACATAGACATCACACGAGAGTCAGGAACTGCAGGTACTACACTCCAGGTGCTGTTTATAGTGGAGTCGGCCTCACACATAGACATCACACGAGAGTCAGGAACTGCAGGTACTCCAGGTGCTGTTTATAGTGGAGTCGGCCTCACACATAGACATCACACGAGAGTCAGGAACTGCAGGTACTACACTCCAGGTGCTGTTTATAGTGGAGTCGGCCTCACACATAGACATCACATGAGAGTCAGGAACTGCAGGTACTACACTCCAGGTGCTGTTTATAGTGGAGTCGGCCTCACACATAGACATCACACGAGAGTCAGGAACTGCAGGTACTACACTCCAGGTGCTGTTTATAGTGGAGTCGGCCTCACACATAGACATCACACGAGAGTCAGGAACTGCAGGTACTCCAGGTGCTGTTTATAGTGGAGTCGGCCTCACACATAGACATCACACGAGAGTCAGGAACTGCAGGTACTCCAGGTGCTGTTTATAGTGGAGTCGGCCTCACACATAGACATCACACAAGAGTCAGGAACTGCAGGTACGCCAGATGCTGTTTATAATGGAGTCGGCCTCACACATAGACATCACACGAGAGTCAGGAACTGCAGGTACTCCAGGTGCTGTTTATAGTGGAGTCGGCCTCACACATAGACATCACACGAGAGTCAGGAACTGCAGGTACTACACTCCAGGTGCTGTTTATAGTGGAGTCGGCCTCACACATAGACATCACATGAGAGTCAGGAACTGCAGGTACTACACTCCAGGTGCTGTTTATAGTGGAGTCGGCCTCACACATAGACATCACACGAGAGTCAGGAACTGCAGGTACTACACTCCAGGTGCTGTTTATAGTGGAGTCGGCCTCACACATAGACATCACACGAGAGTCAGGAACTGCAGGTACTCCAGGTGCTGTTTATAGTGGAGTCGGCCTCACACATAGACATCACACGAGAGTCAGGAACTGCAGGTACTCCAGGTGCTGTTTATAGTGGAGTCGGCCTCACACATAGACATCACACAAGAGTCAGGAACTGCAGGTACGCCAGATGCTGTTTATAATGGAGTCGGCCTCACACATAGACATCACACGAGAGTCAGGAACTGCAGGTACTCCAGGTGCTGTTTATAGTGGAGTAGGCCTCACACATAGACATCACACGAGAGTCAGGAACTGCAGGTACTCCAGGTGCTGTTTATAATGGAGTCGGCCTCACACATAGACATCACACGAGAGTCAGGAACTGCAGGTACTCCAAGTGCTGTTTATAGTGGAGTCGGCCTCACACATAGACATCACACGAGAGTCAGGAACTGCAGGTACTCCAGGTGCTGTTTATAGTGGAGTCGGCCTCACACATAGAAGTAGTGGCGAAAGGGGGCTGCTGGCTCACTTGATTTATGGCTTCCGGTCACGTGACCGGAAGCGCTGAGTCATTAAACACGTCATCTGAGGCTGAGCCAGTGACGTAGGCGGTTTTGTGACGTAATGAGGGAAAGGTTAAAGTTCAAGGTCACGGGGAGGGTGTTTTAAAAAAGTACTACCTCGCACGCGTAAAATCCGATTGTGATTCGATCGTTTTAATTCGATACAAATATCGAATGAAAACAATCGAATGAAGCAATCGAATGATACGAGTGCGAGGTAGTACTATTTCATTTATTACTTTAATGTTTACATTTCTTTTTATTTACAATAAGTTATGTTTACAATAATTTATGTTTACAATAGTTCCCCGTTGTTTGTCGTCATCGATGTTGTTGATCCGGAGTCGCGGCCGTCAGACGCAGTTTTCAAGTGCTGCGCTTGTTTGTCCAATCGGTCCATCCCGACTGTGTGTTCCTCGCCTATTTATGTGACCGCAGGGAACACACAGTCGGGACGAGCAGCTCGATGTTCACCGGTCGAGAGCCGGAGGTGTACTGGCTATTCACAAGCTAGCGTTGTAATCGTACTAAATGGTGGGGGTAAACGTGTGGTGGGGCGGACGGCAGGTGGCAGGCGGCAGATGGCAGGCGGCAGATGGTAGGCGGCAGGTGGCAAGTGCGCGGCAGATGGTTGCTACTCCATTCGCCGCCAAAGTAATGCAAGCCGTCGCCGTAATTCTTGTATTTTATCTTGACGGTTCATTTGATATGTTTTACATCGACATATGCAATAGCTGAAACACCTGCACTTACGACAAGCTTTCCCGTCAACTTGATCGCCTGGTATTTTAAAACATTGCAACTCGCAACAATATGTCTTCAAATTGTTATCGAAAAATAAATTGTTCATCGGTGGCACCGACATGTTAGCTGCAGCGTGTGTTAGACAAGACTGAGACTAACTTCACTGCTCCCTCTCTTTTATACCCCTTCATAAGTTAACCCTGAATGAAAGTTCAAGGTCAACCATTTGAATTTTAAAAAAAAAGCAACACAGCAGTATATAAAATAATATACTGCTATGTTGCTGTTTTTTTTTTTTTTTCTTTTAATGTTATTCTTTTTTTATTTTTCTTTCTTTATTAAACAAACATTCTACAATACAATAAGCTTAAGTCTAACATTGATGACTAGAAATACAAACAGAGAAAAACAAATAGAGACATTATGTACAATGATGCATGATGTGCAGAGTGAGTTCCGTCGAGTTGTTGCCGCTTACACCGTGTGATACCAAATACAACGTCCCCGGTTGAATATCTCGCAAGTCTTCATTTTGTAGCAGTTGAACAAATCGTTTTGGAAGAAATACTTGAAACTTCGGCTCATCTCCTGGAGTCATAGGTCCTTCGCACAATGATACTAGAATTGCTTCTCCATGTGTGGTTTCCACTTTCTTGATGCTATGAATAATGTAATGTCTTTGTTCTTTTAGTTCTGAACATTTTTTAGTTAGCAGAAGGTTCGATTTTGAGTGAGTGTTGAATTGATCAACCAATGTTTGTAGATATTGTTGTGATGCCATCTTCGTCAGTGGTGGTGTCTTCTGTGATGTTGACTCTTCGGAGTCTCGAATAATACTCATGCTGAAGCGGTGTTGTCTCCTCGTATTTATAGGCCCCGCTACCCCCACCACATTTCTGTTCTCCGCTACCCCCACCACATTCCTGCGTTTGTTTCAAGTAAGCAGCCAAACGATATGCGTTGTACAATGCACAGTTTGTTTGACCGTGTTTAAGATCTTTTGCAGCGACACAAATATTACCGAGATTAATGTTAAAGTCCTTACTGATAGTTATATCGAAAACATTACCGTGCGTATACTTTTGTATCCAGTTCTTTTTTTCTAATCCTCTTGTGTATATATGTGAATATTGTTTGCAAAAGTTAAACATAATACTGTGCAGATTACTGTAGCTTATAAATCCTTCATACCAATGTATGTGATGAAAGTAGTTTGTTATCCATTTGTTTGTACTTTTTGCTTTGGTGTTAAGTTTGTTAAAAGAAAAAGGAGCTTCAAACGTGAATGGGTAGGCTACAAATGTAAGCAAGTCTAAAATTACTAATTCCTTGATAATAAACATATCGTCATTATTTCGAAATGCTTGAAATTCTATTACACAAGGCTTTACACTCACTTCTTCATCCCCTCCGCTCATCATGGCACCTAGCGATCAACTAAACTGTTTTCCACACCACGGTAGGTTAAATACCAGGCCGTACAGTTGCAGGCGCGTTGGTGTATATTTAACGTGGGCACCGTCCCCAATAGGCCTACCCCACGTGTGTTCTTCTTTACTAAGTCAAACTTTAGTCTTTTTTAACTTCTTCTTCTTGTGTTTCGTTTTCTTCTTCTTCTTGTTTCTCCGTTTCTTCTTCTTCCTGTGTTGTTTCTTCTGTAGCTTCTGTAGCGATTTCTACAAGTGGTTCAAAATCCTTTAACTTTCTCCACATGCAAACTTCATGAGGTATTCTATTAAAAATAGATGTATCCACAGGTCCGTACACGATGGTGCTATCAGGTTGTTTTTCCAAAGTATCGACCAAATATTCTTTGATAATAGCGCTTGCAAATACCAACTGTCTCATGTACCTTGTAATAGGTTCTGTTGCGTAGTTTAAAACGTAGAATTCTTCACGTGACAGTAGAATCTTATTTTCATGTTGAGTCAAGTCTCTAATTCGCACTTGTAGTTGTCCGCGATGTTTAACAATATCGATTTCATTGTCACAATCCAAAAGTCGAATATGTGTTTTCCTTCCACACAAACTGTTAGTTAAATAACATTCTATTAAATGTACATGTTTCAAAAATGACTCCCAAGCATTTTGCGAAAATAAAACCTTTTTTGTTCCATGGTGTAGTATTACTGTAGGGGAATAATCCAATGATTTCATCAATCCAACTGATACACTTTTACTGATGCATGCTGAGATGGGGTAAAAGATTCGCAGAAAAACTTCAGTTAAAATGTGAGGAGGAATATTTTCTTCAACTTTCTTCTTCCTCTTTGGTACTACCTTTGATGGGTCTGCATTAATTTCCTCCTCTCTATCTCTTTTACCAAACTTTAAAAATGCAGTTATTTCCTTGATGATTTCTGCTTCACTAGTATTATCACGTTCCAATAACGGTGCTACCTCTGCATCACCTTGTACAACAGATGGAGAACTCATTTTGTAGAAGATGTTACCCATGCGCCGATAGACGATCAACTGAAGACCTGCATTGCTGCTCCGCTATTTATAGGTTAGCGACAGTGGCGGTGCCGGTGGTGGTACAACGTTTTACAATACTGTCTTTACAATACCGGTCAACGGTGTGTATGTAACAATTTTATCGTGCAAAATTAAACAATACGCAGATGTATTTGCAGGTACGTTTTCTTGAAATTCCATTTCTATTTTTATATCAACACTAGACGATTTTACAGATTCATTTTGTTTGGAACAATCAATTACAACAATCGGAGCTTTCGATTCAAACTGAACGGGAGATAGTAGAGGTGTATTTGTTTTGCCGTAATATGAATTTTGGAACCTAGCGTACATGTCGTATAAAACACTGTATCTTTTCTTATCAAAAGAAATATTAAAGTTGTCGTAGGGAAAGAATTGTGAATTCAGGAACACTTTACAGTTTGTTAATTTACAATGGTCAAATTCACCAGCATTTTCAGTTATTATACTTTTCTTCTTCGTTTGTAATCCAAATATTACATATCTCGCTTTTTCCAAATGAGTAGAAGTTTTTCAGTCCATGTATGTCGTTGTGTTGTAGGTAAAACGGGGTATTCATGAAACTCCCAGCTTCTGAATGGCATTACAATGTCTCGATCTGATTTTAACTTTCTTAATAATGTAATCCTGTGTTCATCATTTAGTCGCACATGTGGTACTCTCCAAACAATCTTGTCTAATGTTAGTTTCCAGTCTAAATTGGCATCAGTTGTTCCAGTAGCTGCTTTAATAATATCTTTATCGTTTGATGATCTTAATAAAACTAGTTCTTGTTTTACATTTATTATTATTCTTCTGTAGTCTTCAGCAAATCCTAGGAGTAATCTTAAAGGTACGTAGAAATCAAAGTTTCCCGAAGAGTCAGGAGCGATTGTACTTTTGTCTGGTGCAACCCATCCTGCAACAGCTAACAGGTTCTTCTCATTTGGTGTTAAAGACGCTAATCCTTTCAATGTACTGGAAATTCCAACCTTTTTTGTTGAATCGACTGTAACTCCTGAAATTTCATATCTAATCTCGTCAAACAAAAATGCCATAGGATTATTTATGAACGGAACAGTGGTTCCAGCAGTACCATCATTTTTTGTTACTTTTCCTTCAATATATAAATAACTTTCGCATGGAAGAGTATAAATGTCTTGTTGTTGTATAGGAATCCTAATTTCATCGTTATTGTTTAATTTGGACGAAGCGTAAGGGTTGTGCGTGTGATATTCCTTTTCCCATAAGGTCTCGTCGAATGTTGGACCCTGCGCTATATCCAGTATATCCATTGTTAATGAGTTTTAATCCAATTTCTTCTAGAAAACGAATGTTGTCACTTGTTAACCCTTCTACAGCTGATGAGCTACTGACCTCTTTGCTTGTTGGCTCTCTCTTTTTAAATGATAACCCCATTGTCTAAGCGGATGATTTTATATGTATTCTTACAGTAATAGCTTCTCCTCTAAAGTCAATAAGGTTTCCGTCTTGATCCACTATGTTCAGCACGATGTCTGAAATGAAACTGGTGTTTAACGGTAGGTACACAAGGTTTTGAGGCTTTTCTACTATCTTGAAACCCGGTGCAACTGATGGGTAGAATGTGTGTAATATATGACGATTCTCTCCATCTCTGTAGGATCCTTGTATAATGTTACATGTAATGTCTATGCTATTAACTTTGATGATCGTCACAGTTTTATTCCCAGAATGAGTTTTATTAGGTTCTAATACTTTTGTTTCCTTAGAAAACCCCAATAAACTACCAATTGAATGTTCTTGACTAAAATCAATATAATACTTAGACGTAATTTCGGCTTTCATTGTATTGTTATTGCCTTTTATCGTTATATTTTCTTTTCCCATATGTTTTTGTATAACTTCATTTATATTATCAATTTCATAAGCTCCTGTTGGTAAACTGAATTCTTCCAAAGCTGAATACTTTCCTTTATCATCTTTTGTCTTGTAATAATGTATTTTGTTATTAATTCCTTCACTAACGTTTGGAATAGAGTTATATGTTGTTAAATCCAATAATGCGGCTTCCCATAGTCTTCCTTTTTGCAAACGTAGCGCTGGAAACAGAATACTGCGCAAAGTACATGAGTTACCGGTTAATGACACTGTATACGAGGACATCTTAAAGTTGACTAACACTTTTAGCTAAAAAGTCTAAACATAAATGACCGCAAATGGATGTATCATCAGGTTGTTTTCTTGTATGATTGTAAAAAACATTTTCTGCCGCACGAAAGTATTGTTGAAGTTCTTTCGGTGGTGGAAGGTCTCCAAAACTGTCGAAATAATAAATGGTTTTACCAAGTTTCTTGTAACACACCCAATGAGTGCCTAATCCTTCACTATTATCCAAATTTACAATACCAGTCTCATTTTTCCACATTTTAACCGGTAACTCATCTTTCATAAATACTCCTCTAAAAAATGGGATTTTCAAACAAGAAGCATATGTAATCAGTTCTTCATTGGTCAATTCTTTGTTTTTAATTATTAATTGCTCTTTCTTATTTAATACACACGATACGGTCTTAGGTATAATCCTCCTCCCTTTTTTATCATTGACCATATTGTTGGTTTCTTTTTAGCTTTACCACTGGTAGATCGACGTTTTCTTCTGATATTACCTCCTTGTTTTTTAGCGGGTTTTTTCCCACGCCTTCTTCTCTTTCCTCCTCCAAACGTAGTTTTTGCTTTCATTGCTGCTGTTACTGCTAAAGACGCTGCTTTTTCACCAATACTCGCGTCACTAGATTTTACTCTTTGCCAAGCTTTCTCAGCAAGTGCTTTATCCGCTATTGATCTATTTTTAGTATCACCAAATTTGGAATACGCTATATCGTGCTGTTTACAAGCCTGATCGAGCTTATTTATTCCAGGATCTCCTCTAGCAAGACGTTTCTCTAATTTGGTTCCAGGACCACAATATTGATATCCTCCAGGTAAATGTAATTCCACAGGTAATAAATCAATCGCCTTGTTAACTATAGCTCCAACCGGTTTACTCAATAGAGAAAATGCTGTTGATGCTATTCCCCTTCCTCTCTGTAATCTCTCTCGATTATGACTGATGCGTTTAACCCTGGACATGGCTATTTATAGCAAAACTTACAATCAGTAGGTGCACTCTATAAATGTTTTACAATGAATGTAATATCAGTTTTGGTTTCTTGTATTATATACTGTTTAAAATCCATTTATTATATCGAAATGGATTTATTAATTAAATGTAGACATATTAAATAAAAGTAGTAAAAATAGAAATAAGGTGTAATTGAAGATGTTCCAGATGTTTCTCCGCTGGTGATGGTATCGTTGTCTTCGGTAAAATGAATAAACTTTAAATATTTGTCATGTTCCCTTAGAAACTTGCCACTTAATCGTTGATAATTGAATAACACATCCCAGTCTAGTTTATCTTTAAAATTGTCAATGTAATTCTCAGAGAGATTTTGATATTTACTTATTACTTCCCAACAGTTATTAAAATTCGATGTCATCTCTACGAGGAAGTCTTCTGAAAACTGTTGTCTTTGTAAAATATGGATCCAGTTAACTCTGTGAAAATAAATTCTTAACATAGTCATTGTAAAGAGGTAATGTATGGAAAGTTGTTCCCAATCCATATATCTATCAAACCGTTGAACAAAACCATCTGTCAACACTCCTTGGGGAAATCTCGGCTCTTGAGATATTAAACTCCACGCAGTAATATTGGATTCCATCATCCTCTCTGTATCGTCTCTCGAATATGACTGATGCTTTATCCCTTATCATGGGGGGGTATTTTAAATTCTTTTTTCTCTTATGTAATCTTCATTGTTTTCTGTTGGTTCATTAATCACATTCACTTTATCCTCCTTTCCTAATGTCTTGACTTTAGAAGGCTTAGACGGTTTATCTCGTTGATTAGGTTTCTCTGGATTGTGTATATTTTTCCAGTCTAAATAATTGTGACTGTCAACATCTGAAGCTGCATCTCTTCCTGAAGCCCGATGGATATAATGGAATAGAGCTGCACCAAACCTTTCCAAATGTTTTTCATATTCCGTAGTCCATTTCTTGTGTACAATATCAAACATTTTCTTATTTACAGCGTCTCCATCCTGCTCACAATCACCTACATTTGATAATTTTAATTTTTTTACATCATAGCTTGTGTCAGTTTTATTCCTTTTGTAAATCGTTAACAATTTTAGAGTAGCTAAATTTACTGCTTCACCATCATAAATGGGATATTGTATATCGCTTAACCTTTTACCGGAAAACCCCCAATGATCTTCGTGTACAGTTGGGGTTCTTTTTTTCATGTACTGTACTGTAACCGCATCAGACGACATAAGCGGATCACCAACATTTTGAATTACTTTTCCTTCAAAATTATAGTTGCCGTCAGGTGTTAACGGAAACCCAGCTTTTTTTTCACTATATCCAGATTTTACTCCAAACTCGGAATACCGTCCAAACTTGTCCACACTCATGATGTAACTGAATCGCTATCGTTTAGGTTCTTATTATATATATATATATATATATATATATATATATATATATATATATATATATATATATATGCGTCTACTGAACAATTATTCCTTGTTTTCGCAGTTCATCAACCAAAGCTACCCATTCGTTTTCTAAACCAGTGTGCCCGGCTTCCATAGCTTCATGTAATAACCTCATTCGATCAACTAACTTATTTATATCGTTGTAATATATTATATTAGTTTTATACAAATTTTTCAATAATCCCCTTCCAGATGTGGTAGGATCAGTTGTTTTTCTCTTTTTATGCAAAACATTTAATTCAGCAGAAGATAAAGCTCTTCTTTTAATTTGAGCTTTTTTTGATTTCGAGGGGAAAAGACTAGATATAATACTTGTATATTTTATTGACCGATGTCTATGAATAGGTAGGTCTTTGGAATACTTCTTTCTATGTGCATTTGTATACTCTAATATATTTTTAAACAATTGTAAATCCCTTTTAGTATATTTACCAGGATTATTTTTAAAGATGAGTTCAAACAAACCTTTAGTACCTTTATATTTCTTATCTCCAATAACTATATCATCATTTTCGTTTATATCTAACTTGCTATCTCCAAATCATTAATCCTTTATCCTCTATTCTAGCTCCATAGGTATGATAATTTCGATTAGCATGTGCGGCGTGTAACATTTTTAACGTATATGTTCTTCCAAGTGTTCCTTTAAACATAATATCCGTGCCTAATTTGCTTAAGTTGGATGGGTTAATATCCTCTTCTTCTGCTCTTGTATCTTCTACACTTGTATCTTCTGTACTTGTATCTTCTGCAATGTCCTTTTCCTTTAAATCCTCTATATCTCCGCTTTCTTCATACTCGTCGCTTTCTTCAGATGTTTGTAACTGACCAAAACTTTCATCATTCTGAAATTCTTCTTCATATTTGGAAATTGGTAGCATTTTGTCTCCTTCGAAGCGAATTGAAGGTTTTTCCATATTTTGTGCTAATCGCTTTAAAGGTTCAGTAACAGGTTTGAATGTTGTTTCTAAAAATTGCTCTCTTTCATTTATACCTGATTTTAAAGCTCGGTTCTTTTGTCTAATAGAATCACTAAGTGATTTTATTTCCTTTAATAGCTTTTCCTGGTTAACCATCTTCACACCTTGACGACTTGTACAGTAATACCGCTAATCAGTGTATTAAAACAAATTTATCAAAACCTATTCTATAACGACCATCTTTTATAGCTTGATCTTTCATAATAACCAAAAATCCATACTTTTCCGCCCATGCTTTTCCGCAAAGCTCTTTAAACTTTTCAAATGGCATATCCGCATTCACATGATCGTTATATATATGTTTTAGGTTAGTATCATCTTGTTTGAATACAATTAGAATATTTGCATTATCTCTGATAAGTTGTTTTGGGATTTTGCTATAAGTTTGTCCTATATATATGCTGTCGATGTTATTATGTCTTCCCATGGCAAAGTAGTTTCTAATAGTATCCTGATTTTCACAAGATACATCGTCAAATATAAATACAGAATACGGTTTCGCTTCGTTTGGTTGCATAATACTATCACTAGCGTTAAATTTGTAAAAATTAACATCAGACACATCAGATAGGATTTTATCCAGCAATTGATACTTTGGTTGATGTAGAGACTTTGAAAAAATATATAGGTTATTAAACCTTAATCCCTGCGGATTAGTGATAAAATTAAAGACAACATTGGTCTTTCCGCAGTTTGAGGGGCCACTTACTATACATCGAACAGTGTTTGGAAGTAAACTACCGTGTTTACCATTGTTAATTTTAACGTTATCCACAGTTAAATCATCTATGTTATTAATATTGAATCGATCTTTATGGTTAATAATCTCCATCCTGCTCAAGGGTTAACGATGAAATGAGTTGCTTGCATTAAACCAAGTCCTTTATAGGTATCCATGAATCCTCAGTTTTGTTAAACCCTAACCACCGCACTTTAACTGCGTCCTTTTTTCTTTGTAACACTTTTTCAACAAGATATACATCACCTACTGTTGACTTTAACATTTCATGTCCATAAAATGCACCTTGCAACAAATCTCCTTTGTTATCTTTTAGGATATACGTTTCAGGTACAGTCGGTTGCACTTTATACACTGTAAAAACTTCATTCGTCCAATTGGGAAGGTATTTCTTGGTAAACACTCCCTTATATTTACTAATCCGTACTTTATCACTTACATTAAATTTTCTTGGCTGCATTTTTTCTACTTTAGGCTTTGTATTTTTCTTTATGCGTTTTAATACATCTTTTGCATTTCTTCTATTTACTTTGTTAGGTTTCATACCGATAGTTCTATGAAACCTGTTGTTATAATCATTTATTAATTGTGGTAAAACATCATACCATACGTAAGAACCTCTTTTTGAAAATTGTTTATACAGTGCTCCTTTTAAGGTTCTATTGAATCTTTCTACAATAGCTGCTTTTTTCTCTGAATTTGTAGAATAATGATTTATTTTATATTTATTCATTAACTGTGCAAAGTTTGTATTAAAGTATTCTGTTCCATCATCAGTTTGTAAATGTTTAATTTTGTTTTTATCTCTTTTTATGGCTATTTCCATAGCTTCTGTTACGCTTTTACCAGTCTTGTCCTTTAGAGGCAAAGCGTCTGCAACTTTTGTAAAACAATTAATAATTGTGAGTATATATTTAAATCCTTTGTTTATTCTGCTATGCGGTCGCATTTCAATTAAATCCGCTTGGTATAGATCATTTATCCCTTTTATAACAGTATTTCTTCTTGGAAACTTTATTCTTGCAGGTTTGTGTAGTTCATTAATAATCTTCTCCTTCAGGTCTGACATGATGGTTTCACGAAGACAGCTGATATGATATTAAATATTCTTTTGTATAAATCTGCTTATATAGGTCAAGGTCATTCTAAACTAATGTATAAAAGGGGGAACACAGCAAAATACTGCTGTGTTCCCCCTTTTATACGGAAAGGAAAAGGAAAAGGGATGTAGGACGATGAAAGGGTTACTCGTCAATAGGGTTGAGGGAATAGTGGCCGAATGGTAGAGTGTGGATGTTGTCTGCAAGGATGTGTCGTTTATCATCATTTGAAGAGAGAGCTTTTTTTACTTCCGTCACGCTGTACAGCTGATGGTTGAAACTTCTGATTGTGTTGAATTTTGCTGTTATATCTTGATCTTCAAATAAACATTTCTTATAGTGATTAAAATGCACATTCTTCTTTAAATATAAACTTTTTACTCCTTTAGCTTTCTTAATGACTTGGTTTTCATTTAATTGTAAAGAATATAATTTTGACATTAGTGCAACAATTTCTTGAAGTATAACACCATTGGCTTCATCTTTAAATTTGCCAAGCACTTTTTTGTTTCTGTCATTGTCGTAGTTTGGATGATCTTTTGGATAGTCGGAAAAGTCAAAGTCGTTTTTGTAATCAAATGTTCGAAGGTCTTCATACATATCGTTAGTAATTATCCAATATATAAAAGCGTCTGTATCCATGTAGGAGATGCCGATGTTTTCTCGTCCATAAAAGGTGACCATCTTTTTGTAATGAAAATCGTACATATGAGTCTTGGAGATATCCAGGATTGTCATACCTATATACAAAGGACGATCCATCTTCACACTTGTTTTCTTCATAGATACAGCTACAAGATTTTCGTTAATAATTATAGATGTTCCAAAGTTTGGCTGTTGTACGAGTTTTTGTAGTTTGTTCGGATCTGTAACAAGTTTAACATTTTTATGTCTTCTTTTGTTTTCCAATGTTTTACCGAATATCGCATTGTTCATCAATTTAAAAAAGTCTTTTTGAAAGGCTGATGTAGCGGCTGCTCTTCTGGTAGTATTCGAGTCAATGTACGGTTTCAACCAGCACGATTGGGAAAATTCTACAGCTCTATTAATTTTAGTAAGACGTAAACCTAATTCGATAGCTTGTTGAACAACCCAATAGTGAGCTACGTATCGTTGTTTATTGTTAAGGGTCATCATTAATTTTGGGTGTTTTCCAGTTGGTGAAATTTCTGTTCTTGCAAGGAGTGGAAGGTCATAATGAAGATCGTGTAAATGTTCTGGATATTCAAAGTCGCAATCCAAAATATATCCGGTATCTCCTTGTTTTGGAATTTGTGAAATATCGCTAATACAGTCGGGATCAACCCATTTAAAGTTGTCAAATGGAAGTGGGTTCGACATGGCCCATCCATACAGATTATTCGCGTCGAAATATCCCAAGTACATTGAAGGTTTCTCTTGATCATGGTCAGGTAGATATTTGTTGTTGGCTTTAACATGTCTCGTCACGCTTTGAGTTAATCCACCTCTAACACCCGACTCAACCATTAAAACCATATCTATATCTGTTAACAGCTGGAGTTTGCATTTTGTTTCTTTCAGCATTGCTTGCCAAGCTAGTCCTGGAGATGTATATGAATGTAGAGGGTCTAAACCGTATGCTGCAAAACAGGTTCTTCGGAATTCTTCCATAACATCGCAGAGAAGAGTCACGTCAAGTTTTACATAAAAGTCTGAGTATTCTCCTAAAGTCTTCATATCCAACTCGTTCCATACTCGACATGCGTGTTGATAGTCTTCAAGTGAAATCTCCGAATCATTAAGTTTGTTGTTAAATTGTTCTGGTGGAGGAAGTGATGTTTCATTAAATCTATGAAGTCCATCGATGTAATCGTAGGGGAAGACTCCTTTTCGAAGAACCAGATCCATTTTACTACTGGCTACAATTTTGCTTGTTTCTATCAGATCTTCTCTTTTTAAATTATCAGTTAATTTCATTAGACTAGAAGGCATAAATCGAAACGAATCAATAAATCTAAGTTTTATTTTGCCAACCTTTTTAGAGAAACTTATAAATTTTTCCATTGTTGTTGCCAAAACATCTATTGCTCCATCATCTCTTCCTAACTCCGGGATTATGAAATGAGAGTCATATCCGCTAAGGTTATGTAGAACAACGGGTATAAAAGATGGTACTTTGTAATTTAAGTTGCAAGCGTTACAGGCTGCACCTCTGTAGGCTCCTGTAAGATGGTCGTGATCACGCACTTTAACGTTATCTGGTGTAAATAGGTTATTACACAGATAACATGTTGTTGCCAAATTGTGATGTTGAAGTTGGTGTTCATCCATAGGTTGCATCGGTATTTTAATTTTGTAGATTTCTTCCACCTTAGAGGCAATGTAATACAACTCATCTACAAAGTGTTTCGCTGCTTGTTCACCACGATAAATCTTCGGAGCAGATGATAGTCCAAATTCTTGAAGATGTTCTTCAGACAGCGTGGATTTTGTTAGTATACAATAACTGTTTGGTGCATGTTTTTGATATTTGCTTCTTTTTGTGATATCCTCTTCTTGTTGTTCAATAGGAAGTAAAGATGCTTCGAAGTCCGCGTACACAACAAATGGAACAGGGTATTGTTGATTTACTTTGTCAAATTTTATCTGCGCTCTGCTGGGATGTGGCAATTTAATTCTTACCTCATAGTTTCCACTACATAACCTTTGATGTTCTACTAGCCATTCTGAACCTCCCCTTCTTAATGACTTGCCTATATGACAAAAACACCTTTTACAGATGGTTTTTTCAACGCGTTTTTTTGATATTTGTTTAGAAACAAGAGCTCCAAAGTTTTTTATGTAGACATAGTGGGATATGTCCCCTTTATTGATCAATAGCAAATCCGTATGATCTCTGCGCTCAATAGGTGTTATGCGCAAGGGGTATGCATTGTTTGACGAATCTAAGCTGAAAATGTTGACAGAAGCTGACGGATTTTGCTTTTCAAATTTTGATATATCAGTAATTGCAACAGGGTAAGTCATTCCCTGGAAATTATACTTATGTTGTACTTCTTCGTATTTGTGACTTGGTCTTATCGGATTGTCTGTTACATATTTGGTCAACATGGCATATTTAAAACATTCGTTATCTTCATTTTGCACATTAATACAGGATTTTGTATCACTTACTTTTTTCGGAAGAGGAATATAACTACTTCCTCTCATTCCATAACCGTGTTTATGAACTCTAACATCCAGACTTGTTATACTTAATAAAGTCCATCCAGATCCTCTTCCTTCATGCTCTTGTAGTTTCGTCAAAAGTTCCTCAAAACATTCTGTTACGATCTTTTCAATATCTGACGCAGCCATGATGGTTCGGTTTTTTGTCATGAATCCTCTTGGTGATGTTTCGTTTTGAATGTTAGTGAATATGGCATCTAGCAACAGTCCAAATTTGATAAAATTTAATCTTTTTTGTTCATTCTTTAGTGTTTTGGCTACTAATTCTTTGGCGTTATGTAAAAAGTTTTCAAGTTGTAATTTTACGTTGTCAATTTTAAAATGTGTTACTACCTTACCAGGTAGTGCTTGAGCGTGTAGTTCCACATCTACTGCTGTTGATGTTGAGGGTCGGTGAAGTGTAGACATAGCAGCTGTTGATGTTGAAGGACGGTGAAGTGTAGACATAGCAGGCGTTGAAGTCGATGTTGATGGTGTTGATGATGAAGGATGGTGAAGTGTAGACATAGCAGGCGTAGAAGTCGATGTTGATGACGTTGATTGTGCATAATGAATGACACTCGGTCTTAAAACTTCATTTTGTTCTTTTTGATTTAGGTTTGCAAATTGATGTTGTGCTAATTGATGATCGATTGAATCTAATTCTTGTTCATTTTGTTCTTCTTTTGTATTTGTGTTGGAATTATGTTTTAGTTCTTTATGAATGGCTAAAAGCCAATCATCTCTAAATGAGGCTTTACAAATATCGCACCGATACATATTATAACTGTGTCTTCCTCAAAGGCTAACCAGCAACTAATAACACTCCAAAATGCACCTCTATTTATACCCGAATAAGAACAGTGGTGAGGGGTATACATGCCGGAGTATATGTGTTAGTGAAGAAATACCAAATTTTACGCAGGAAGTACATTTTGCATCAAACCAAGATGTTTTCAAGTCCCCAAAGTGGGTCAAGGTCGTCTGAACATGTTGCCAAAACGGGGAATAGAGCAGTAAGTGATTCTCACTTGGACCACAAACTGATCTATTCCCCGCTTTGTATTATTTAACAGATCTTTAAGTTTTCTTTTAATTATCCTGATCTTCAAAAAGTTGTTTGTATGAGGGTTCTTCAGCAAAGAAATGTTGAACCGCCAAGTCATCTTCAGTCAAAGGACATGATTCCAACAGTTTTTGATCGATTGAGGGAGCTGACAGCGGTTCTTGGAGTTTTTCATCTTCAGTCAGAGGACATGATTCCAACAGTTTTTGGTCGATTGAGGGAGCTGACAGCGGTTCTTGGAGTTTTAACTGTAAACTTTTGATATATTCCATGGCCTTATACAAAACGGTTATTTTTGCATCTCGAGGATTGGCGAATGGGATTACACTTTGTAATCTCTCATATCCAGAGTTAATATTCACTCTCCATTTCTTTGAGTGTTCAGCGTTTCTCTGACTGTAGCCAGATCTGGAGTTGGATGTGCTTGCTTGCGAATCCATAGCTGACTAATACGTGTATTCCAAAGTGCATGGTTAAATACCTGCTTACCCCCACCATTAGAGTACCCCCCTCTTGGAGCATATGTTTTATTTAGTAATAATTATTGTATCAAAAGAAGTTGTTTCCAAGTCCAGATATAGGTCAAGGTCATCTGAAGATATTTCCAGAACGGGGAATAGAGCAGTAAGTAGTTCTCACTTTGACTACAAACTGATCTATTCCCCGCTCTGTATTTGTAGTTGGAAGGTTAACGAAGAAAACTAATCAGACTCATCTGACACATCCGACTCATCAAACGGAAATAAGCGACGGGGGAGAAAGCTAGTGACGTAGGTACCCTCAAAAAGGATCCTACTACCACTCGGAGTTGCCTCCATGTGTTCCAAACAGAGTGACTGTTGGTAACACTCCGCATCGTCCGAATTCGAGTTTTCCTCCACGTCATCCGCTACACTAGAGATATCCTCATCACTCTACAATTGTTCCATCCAACTCACGGCTTCCATCTCTACGGAATCAACTTCTTCATCTTCCAACACCGCATCTTCATTTTCATCTTCATCTTCTAACATAATGTTTTTTAACATTAGAATTACCTCTCGTGGATGAGGAAAGATGATGTCTCTTGGTGCCATGACTAGACTGATTCAACCATTGATACAAACTCGCCTTTTATACCACAATATTTAGAGGGGGGGAGCGTTGGGGAGGGGATATTGTTGTTAAATATATATTTAGTACTAAACAAAGTTGTTTCCAAGTCCTGAAGTGGGTCAAGGTCGTTTGATCATGTTACCAAAACGGGGAATAGAGCAGTAAGTGATTCTCACTTGGACCACAAACTGATCTATTCCCCGCTTTGTATTCCAGACGTCTTTAATTTTGTTAACCCAGTTATTCATCCTGGTCTTCATCCATGAGGAAGATTTGTTTGTAGGCTGACGGTTCTTCCTCAAGAAAATGATGTTTCGCCAACCTATCTTCCACCAGGAACACGCATTCTATCGGTTCAAGAGAGACCGGTTCTTCAGAAGGAACTTCTGCAACTATTTCCTGCAGATGTTTTATGTATTCTATTGCCCGATATATCATGTCCTTTGTTTTAGTAGTAGATTTAACGCCCGGGACTTTACTTGATAATCTCCGGTAGGCTTTTTGCATTGTCAGCTTATATGTTTTTGTTCTTAATGTGTTTTCGGCTCTTCGGTTCCGCAAGCAATTGTTGAACTTCAAAAACTCTGATAGTTCATCTTTATACTCTTTGGATGTGCTTGCTTGGGAATCCATAGCTAACTACTGGGATATTCCGATGCGGTCGCTTAAATACCATGTTTACGTGGTGGGGGTAAATGTCAAGGATATTATTGTAGGAAGTACATTTTATATCAAACAACGATGTCGCAGAATGACAAGTCTTGTAAGTGGGTCAAGGTCGTCTGAACATACCACCAGAACGGGGAATAGAGCAGTAAGTGGTTCTCACTTAGACCTCAAACTGATCTATTCCCCGCTCTGTTTTTAATCTCTCTCCTTTTTATTGATTCAACAATGGTTTGGTTTAATATAAAATGTTGGATTGATGATCCATTTCTGCCGGAGTAACCTTTCCATTATACCAATCATTTTAAGTAACTTTACATTGTTTTTATAGCTTGTTTTCCATGCTTCCTGTTCACTATTATACACTGGAGCCGTAGGCTTCCACATATACAAATCACAACCAACCTCCCCATCGAGAAACTTGTGCAGTAATCTTCTTAAGACAATTAACTGATCGTGATTTTCAACCTTTCTGCTTACTACTAGTGTTGCTGCAGCGATAGGGAGAGCGGGTGTACTCATTTTCAGCAGAATGATTTTACCAGTGATAGGGAACCCCTTTTATACTACGTTTAAATGGTGGGGGTTAGTGGTGGGAGTACAAGGGTTAGGGAAGGGGTATATCGTGTTAAGAAATAAATATATCTTCCATTATTTTACCACACGGAGTGTAAGTCACTACTATACACGAATATTCTAAGTCTTTTTAGTGGGTCAAGGTCGTCTGAACATATTGCCAAAACGGGGAATAGAGCAGTAAGTGATTCTCACTTTGACCACAAACTGATCTATTCCCCGCTTTGTTTTTTTTTTTTGTTTTTTTTTTTGTTTTTTTTTAACCCCTCTCATTGTTTAGTCATCTTCTTTTTTAAGGGTCGGAGGTTCGACAAAAACGTTCCCTAATTCTTTTTGTAAGATTGAGGGGGGCAGCGGTTCCTCAGGCAGTTCAGCTTTTATACAAGGTTCTTGAAGCTGTGTTTGAAGGAACTTAATATATTGTACTGCCTGTCGAATTTTTGAAATCCTAGAATCACTAGGATTAGCAAATGGTACAGCGACTTGTAATCTTTTGAATCCTTCTCTTACTTTATTTTCGTTTCTTCGCGAACGTGCACTATTTTGTTTCGCTCTACGTTTCCAGATTACTTCCATATTAGTAGCTGATGAGTTGGATGAACCTGCTGGAGTCTCCATAGCTGACTAATGAATATGTTCTACGATGCCACGCTTATATACCCGCTTACCCCCACCTAAAAGGTTGGTGAACAGGTCAATGTTTTGGTTTGAAAAGGAATTTAAACAGAGCGAAATGTTTCTAAGTCCGTTTTCTAGGTCAAGGTCGTTGTAACATTGTAAAAAAAAAGTGTGGACAACCTATTTACACTCTGCAGCATATGCTACAAAATGTAAATAGGTTGTCCACACTTTTTTTTTTTTAATTTGGAAAAAGAAAGACTTGATTTAATTTGGAAAAAGGTTATTACAATTTTTTCCACACAGTGGTTCCTGAATTGTCTCTGATTAGATAGTGCTTTTTCGTGGGTTTGTAGGGATGACGCATGGCTTTAGGTAATCTTAAAATGTAGAGTTGGTCTCCACATTTTAACATGACCTTTAAGAAACCCATTATTTTGACAAAGAAGTATTGTTTGTTTTTACAAAGCCTATTAATCCGAGTTTTGGCTGGTTTCACTGTTGGATGTGGTGTGGAAAGAGAAACGGTACCCTTGTGTTTTGTCTTAAATGAAAACTGCATAATTCTTCATCTAAGACACAAGATTTAGCACAACGTTCCCCTTTCCTTGCACCTTTTTTAAAACTGTATTTACATTGTTGTGCAGGAAGTAAGCACTTCCTTCTCAAGGATTTTAATTCATTAAATTTCTCTGAAGGAGTTTGATCATTTATGCAGATTACTGACGGACGAAAACTTGTGGAAGGTGGAGTGATGATTGGAGAAATGATCTGCGGTATAGTGGGTGTTGAAGATCTTGAACTCGGTGATGATGATCCCGAGCTCGAAGATGAAGAAGAAGAGGACCTCGAGCTCGAAGATGACGAAGAAGAAGATGACGAAGAAGACCTTGTCCTTGACCTTGGTGATGGGGAAGATAAAGATGATTGTGTTGGTGACTTGGGTCTTGGTGGTGGAGAAGATGGAGACCTTGGTTGCGACTCTTCCGGGATTATCAAGGACATCAGTAATGCCTGGCGGAGTATGGACGCAGGACGGGATGATGAAGAAGCAGGCGATGAAGAAGCAGGCGATGAAGAAGCTGGCGAAGATAAAACCTGGCGGAGTAGAGACGGTGCAGAAGTAGTTGGTGTAGATGATGAAGAAGCAGTAGAAGAGGTAGTAGGTGACACAAGAGCTGGTTTTGCTACGACCATCTTCTTAGGCTTGGTCTGCTTCCTGATATGCGCCATGGTTAAACACAAACAGCAGAATGTTTTACCAGTGATGGGGAACCTCTTTTATACCCAATGTAAGTGGTGGGAGATGTAAATGGTGGGGAGATGTAAGTGGTGGGAGTGAAGGTGATTGAGAAAGGTTATTTTAAAAGTATATTTCTTCCAATATTTGATCAAACGAAAGTTTTTCTAAGTCCCGTCAGTAGGTCAAGGTCATCTGACATAATGCCAAAGCGGGGAATAGAGCATAACATACTGCTCTATTCCCCGCTCTGTATTGGGGAAGGGGACAAAAGACAACAAACAAGAGACTGATTTTAAACAAGAGACTGATTTTAAACAAGAGACTGATTTTAAACAAGAGACTGATTTTAAACAAGAGACTGATTTTATATTTCACAAACGTTTCTCATGGGTGAGATAGGTGGTGTCAACCGGTTTGCATGGCCGTATTGATCTTATTGACAAGGCCGGTTTTCAGGGCCGAACCTTATTGTCAGGGGGTTAGGAAAAGGATGAGAAACAAGATACATTACTTTGAAAATAAAGACTTTACCAGCAACTATGTAAAAGAAACAAATTAATCAGTTAACGTTACTTTTACAAGAACAGCCGAGGTCGGTTTTGCAAAGGTCAACAGTATCACTGAAACCCGGTGGGACTTAGATCCAAACACCCGGCGTCAGGCTGCTGCGAACCCAAGTTTTGACCAAGGTTGTTGAGGGACCTGTAGGGCCGGGAGTACATATTTCATTAGTAAATAAGACACTTCAAACAGATACCAAACACTAACATATATTAGACTAACTACATTACCTAGCAGCAAACTACAAGCGTTATCTAACATGCTTAACAAACTAACTAAACATGCAAGGGCGCGGATCTCTTAATTGTGCGTCGGGCCCAACGCACACTTAACAGACCTACGCTGCAGCAGAGTGCAACCCACTGGGACGTATATCCAAACAACGGGCGGCAAGCTACTGCGAAGAGACTGCGGGCTGCTCCCGCTTATAAAGGCGGCAGACAGTGGTGGGGGGCAACCACGCCTGTGTCGTCACAAGGGGGTCAACTTTGACTTGACCTTGACTTGACCTTGACTTGACCTTGAGTTGACCTTGGCTTGACCTTGAGTTGACCTTGGCGTGACCTTGGCTTGACCTTGACTTGACCTTGGCGTGACCTTGGCTTGACCTTGGCGTGACCTTGGCTTGACCTTGAGTTGACCTTGAGTTGACCTTGAGTTGACCTTGGCGTGACCTTGGCGTGACCTTGGCTTGACCTTGAGTTGACCTTGAGTTGACCTTGGCGTGACCTTGGCTTGACCTTGAGTTGACCTTGAGTTGACCTTGGCGTGACCTTGGCTTGACCTTGACTTGACCTTGGCGTGACCTTGGCTTGACCTTGACTTGACCTTGGCGTGACCTTGGCTTGACCTTGAGTTGACCTTGACTTGACCTTGGCGTGACCTTGACTTGACCTTGGCGTGACCTTGGCTTGACCTTGGCGGAGGGGGTCCCGGATGTTAACCGGTCTAGGTCAAACCAGTCCCCAACTTTCTACCCATATATGGATAGGACATGGTTTCACTTATGACCCGCTTTACTCCGGCTGTCAGCTCATTCCAGCTTTGCCTTGCGAACTGTAACCACCTACATCGCTATGACTTCTCCTCTGACAATCGAGAAACTGCAACGTGTGAAGGACAGTTTGAAGAAGACTTCAGAGAAACGAAGCGGGTTTAAAAGACCAACTTCTTTTAAGTCTTGTATCAAAAAGAATTTCCGGAACCACCCACTATATTTTAAACAACAGCCTGAGACTCGACCTTCAACTACGCCTCAACCATCTACTTCTGCCACGACTCGACCATTGCCTCGACCTTCAACTACGCCTCAACCATCAACTTCTGCAACGACTCGACCATTGACTCCGCCTCTAACTGCCGATGAGGTGCTGAAGCGGATGAAGATCGACAGTGTAGTGACGCCATTCGAGGTCGTGAAGACGAAGTTCAGAAAACTGAAGTTGGAGACGGGTTACATATTTGTATGTAAAAACGAGAACACCTGTCTTCTTCAACACCACTTCAGTGAAAGATACATCGAGGTGGATATGCCGCGGTGTATTCCACCGCCTCCTAAGACAGAGAAGGAAATGCTTCTAATTAAGCAGAAGGGGCTTGTAAAGTGGGTGGTAAAAGAATAAACCACTGACCTCCAAACTGACCGCCGTTCCACCGTTCCCTGACCACTGTCCTATCACACACAAACGGTCCTTTTCAGGACCACCTTAAGCATTTCAAGTTAGGGACTTGGCCTGTACATAGGCAGGAGACTGTTAGTCTCATGTTTGTGTGCAGCCCACTTTGTGAAAATTTCTAAGTCCTAAGGTCCTTGACCTTGGGGTTGACCTTGAACATGACCCATTTTGGGGGAGGGGGTGCAAAGTTTGTGTAAAGTATGTCATGTGGGTACTCAAATTACGCGAAATGATCAGACGAACAGGTTGGTGCAAACAGAATTCAAATCCGACCAAGGGTATAGCAGTAATAGCTAAAAACAACTATTTTGGAGGTCAAACCTAAATAACTTCTTTATTTACGGATTAAAGTATATCAAGTGGGTACTCAAATTACGCGGATTGATCAGACGAACAAGTTGGTGCAAACGGAATTCAGATCCGACCAAGGGTATAGCAGTAATAGCTAAAAACAACTATTTTGGAGGTCAAACCTAAATAACTTCTTTATTTACGGATTAAAATATATCAAGTGGGTATTCAAATTACGCGGATTGATCAGACAAACAAGGTGGTGCAAACAAAATTCAGATCCGACCAAGGGCATAGCAGTAATAGCTAAAAAACAGCTATTTTAGAGGTCAAACCTACATAACTTCTTTATTTGCGGTTTAAAATATATCAAGTGGGTACTCAAACTACGCGGATTGATCAGACGAACAAGTTAGTGCAAACAGACTTCAGATCCGACCAAGGGTATAGCAACTGTAGCGAAAAACAACTGTTTGAAGGACAAGGTAACGTTGTGGTGGGGATAGGTGTCTATCCTATTCGCTAGCGGTACATCATTATACTTCCAGCTCTTGTCGGATGAACATCTACCTATATAGTTTGTGTTAACGTCTGAACATGTCACAGTTTTACAGGAATATGAGTAAGGTGTCCTTCAGTAGTCCGCTTGCCACCACCTTCTACTTCTCCGACGATGAAGATAGAATGTCTACGCTTTTAGCGGACAATGAGCGGTTCCATCGTAGAATAGCCAAGGTTGAAACACTCTTAGCCAGTTGTCTGCTGCACAAGAAGCAACACATGGAAACATGCACTAGTTTAGATCATAGTGACTGTAATATTTATACACATATAGTGTTGAGACAAATTAATTGAAGTTTTCAGTTAAGGAGCTACGGTCTTGACAGTGTAAGAGTCAGACCCTAACTAATGCGTGTACGCTAGTTAGTGCGCGATGTAAAAACTTGGTGGGGGAAGTGGTGTGGTGGGGGAAGTGATGTGGTGGGGGAAGGGACAAGTACCTAACCTACACTCAAACGCTGCATTACTATACTATCATTGGAACAGACAACACCATGAACAGCGTCAACGACAATATTTGGGGAGATGCGGTTTGTGAGGAGGAGTTGATAGCAACTCTTGACGCTACCGAGGTTGAGCAAACTACATCTCAGCAGCCAACAAGCAACGTCATAAGCCGTGGCAATAACATTATTTGGGGAGGTGCGATTAGTGAGAAGGAGTTGGTGGCAACTCTTGAGACTACCGAGGTTAAGCAAGGAGCGGCGATGCAAACTATATCCCAGCAGCCTAGGACATATGAACAAGTCCTGGAGGAATATAAGAACGCGTATGATTATGCTTGCAAGAGGTGGTGTGCGCAGCCGCAATGTCCAGAGCAGGAGGATGAAATGGAAGCGGATTTTCGGCTGGTTACTAAACTAGAGGAGGAACTTCAACGAGCAAACCAACTTTTGCGCGGTGCACATGGAACCACAAATATTTTGATGGGTAACTAATGGATATTTTATTCGAGGTCTTCCTCCCCACGTCAGCTGCCATCTGCCGCGCACTTGTCGCCTGTCACCTGTCGCCTGCCATCTGCCGCCTACCATCTGCCGTCCGCCATCTGCTCCGCCATCTGCTCCGCCCCACCACACTTTTACCCCCACCATTTAGTACGATTGCAACGCTAGCTTGTGAATAGTCAGTACACCTCCAGCTCTCGACTGGTGAACATCATCCTCTCTCCGCGCTCTTCACAAAATAACATTATCATGTCACTCAAGATTCGATGTATTTATTATGACTCTATTTATCTATCAACTTCTACGGACCTGGAGGTTTTTAAAGAGGAGTTAAGACTTCTCCTAGCGAATGGCTACAGTTTATCTTTAGAACTGATCGCAACAAACAACATAGACTCTGCGCAGGGGTCAAAGTATCTACCGCCTTTCATCAGAAAACGAAGTGATGGTCGCGACTCCGGATCAACAACATCGATGACGACAAACAACGGGGAACTATTGTAAACATAAATTATTGTAAACATAACTTATTGTAAATAAAAAGAAATGTAAACATTAAAGTAATAAATGAAATAGTACTACCTCGCACTCGTATCATTCGATTGCTTCATTCGATTGTTTTCATTCGATATTTGTATCGAATTAAAACTATCGAATCACAATCGGATTTTACGCGTGCGAGGTAGTACTTTTTTAAAACACCCTCCCCGTGACCTTGAACTTTAACCTTTCCCTCATTACGTCACAAAACCGCCTACGTCACTGGCTCAGCCTCAGATGACGTGTTTAATGACTCAGCGCTTCCGGTCACGTGACCGGAAGCCATAAATCAAGTGAGCCAGCAGCCCCCTTTCGCCACTACTCATAGACATCACACGAGAGTCAGGAACTGCAGGTACGCCAGGTGCTGTTTATAGTGGAGTCGGCCTCACACATAGACATCACACGAGAGTCAGGAACTGCAGGTACTCCAGGTGCTGTTTATAGTGGAGTAGGCCTCACACATAGACATCACACGAGAGTCAGGAACTGCAGGTACTCCAGGTGCTGTTTATAGTGGAGTCGGCCTCACACATAGACATCACACGAGAGTCAGGAACTGCAGGTACTACAGGTGCTGTTTATAGTGGAGTCGGCCTCACACATAGACATCACACGAGAGTCAGGAACTGCAGGTACTCCAGGTGCTGTTTATAGTGGAGTCGGCCTCACACATAGACATCACACGAGAGTCAGGAACTGCAGGTACTACACTCCAGGTGCTGTTTATAGTGGAGTCGGCCTCACACATAGACATCACACGGGAGTCAGGAACTGCAGGTACTCCAGGTGCTGTTTATAGTGGAGTTGGCCTCACACATAGACATCACACGAGAGTCAGGAACTGCAGGTACTCCAGGTGCTGTTTATAGTGGAGTCGGCCTCACACATAGACATCACACGAGAGTCAGGAACTGCAGGTACTCCAGGTGCTGTTTATAGTGGAGTCGGCCTCACACATAGACATCACACGAGAGTATGATACAAGACTTAGGTATACATGAGACTATTCCACTTCTTGTTCTAGGTCCTCTAAGTAGCTTCTTACACATATTTATTCTTTCAGTTATGGCTTGATATCTATCAAGCCATAACTGGAAATAAACTATTTCCTCGTTTCCTCATCTGAGGAAACGAGGAAATAGTTTATTTCCAGTTTAAATCCACTGTACTAGTGGTATGGGTATTTATAATTAAGATAATAAAGATGTGTTTTATATTGGACAGCTTATATATTTTAACTGATGATGTAATGGAATAACCACCCTCAATAATCGTTGAGTATCTATTTCACTGCAGTAGATCATTTTAATTTCAATTTAAATATATTCTTTATTGCCTTCAATGAGAGGACATAGGAAGTGTCTACATTAAACAGATTTTGTTGATTTTTACAGATCCTAGCTAATTTAAGACTTTATATAGCTTAATTAAATTTCACACAAAAATGTGAAACAGTTTTTAAGTGTCACATTATTATTATTGGAATATAAAGTAAAAGTTACTGTGAAACGTGTTAAGAATTGAAACTACACATAGATGTTTAAATCGCGATACAGACCGTAAAGTCAAAGACTATAAATGTCATTAGCATACAGCTGACTCCGCCAGGCCCTTGCAACTGAATAACGCGAGTCTCTCTTACAATAACGATCTCTATCTCTGGGATAACGAATTTCACATTTAGAGGTGATTCTGTGCCAATGTGATGCCAATATACAGCCAGTGGAATACTCGTATAAAGAGTTGAGGAATTTAGCAACATGCATTTCCAATATTATGTTATGTTATGAGTTAGAAAGTAGCTAATTATTTATCTATAAACCCTCTGGGGGACCTTTGGACCTTAGCAAACCGTGTTTTCAACCAAAAGTTTCAGTTTGTAATTTTCTTTCAGTTTTAGACCTTTTTTTAATTCCCATGATTGTAATTATGAGCTGTAACTCATTTGAGCTAGTAAACTAACCAACAAGCATAACCATTAAAATATCTTGTATAATTTACAAAATGATGATTATACTTTAAAATCGCATAATCAAACTAAAACATTCATACAGTCAGCCAATGATGAACAACAGCTGGATGTCAATAATTAAATATCGTATATGAACCTAGTCTGTACGGTGAGAAATGCACATCCCAAATCATAGGAAGCATTTTCATATGGTTAACCTCAATGGCCCAGACATCTAAGTTCCTTCATCTTACCTATAACAATCGTCGAAACAAGCACATTGATTGAGAGGTTATATTGATCTGTAACAATACACATTGGCATTGTTGTACATGTTTGTAGCATTAGCATTCGTTGTGTTAAGAACTAAACCACATTATTTTTGTACACTATTAACGAGTTACAGTACAGCCCTATTTCAAAGTGTAACTGCAAATTACACATTAAAAACGGAGTTAAAAGCTGCATTCGGATGGATGGTCTAAAGGATAAGCTGAGAGAGTATATAACGTTTAGCAAAATTAAAATTAATTAATTTCATAAAATAATTATCATTATCAAATAGAATAAACTGTAACAAGTACCCTAAATCAACGGATGGAAATTACCTAACACAGTACAGTAATCCAATTTATCCTCCCAACTCAGGTTTTGAAATTCATTAAATTCCGCAAAGGGCGGTCCCGTGAGTGCAGTTTGTAACGTGACCCTCGTGCGCTTACATACGCTCGCACGTAAAGCCAGGAACGGGCGAGAGTTAAGAGGCTATTAGTTTCAAAAAGCAAAATTAATCCTTTTAAACATAATAAATATGGGAAATAGAAGACCTTGAATAGTTCATATATGTTAAAGAAGACAGTGAATACGGTAATCAACTATCTTCTACATGTAAATAAAAACTTATGGAATTAAAAGCTACGAGTAAATGTAAACTTAAAAAACTTCATCCGCAATACTTACTTTATGGAAAGCTATTGAAACAAATTAGAACATTTGGGCGTTGATATACGAAACAACTTTTTATATAAGGAGAGAAAGCAAATATTCGGAATTTAAATAAAATTAAAAATTGTTAACCGAAACAGTACCTAACTGAAGTTAAAGACTGTTCACGTCAGGAGCACCCAGCGACCCAGCTCACTGAACAAACCCCTTGAAACTGTATAACGAGAGTGACTGTTGCTGTAATAGTCTTTGCACCTCACTCTGTAACTGCGGAACAGGGCCAACTGTTGTTTAAAAAGGTTCAATTTTGTTGTTAAGATTTACCTATACAACAAACGTTCACACTATAATACAGAAAACACAAAAGAATAACGAAAATGACACAATTAATCTCTAGAGAATGTAACGATTTCCTATGTAGTTTGAAAAATAATTATTCTTGGTACGCTAACAAATACAATTTTTCTGAATATTTTCTAGATATTTGACAGAATGTGATCAATATATGCATTTGGGTCACAATAGCAGGAAGGAGGCAATAACGTATTGATTTCCCATTACTACATTGCAATAAACAATATAGTTTCGTCAAATAGTTTCAATATAACTGCAAAAGATGCTGGTTTCCAAATCAAATTTGGTCAAGATTACCGACAAACGGAGTAAAACATCTAGATGATCTGTTCTGCCTAGTATGGGCCTCTCCATAATATCAAATATAGAAACGTACAAAACCATGTAAACAGAACCATTGCTAATAGGAAATTATCTAGTGGCACGGTCGTGTCACGACGCCAAGACCACCACACTACCACGTGCTATACTAACACGAACCAGAATGAGACAATTTTTCACTTCTCAAAATAGCGTATTAACACACTGGGTGCGGAGTACGTTAATTAACGTATTCTAATTAACATTGAAACATATGTGATTTTCATGTTTAAACATGTTTGTCAGCATTGAAGTGTTAAAGCTTTAAGTTAATCTGGCTGTGCTTTTATATGATAAACCCCTTCACTGAACACGAAACATCATAATTGGTTTAATAAATTGGTTTAAGGTCTGAGAAACGAGAAACTAATTTATAAAAGTAGCCTAGATCTTGTAGTTTTGGTGGTTTTCACAGATTGTCCACTTCATTTTGTTCATCAAGCCTAAGGACTTTATTTCTCACCAAACTCGAACGAAATTTTGCTCAGACTTCTATTTTTACCCATAGGTTACACTTTTTACACTAAATTATAACTTTGTAAACGCAATATTTTAAAACAAACTATTTTAAATTCTACTTTACTATTTGTTACAAATTTTGATATCTGCTTTGTTTACATGTACTACGTAAACAAAAGTCTAAGTATCGCATGTGCTCAAAAATATTTATCTGATCAGCTGGCACTTTGTAAATTCAAATTTGATCATTGAGTGTATATAAACAAACAAAGCGATATAGAGGACATTGAGGTAAGGAAAAACTTATTCGTTTTAGGTATACATACTATAATACAGCAAATAAAACAGACTATGCAATATAAAATGCAATATATTTAACTGTGGCCTAATTTGAATAAAACGAGCTCAAACTCAGACGCATTATAATTAAATTAAAAGTGAATACCATTTTATTGAACACAGTACTATTCACTGACCTGCATATAATATTCTACAATGACTCAGAAATGACTTTTTAATGTTATTGTTTTATAATTATGTATTCCCATTACATGCAACTTCCCACTAAATAAAATAACTCCATAAGCGCATTCGAAATTTGAAAGTGCATAGGGAGGATGAATGCATGTGGGAAATTATTTTAATAATATACAAGCGAATCATTTTGCTCATATTAAATCATTCTAAACATTTTTCTTTTGTCATTACCCAGTTCATAAACGGTTCTAGTAGTTTATATTGTGATGTAATTCCAGAAGTTAGCTTGAAACAGCTGTTCTTGCTTCTTTTCTGTATTTTGTCAGTATCAACAGCTGTTATATGTTCAATTTAGATTGATTTTAATTCCATAATTTTAACATTGTATCTCCGAGAGCTTAGGGGACCATGTCCTGAAGGTGATGTTTTCCAAAACCCCAACATGCACATCTAGTCTTTAAGGGCTTTCATATATCATTTAATACGTAATAGTTTCACCAATAGCCTTGTCACCAAAATCGGTTTATTTTATTAGTAAATTAATTTATTTGTACTCGTTTCCGTAGATAATGCAATTGGAAATTAAATCAGATGTTATGATCTGTTGTTTTGTTTGATACTGCTATGCATTTAAAAAAAAAAACAAAAAACTAAAACTCCATACAACTTATTAGGTCATGTCTAATTTTGTTAAAACGTGTAAGAATAATTTAATTTTTTAAATTTTATAGTTGTTAATAAGGTAGATTAAGCAACACGCAAGTACTATTTTCACTTTAATTTGGGAAAATCAGTAAAGAATTTAATGTCAGCATTAATTTAAATCGACGATTATAAAATAAATGTTTATTACGATAATTTTAATGTAAGGTAAAGTTGCATCATTCGTAATCATCTCTTAACAATAAGAATGAATCAGCATCTCTAATATTATTTTGTCCGTACTTAACACGGAGTGCCATTTCTTACAGTACACCAGAGGGATTAGGCTAGGTTAGTTAATAAAAAATAAACACAAATGATTTGTCTGCTCCATGCGGAACGTGAATGAAAACATTATTTTCATATTTTAACAAAAAAATAAACTAGCCTACCTGCAGTGGTGCGCTAAAGGTGTGCATCCTCGACGATGCAAACACTAGGAGGACGAATTATCTGACAACATCAGGTTTATATGTTGACGTCATATTGTCAGTGTTTTAAACAGAGATTTTGTTTAAAATCAATTGGATATCTTCAAAAGCAGTTCTCACGGAGACTTCACAAATATAAAATGCTCAAAGATGGGCATTATGATGTTAAACTAAAAATAATTTAAATTTATAATATACTACCCGACCCGTTGCAGCTTCGCCCGCGTAAACTATGATAGTTGTGTGTGCTTTAATCTGTGGTTAGCCCTTGGAACTAATACAAATCAAGATCAGCTGTTTGGATTTTCATCAGCTGAAACCAATGTGAATGTTCATAAGGAATACATTGGAACTTAGGGACCCACCCGCAGGGGGGCGGAACATAAGGAGCAATTTCGTAATACCGTTTCTTAGCCAGCACCTAGGACCAAAGAGGGGCCTATATGTTAAATTTCAACTCTGTAGGCCTTATAGTTATGCAGATTTCGTGATCGGTTAGTCAGTGGTATTTGGATTTGATATATTAAGATTGCATTTTTCCTTGACATATATTTTGTTTTTTCGACTCTATATTTTATAAATAAAACAATATATAATATCAGTAAAAAAACAACAAAAAACAATGACATACTCAAAACCCGTTTTGACGGGTTGCCAAGACCTAAAAAGATATGATATTAAAATGCAAGTCAAGTATAGCAACGTTTGTCTGACATTGTGTTTACCATCAAAAATTTCCTTAAAGAAGTTAAAATGACAATGCTCGAAATATTGTTGGTTATTTTTTATCTGTTCTTGGCCAGCAGCTAATATATTTTATAATCCTTATAATCATTGTTAACTAAACTTTATTTCGCTTTTTAAATTTAAATTTAAATATTCTGCATTAGTGAAGCTGCTGGCCAACTACAGATAAAATACAACCAACAATCTTTCGAGCATTGCCATTTTAACATCTTTAAGGAATTTTTGATGGTAAACAATGTCAGACAAACGTTGCTATACTTGACTTGGAATACATTTTGATACATCTCTTTTTAGGACTTGGCAACCCGTCAACAGTTTGTGTTTTTTGTGTTTTTGGTTATGATATTAATATTTCATATAAATACTGCTAATTTTAGTATTTTATACATTACAGCAAAATATGCTCCTTAGAAAATGTATATGCTTTTTTAAATAAGTTTGATTATAAGAATATCACGTATACCTTTTGATAGAAAATGGTAGGGTGTTAAACAAAGAACTATTTCACAGTTAACTGCAGCCAAGCAAGATGAATATTTCATCTGTGGTTGAGACAAGAAGCTGGATAAAGGCCTTTGAGGGTTTATTTAAACTACCGGAGAGGCATTAAAGCCACATTAGAGGAAATGGAAATGTGTTCCTCGAATCGCCTCTAAAGATTCGAGGAATACACAATTGACACAAAAATAAAACAGGAAGATTCGAATCAGTTCCCTCTTTATCACCTCGAGCTGCGTCAAAATTACGTCACATCTCGTAAAATGAGTATATTAATATATTTCTAATGAAATTCACCTAAAATCTCAATAGTTCTTATAGGGTACTGATATCATATATACGATAAATTGATAAGAAAACAATATCATAGGAATCTGTATTTTATACGCATTGCGATGGGTTAATAACGAGTACAATATACAGCTTGCATATCATTGAGTAGCGTAAAGCATAAAGGTAGCGTGAATCTGGATTCTCAATATGTTTCGGAAGTAACTATAGTAAAATAAATTACAAACTACATAAAATCTATATTGGTATCACAACAAAACATGCAGCATTTAAGCAATCTTGTGTGTTAAGTTAATTGGTTGAAACAAATTTACACTTATTATAAACATTACAGTTAAACACGTTAACTTAGATGGTTATTAACCTAAAACATATTTTATACAATCTCTCAAGTTTGATGTCATGTATATTTAAAAGTTTATTGACCAGCAACCTTTTTTAAAACCTGAAAAAATCTCAACATGTCATATGTTGTCGCACATATAGAATATTGTTTACACATTTATGTTAAAATTAACGTGATCTCTGGCGTGTACAAATCTAAACTCTTAACATTTAATAAAATTAAATAATTTAGTCCTTGCTTGGACATATAAATTAATATTGATAAAAGTTTTGTCTTTTGCTTAGTAACTTTGTTTTCAAACGAGTAAATATTTATAGTTTTTAAAATAATGTTTTGACAGTTTCACATAACGTCGCAATTTAGCTTAGAATAAAATACTAAAGTTATTTGTAACTACTCTGAATAAAAATTAACATAAAATCTAATGACAAAGCTTAAATCAAGGGAATAAATACATAATAATGAACAGAAGAGAGGGTATCATACATTAATGATAGTCTGAAAGATTCACTAACATACATTTATGGAGGAGTCAAGAACCAAGTTAGGTTTTGATTTCTAAAGAGCGCATATTTCACTGGATTATTAATTGGCAGCGGAACGGTAGCGAAGTTACTGTAGGAGATTAATGCACGGGTTCCTTATAAAATTATACACCTCGGCCACACAAAAACAATTTTATTTAAAAATAAAACTAGAAACAAATTTCCATTCGATGTTATCCAGTATAAATATTCCCTTGGTTCATTCTAATCAAATCAAAATTAATGTGCCAATTTCAACTTCGTATCGACTTCAAAGAATTAGTGTTGAGAATAAAGGCTTTTGTATTTACATGTACTTTTATCCCTGGGTAAAGTGCTTTATCACTCGATGGTAAATACAGTCCACAGTCACAGTGGCCTGACGTGTTCGGCAACGAAGTCTCTTGTGAATAACGCCCACAATAAATCATCGCAAAATCGTTTTAACACAAAATGTCATTTCAGTATAAAGCCAACAACGTATGAATATCCAAAGTTAATTATTCCCCCTCAAACTTCGTTTCTCCAACGTGGTATGAAAATGGGCAAATTTAAAACAATAATTTTGCAATCCATGCAATCAAATAAGAAATTCTCGTGCTAAATTTGAAGATTATTCGTCACAAGGCCCAACATAACTCAAATAAAAATGTTCGTTGGGATTCTTACATGTGTCAAAATGACACATGTAAATGATACATGTGTGTTCTGAAAATGAAAAAGATGTTCCCAGAGCTTCTCCTCCATTGGCTTTAAAAGTTTCAATGTTTATCTAGGGGAGACGATGGTCTTTTTGTCGGTCTGGTGATAGTATAGACATGTGTACATCAATCGCAAAAGTTCATCAGTTTCTCCACATAATGCAGCATACAAGTTTCGCTCTCTATGATTTTTTCGGTGTAACTGAGATCGTCAGGCCTTGCACAGTTTATAATTTATATTTTAATCTCACTTTAGAAAACAGTTTTGAGTTAGCAAAAGTGGAAGACGAGTGGCCAGTTCCTCCGTATTAGCCCAGACAACTAGCGTACTACTGTGTTGGAATTTTCCTAGAGTAAAGTTACTTATGCATAATTAGTCCGGTCTCCAAAATTGGAATTTACAAATTTCCGAACTTGAAATGAAATAATTTATAGCTCTAACAACCCGCTCTTTTATAAGATGGGTAAAATCTAATTTATAACGTTATATAAAGTTATTTAACAAGTTATAAAATCGTATTATTAGTGAATTTCCTTTGGAAAGTGAACTATTAGCATGACGCGCACGGTGAAACTTAAGCCCGGGACCACCATAGAAGTTCCTAACGTGACCCCCTGAACACGTTTTGGGGGGTCGTTCAAAATTTGATATATACATATATATGTATATATATATATATATATATATATATATATATATATATATATATAGACATATATACATATGTGTGTATGCACTCTAGCAGTCGCATTTTTTGTCCGATTAACTTCAAATTTGGTAGGGACGTTCCTTTCTGTAATCAGTTGGACAAGTTCGTTGGGCAAAACAATCGGAAAACTATAAACCCTTTTTTTGGGCATTAATCTTTCAAATTTCGAGTTTTTGGGCCCAAAAAGGGTCAGAAAAGCCCCGGATGTAAAATTAATGCATGTAAAAAGATGGAAATTAGTGAGGCGAAAGTTTTAAGCCCTCTCTCATAATTCTAGCATAAATATTTACCGAGTTATTAAAGAAAATGTGTTTCGACTAAACACAGTACGTTGTCTTGTGGGGGTTTTACACTAGAAAAGCCTGTTATTCCTTTGTTAGAGTACTTTTATCATCCCCAGCAACTCACGCCTACTTTCAAGCCTGCCCGGACCTTCTCCTAACATTATAATGCGCAAAATTGTATTCCCAGCTTTGCAGGTAAATTAAACCAGGAGCATCAGAACAGCCAAAAAATCAATGTTTTCAGATTTCCATAAACATTGGAATACATGTTTGTTTTTACACATATTTTGAGTTTTAAACGTTTTTTTGTGGAAATTCACTTCCCTCACGTCAGCGTGCTGCGTGCGAACTCGTTTATATTGTAAGTGTAAATCATAAGTGGATTTTCAGTTAAACATTTGATTTAAAATAATGAAATGAGGGAAATACTCAATTTTTCAACTAAAGGCTTTCTTCTATCTCTCCTGGGTGATCTTGAAGGGATTGCGTTCATAAGACGACTCTGCAATATTGTGTTTCCAGCCGCAATCATCCCTTTGTCAACTGATCGGAATCCTGATGTTAATGCCAATTGCAAGGTTTTGGAAATTTTAAACATTTCATACTAATATCAGTGTAGATTGCTTTCGATGCTGTCCGAGACTGATTTACAAATATACTTCACTCTTATGATTGGAATAGTTCATATGAAGGTATGGGAAATTACAAACTTCCGGTATAAAATAACTGAATTGGAATTTGCATTAATAAATTATAGGTTCATGCTAAGGATTGTACTGTTTATTACACCTTGTTGAATTTTTAAAATCGCAAAAAATGGATATCATATCGCCATTACTGCTGCGGGTAACATGAGAGATCATGGAAAGCAGTTGAAAAGAGATACGAGTATATAAGCGCTCATATCTTCACAGAGCCACGGTTGTACGTATAATTTACCCCAGAAATGGTTGTATACTGCCCCTGCGGCGTCGCACTTGTTTTCACATTGTAAAACTTCCGGTTTGTGGTGCACTTGACATCCGCTTTTCCCTAGCTTTTGAGCTCTTGTAAATATTTTGTAAAATAAAAAGGTAGGTTGATGAAATATCTCAACTATTATTAATAAAAAATGATCCGAGGTAACTGACAGAATTATAATTTTACATAATATTTTCCTTAATACGTCACCCTTTAATGGGGTTTCCATTTCGAAGAAGATACAGAACCCCAAATATGTTTAATACATTTTAATAATTTTAAAAGCATTTAATAATAATTTAATTTGTTTTTCCACAAAGTATAAATTCGATTTTAAATTTTTGATTTACCTTATAATTTTCTAAAATTTAAGAGTTTCAAAATGGGTTATTTTGACTAATCTCAGAATGTTAAAGATAGATAGTTAGTTTTAGTTTTTTTATACCAGAAAATACTTAATAAAGATCAGCGTGTTCCTTTCTAATCCTATATGCTCATTTCATCTCTATTACGCCCTGATCAAAATTGGTAAGACGGTAAGTAAGACCCTCATAATTGGTTATTATGGCCTGTAAACAAATAAGTTACTACTTATATAAAGTTACTTAAATAAATAAAACTTAGGAAACCTTACAATTAATAAAGCTGATAAAAATATGTATTGCTATTTAGATTTGTCTAAGTATTATTTATATCTATATTAGTAACTTAGCGCCTCGTTAGCCTATTTAGGATCCTATTTAGGGTTAGGGTCTTGTATTTCGAAGCAAGAGGTCATGGGTTCATTCCTGGGGCACCCACATGTATTAAGAGGGTGTATACGACGCTTAGTATACAAAGCCATTGGCGTGGTCAAAGAAAACATTTTAATGTTTTGCTAATGATTTAATTATACCATAAAAACGCAAGGAGCAAATCCTTCATGGGATTACATTTTGGCGTTCAAGTCGAGGCACTGGTAGAAAGGGTGTAATGGCTGAATAAATAAACAGATTTTAATTGATTGTGTTCTCAATAATTCGTCCTTACCTCCTAGGAAACGATAGAACCGTTATTATACGGAATATTTGTAAAATTTTACACTCAGAGAAGAGTTATCAATGATTTAAAACACTTTTGTTTTTAATATATATTTGCTGATGAATAGGTGACTTAGACAAGCAAACAATACGTCTGTTATTTGGCTTTAATAAACCTAGGCTGGCAGCATTAAGAGGATTTATGGTGATTAATGTCGAATAACAGACTGTTAACAAATAAATAGGAACTTTTGGGTAATTTGGTAATGTTCGGGTGGAGGGGTGGTGTCTGGGGTATGAGCAGCCAATTTTCTGTCAGCAATGCAAACAAAATTTTTCCATTATGTGATACATTTTATGCGATACTTATTTTAGTAGTACCCTGAAAGACTTTCTGAGACGACCCAACAAAAATCCAACAATACGTTATCTAACAGTTCATCTAAAATTAGTTTTGGTTAGTTTCATACTGCTATGATTATTTGTATCAATAAATACATTTATTGAACACTTTTGGAGCTTCAGGAGCTAACCCAAAAGCCTAGCACTCAACAAGTTTAAGTCACTGCTTCTATTTTAAATTTAGTGTTTTATTCTATGTCTAAATAATAAGAATTAGATTTTCTCAAGCACTGAAACAGCATGAGCATTGAAACTATAGACATAGAATAAACAAAGTGACACAATGCACAAAGTGTCATCAATTCTTCGTCATACACCAAGGCCTTCACACCAAGGGTTAAAGCATGGCTTACACTACTAAGATAAGGTCGTAAATCCATAAAACATAAAGAGATTATGAATACATTATTTTATAGAAAGATATTACATCATAATAAATGATGATGAATAATTGGGATAACTAGTATGTTGTAATCCAATTAACATAACTAGACCAAACGAATTTGGTTGAAAATGGAACATAACGTTATAATTAACAGAGTAGATAAAGACTTGTATAAAACTATTCATAGAAAAACGCTAATCTACACAAGGATAAAAAAAACCTCACACTTGTAACAACTAATAGATCGGTGTAACTTTTTGGATCTTGATATTGAAACTAATACCCCCGACGCAGCAAAACTGCGTACTCAGCGAATTTCCAATGCATATATATATATATATATATATATATATATATATATATGTGTGTGTTTCAATAATACATAGAGCAACTTAAGTTTCACAAAAATACATTCCTAAATAAGTGATATATAGCATTTTATTTATTCTCCATAAGAATAAAATTAGGGCTCAGTACGCAGGTTTGCTGCAACGAGGAAGATAATAAATGTGTTTTTTGCAATTATCAATATAACTCAACCAGGTGAAGCTACACACCAAGTTTTACTAATTTAGGTTCATAACTAAGGGAGATATAAAACTTTACTTATTCTACATATGAATAACATGGAGAATAACACATTATTTTGTACTATACCACAACTAGTTGAAGCCACATACAAAGTTTCATCAATATACATTCATAAATAATCGAGATATCAAATTTTATTTATTCTCCATAAGGATAACATTGGACAACGTATTGTGTTTAGTACTTTGAATATCTCTGCAACGGTTGGATATAGAACAACAATTAAAACACCAAAATTATTGTTTTGTAGAGCTAAACTTATTGGTAAAAAGAAATGTGAAGTTTTAAGTAAAATTATCTGAGGAAAATCTAAAAACCTTTTCCCCATAAGATTAACAAATAACATTTTATGGACGTGCGTTTTTGACTTTTCTTCAAAACCGCTTAACCTAGGTTAATGATTCAAAATACTATTTTATTTGTTTTTTTAAGCTCTATAAAATGGCTAAGTAGATTTTAAAAGGGAATGATTGTCCTTTATTCCCAAACATTCCTCAATGGCTGTGGTAAATACAAAAAAGGAAACAGTCACCTTACCTTATTTGCCAAGCAAGTCTGAGTTACTAAGTATGATCATGACAAAACCATAGCTGTATGACTAAACGAATGGAAACACTCAAATGAAAATATTCAAAACGTCCCAAATGTTAAAACTTTTGTTATGACATTCTGTAAAAGTTAGGATTTTTTATCATGTATTTTATTGTGATTACTAAGTTATACATCAGTTGATCAAGTGTAGTTTTTTCCTTTTCCCAGATTACGTTAACAAGTTATAAATACAGATTACATGCAGTATATTTAGTCGTGCTATAAGATATATTTTGTTAAATCCTCTATTTTATCAAATCTGAAC
The DNA here is from genome assembly GCA_963675035.1 of Allygus modestus. Taxonomy (NCBI): domain Eukaryota; kingdom Metazoa; phylum Arthropoda; class Insecta; order Hemiptera; family Cicadellidae; genus Allygus; species Allygus modestus. The sequence continues at coordinate 196,947,337 of OY776112.1, forward strand.
CAAAAGCAGACTGACATTATTGACATCAAAAGTATGTTTGACCTAACTTGTAGAGACCTATCCTTTGTGTTACAGACAGCAACTACAATGGATGTTATCTATCTGTGATTCTGTCACATGTTTTCTTCAAGAATCTGAAGAGTTTTGTGAACGTTTTGTTGAAGGATTTCAATATTTTGTGCTGTTTTCTGACTTGCAGAATCATTTATTATACGCTCTAGAGTTTTAAGGAAATGTTAATATTTGACAAGATTTATTGAGAGGTCCAATTAAAACGTTACATATGTTCTGGCGTAAAACCACTCTTCACAATTCTGGATCAAGGTGATGCGAATAAACTAGCCACCATAGTACCCGGGAATACAACGGCTGTTCGTGCTGCATTCTGTGGCTAAACTTTTAAACTATTTCGAATAAGTATGGTAATATCTGTTTATGTTTATGTAGTCAGAATGTCCTTAAGAATATCATTGGAACTTTTAAGATCCGTGGGGCAGAGTCCTAAGGTCAGAATGGGGATCAAAACCCATTACTTTTCCTATTTTAGATCTAAAGAATCGATTTACCAAATTTCACCGCTCCCGCGTATTGGGAAGTGGGAAATGTGATGACATACCGGGTCTTAGCCTATAAGTATCAACGTGATATAAATAAATCTGTCCAAGTTTCAAAAAGAGATTGAAATTACTTACTGTACTATGCTAAACTTTGCTAAATGTTGCTATACTATGCTAAACTAATCAACAAATTAAAATGAGTTTTTGTATCTAATTTGGATTTGAGAAACATTTCCAGTCAAATTAGAAAAATGCACCATTTGTTGAATGTTTTAACCTCCACTATATGCAATGGGGTGGAAAACCAATTTTCCCTACGAGCCAGTTTCCCCCGCTCAAAACGGCTCCCCGGGGAAAGGTTAGAAGGATTGCCCTCGTAAGATGACACGCGGCATCATTGTTACCCGCCACAATCATCCTGTGTTCTCGCCGTGATGGGAACTCAAATCGCCTCTTACACCATGTGATGTGTTAATATCTCAATAACGTAAAATCTCTTTAAAACGCCGCGCCGGCGCAACTAGGGTTATTTTAAGGCGAATATGAATAAAGGCTACACAAGGCATCTTACCCATTCTACACTCATAATTTATTCATATTTGCTTTAAAATACGCCCATGTTGTGTTGGCGTCTTAAAGAGATATTAAGAATGAATGATGAGAGTAGAAATGATATTTCAATATGTGTACTTATAGTGTAATTCTAAAACTAAAATTTTAAGCAATACAACTTATAGTTTATTGTAAAAACATTTCATTTTTATAAATAATAGCAATACAGTAGACCATATGTGTTTCATGACTGATGCAAGGATGTTCAAAGCTCTTCCTTGAAACCCCAGAGCGATTCTTGCGGTTTAAAAGATAGTAAACAAACACGATGCCTACTCGTATGAAAGGAGGTCATTAGTAGCAGTCTTCCGCCAGGAGCTCTACGAAACAGTCTCGGTTGTTCTTAAAAGATTGAAAACACTGAATACAGCATATTCAAAAATATATCATACGTCCTTAAAATTGCTTTAGGGTGGAATAGACCTATCAAAAAAGAAAAACGAATTGAAACAGAAAGTAGTAGACATAAACAGAACAGGATTAACTGATTTAGATTTTTAAATATACATGTACTTAAAAGTTTTAATTTATTCACTAAAGGAATGTACCAAGTGTTCAATATAAATAAGGAATCTATAGAATGGAACGCAAATCAATACCATGAGTCCTACTCCTAATGTTATGAATAATTTAATATCCGATTTCAAAGCGTTATAGAATAATGTCCAACACGAACAAAATTATTTAATCTTTAGCTCAGAAAGTATCGTTATTTTTATTTGAATTAACGGATAATATTATTCTCTACCAAAATTCAATACTTATACATAATAATATCATTTTGGAAAACTAAGAAATGTTTAACAGTATACTTAATGTGGTCACACAGTACTGTCCTAGCAATAATGTCTTTCATATTTGATGTAAGTCCCAATAACTGAAATTCTTATCGTTGTGTGTACATCGGTGAGGGTTTTAATGTGATTTTTTAAAGTGGGGTGACATTCCAATAACTAGCAAAACACTATATTTAAAACAAGGTAGGACCTTAAACAACAAATGTCTACATGTTACCCAAGAATTTGAGAATATATTGTATAGTGGTTTTCCAGTTTCAGCTTTGCTTCTAATGTCTTGGTTGGTTAAAGTTGTTCTAATTTTGTTCAATATACAACTATTATTATAATAAAGTGAGGTGGCGCTAAAGGAACAGGCAGGCAAGGGCAAGGGCAAGGAGCAAGGAGGTAGGGAGCGGTGATTGTCCAAACAGTTTACAAGCGGGAAGAGCTTTAAAATTATTCCCGATTTTTAGCAGCAGAAATACTGCTAAAAGTCAGCAAACTGAGCAAACAGTATTTATGATTTTTTTTAATATAAACGTATAATTTATTTATTGACGGGGTGATTTTCTGACGTACTTTTATATTGTTCTGTTTTCATTTGTGAATTTTTTTATTCCCTTTAGTTGAAAAATAGGATTGTAAACTATAAAATGTTTATATATTTTGCAGAGATTACAAGGTTTGTACTAAAAGAATAGGAAATAAGGATAAAGCAGTAAAATAATTGATGTATTGCAAATTTGACAAGAGGGGAGAGGTGATAAGACTGTCTCCACACGTATCCGAGGTCCAAAGGTTTATAAAAATAAACTTTGATTATAACACTGAGATTTAAACAAACTTATATAGTATAAAAATTACCTTACAAGCACAATCGACAATGAATACATTACCTCAACACAGTATGTAATCATTAAAATAATAAGTATCTAAATTGAAGCAAGAATTTATAATATCCAGTGGGTGAGTGGACTTTTTTATATTTTGTCTGTGCTCAGCATTGTTATTTTTGCATTAATAGAATTTCTAATGTGCTTATGGACATTCTATATTCTAGGATCACGGTGATTGCTCATTTATATGTGCATGTTTTCTTTCGAGTTCATTTTCTCTCGTTTCGTTCCACAGTGTAAATTAGACATGTCTTCATTAATTTTGTACGAGTGATTGGACTGAAGATGAAGTTCTGAAAAATTGACTTCATGGACGTAGAATTGTTTGTCCTAAGAGGTTGAATAAGGTCAGATTGTTTTTAATGTTTTATCAACAATTCTTATCCACCTATAATTAATTATACGTATTAATAATATTGAAAGCTTGCAGCTTTAAGTTTTTTTTAAACTCTTGAAAATACAATCTCAGGGTAGAATACTGATTACAATAATTTGAATTTAAAATACTAAGAACGGTCCATTTGTAAAGTAAATATGATTTGCTAGACATAAGTTGGGCTACTATTTGATGCAAATACGGTTGGAATGACACAAAACCCATAGCTTCGACGACGCGACGGCCGAGATTAATATTTACTGTACTAATAATAATAATATAGTGGTTGTGAAGCGATACATGTCGTGTGGTGATATTTATTTTAAAGATACTTTTAATAAATTATGAAATTGCAGTTTGTAAATGCAGTTACAATTACATTTAAAATGGTGCTGCAGCGAATTAAACTTCCATTATAGTTTTCTATTACCTAACGTTAATATTACCTAACGTTCCATGTATTATTCTGACGTTGAAAAAAAGGTTAATTGTGAGCTGATTAAAACGCATGGATATGAAAATATACCTTAAAACACAACAATTTACAGTTAGCTTATTTCCCAGTCAGAGTTTCAATAACAGACGCCTTAAAAACATCTTTTTATGAAGAAAACAATGTTTATAGAAGCTTTTAGGTCAGCTTGTCAAATATATAAAAACCAAGCTGCAAAAATTTAATAATTAACTTTACACTATGTACATGACCGAAGTTGTAAATTGTTATTAAAGTTACTTACCAGAACTTAAAATATAATACCAAGGGCGAACGTATTTTTAATAAACTATATTTCAGAACGTATGCAGACCTGAAAAATAGTACACCTTGGTTTAATGTATTTAATGCAATACCAAAATCAAGCTACAGCTAAAGCTTTAATTCTGCTGATCGTTTTGCCAACCCTACTCCATTCTCATAAAACCCACTTAGACCTCTTTGTTCAAACGGTTTTCTGTTGAAAGCATTTACACAAATAAATTGCGGGATTTATTTTTAAACATTTAGCTATTAATTATTATAAATAACATTTAAAATAAAAAAAGTTTTAAGGTTATTTCATAAACTTCTATACATTATAAGATTATTAAAAACAGCTAAAACATTGCTAAGTACTGATTATAGTAGTATAATAATACAATAATGTTAATTAATAAGTTATTGCGGTTGTTTGCCATCACTGATTAGAAAAACTTGTTTGACCATACTTGCTGAAACTTTTGTTTACTCAGCGATGTAAAATGTCCGCAATAACATCTTAAATTACTCAAAGTCAAATCACCAACAATAAATATAATTATCTAAATAACAGCCGCCAATAACAAACGTAAACAATGGGAGGCTAACAATCTTACATAGAAATATAATGGTTTAATGAAATAATATGATGGAAAAAGAACTGCAAGGAAAACAGTTTTTATAATAACCTAATTTTATGTATATTATAAATCAAATTAAAATGTAAGATATATAGACTATATACGTTTTTGATCGGATACAACAACAATAAAAGAAACAATAGTAGAGTATAAACGTTCAAATCTGAACGGAAGGACGTAAGAAGAAAGAATCAACTTTGTAGCATAATTGATAAGGAAAATGTGTAAGTGGTGAGGGAGTTCTCGCAATTTGAGGGGACCTTGGTCAAGTTGACGGAGGGGAACGGTAAAGCCTAGGGACGGTGAGGGGATTTGGCGACACGTGGGGAGCTCTAAACTAAAGTTTCAACTGAAACAAATGTTTCTCACTTAAAAGTATTTGCTTGAATTGCTTATATCTATTTACTTGAATGTAGTTGCACAGAAATCAAAATGTGTGATAAAAAATTGTTGCTTTCCTAACATTCAAATGTTTTTAAAATAGTCAGTAAAATTTTTTCAGATCAAGTTATAACATTCAACTATTAATTTAATCTTGTTTAGCAAAACCATCGCACATATAAAAGATATGTAAAAGTTTTCTCACCAATATCCCTATAAAATACAATAAATTACGTTTATTCAAAAATATTCTTCACCAACAAAAACATTTTTTTAATAGTTTTATGTTTATTGCATGGAAACAGATTTCCAATAACAAAATTTTGCGGTTATTGCGTGAGTTCATTTAACGGGTTTCCTAATGACCTCGCACTTAAATGCCTAATTATCACGCTTCGTTCCCTTAAAAGTCGTTAAAAATAAAAAAATTTACCGTCCTGAGTTTTAAGCGAATTTATTCTATAGGGAAGAAGCTATTACCGTAGTCGGCATGGTAAGACCTAGGCCCGGGACCATGGTATATTTTCCATATATATGTGTGTGTGTGTGTCCGTGGGTGCGATAACTCTCGTAAAAATAGTAAGATTTTGATCAAATTTGGTACAAACGTGTAAAGCATTATTTATGACTTTACGTTCGAAAACCAGATAGATCGACCCATCCGAAGTGAACTTGAAGGTTTTGTACCCCAAAAATGGGTTTTTTGAAGTTTTTACAAGTTATATTAACATTCAGCTTAAAAAAAACACATAATTTTGAGTTTTGATAATTTCTCTTCGTCAATTGGTTACATAAATATTGAAAGTGCTAAACACAGTACGTTGTCCAATGTTATTCTTATGGAGAATAAGGAACAAATTATAGCTCGCTTATTTGTGAACGTAAGCAGGTTTGGTGGGCTGAGTAAGCAGGTTTGTTGCAACGAGGAACAAAAAATGGGTTTTAATGCACTTATCAATATAAATCAACCAAGTGAAGCTACATACCAAGTTTTATTAATTTATGTTCATAATTAAGGGAGTCATTACATTTTTTATTTATTCTCCATAAGAATAACATGAGGGCTGAGTATGCAGTTTTTCTGCTACGGGGGTAATCAACAAAAAATAAATTTTTGTGCAAATATCAATATACCAGTAGTACGTGAAGCCACATACCAAGTTTCATCAATATACATTCATAAATAATCGAGATATCAAATTTTATTTATTCTCCATAAGGATAACATTGGACAACGTACTGTGTTTAGCACTTTGAATATCTCAGAAACGGTTGGGCGAAGAATCGCAATTTGAACACCAAAATGATTGTTTTGTGGAACCGAACAGATTGGTAAAAGCAAATGTGAAGTTTACATTAAAATAAACTGAGGAAAAGCAAAAAACCTTTTCCCCATAAGATTAACATGAGGGATTTTATGAGTAGGTTTTTTGGATTTTCTCCGCAACCACTTAACCTAGGTTAATAATTCAAAATGTTATTTGTTCTTTAAGCTCTATAACATGGTCAAAACCAAAATTAAGTTTTTTAAAAATTGTAGGGTGAAAAATGCAAAAAACTGATTTTTGCAAAATTTAAAATCCCCATAAACCCCCCTACCCATGGTCCAATTTTTCTGGTTTTCGAACTTAAAGTCATGAATGTCATTTTACACATTTGAGCCAAATTTAATCGAATCGGATGTTTTTTACTGAAGTTATCGTATTCACGGACACACACACACACACACACACACACACACACACACACACACACACACATATATATATATATATATATATATATATATATGTATATATATATATACATATATAAATTTGAACGAATAGTGGTTTTGTCATCTGGGGACCTCAGAACAAAAAATTATCATGGTCTCGGGCTTAAGTCTTACCACGAGACCTACGGTAATAGCTTCTTCCCTATATAGGGGAAATTCACTAAAACTTGATATGTTGGTTCAATTAGTTGAGTTCTATTGATATTTGCATAAAAACTCATTTTTTGTTTCCTTGTTGCAGCAAACCTGTGTACTCATCCCCTATGTTATTCTTATGGAGAATAATCAAAATGGTATATATCGCTTATTTATGAATTTATATTGATGGAACTTGGTATGTGGCTTCAACTAGTTGAGTAATATTGATATTTACATGAAACCCCATATTTGTGGTTCCTTGTTGCAGCAAACCTGCGTACTCATCCTTAATGTTATTCTTATTGAGAATAATTCAAATTTGATATATAACTTATTTGTGAATATATGTTTATGAAACTTGGTATGCGGCTTTATGTGGTATTAAGACATATTTTTGGCATTGGAAATTCGCTGAGTACGCAGGTTTGTTGCGACGGGGGTATTGTTTAATACTTAATAGTTCACACATTTCAACCGAGGATTTGAAAATTAAGTTTTTATCTAATCCTCTTACAAACTGAACTGCAGTGCTTGCTCAGAGCAAAAGTGCTCAAAATTGCATCAAATAAGAATTTAAAATGAACCAAAGCCAAACCAAGCAATTTAACTATTTAAATATGGATCAGCTACCGTATTAGACGATTAGGCCTATTTATTTGTCTAGTAAGAACGTAAAATTATACTTCGAGGCTAGATCCAAATCAGACGACCAATAAATGAAACCTCACATGTCATCTGTATGAAGATAAAGCTTAAACTTTGTACGGCCGTCTCGTCAGCGTCTACAAAAAGTTATGGCAGAACCAGTGTGAGTAGGGTAACTTGGAAAATGGGGTGATCGGTGGAGGAGGGGGAGAAACTCTGGCGTCGAGGGATGTCGGAAAAGCCACGCACGTGCACTGTAAACAACATTTAACTGTTGACATTTTATAATATCTGGGATATTTTTCTCCAAAATCCCTCAATAAACTAACAATAAAACTATGTTTAATGTTTATTATTACAGAGTTGTTTGTGAGTTCCTTATATCAATATACCAAAAACCAAACAAAACCAGAGCTACCAAGTATGGTTGGTTGACAAATTGTCACGTTGTTTTTGTTAAATATCCCACCCACACTCAAGAATATAAATTCCAGCTGTACATTTACGTTAATTAAATGTTTAAGCTGAGTTTAACTACCGCAAATTTACTTGCTGTGGTTTAACATGCGTCACGACTTTTGTGTTTCGATTTTCTATTCCAACATGCATTGCTATATTGCCAAATAATTTACTTGATGTCAAGCAATTAACATCATAATAAACTTATATGAAAAATAAACTCAAAATAATTTTTTTCCAGCCTTAATTCTAAACCAGCCATACTAAATAGTTAAGTAACTACACTATTTTTTTTACTGTAAATTGATTTGGATACTGGTTTGAATTAATTATTCTTACATTAAACTAGTTTCAAATTATGCCCAAGTTTGATTTATATCGTAAAAGACAAGAATGAAAAGTCGATTTCACAAAGAGAGCCAGGTCAGAAATATCAGCTGAATGACTAGTGTAAAACCATATTCTTAAATAATGTTTAAAGTTGGACACAGACCGGGAGGTACTTGGGGAAGCAACTTAAGCCATTAGGGGAGACCGAGGTGGCGACTCCTGTCGAGGGGGGAGTGACCACGTGGTGGCGTGGGAAAAACTTTACCGTAGGGGCAAACAATTACAATTACATGAGACCTAACACAATCTGCAGAGTATAAATAATAAAATAGTATTTTCACTGACCATGTTTATTAGTGAATTTCCTTTGGAAAGTGAACTATTAGCATGACCCGCACAGTGAAACTTAAGCCCGGGACCACCATAGAAGTTCCTAACGTGACCCCCTGAACACGTTTTGGGGGGTCGTTCAAAATTGTATATTATTTGTATATTATTATGTGTTATGTGTGTGTATTGTTATTATTATGTGTATTTGTATATTATTTGTATATATATATAGACACACACATATATATATATATATATAGACACACACACACACATATATATATATATGTGTGTGTGTGTGTGTGTTTGCACTCTAGCGGTCGCATTTTTGTCCGATTAACTTAAAATTTGGTAGGGACGTTTCTTTCTGTAATCAGTTGGACAAGTTTGTTGGGAAAAAGAATCGTAAAACTCCAAACCCCTTTTTTGGGGATTAATCCTCCAAATTTCGAGTTTTTGGGCTCAAAAAGGATCTAAAAAGTCCCAAATGTAAAATTAATGCATGTAAAAAGATGGGAATTAGTGAGACGAAAGTTTTAAGCCCTGTCTCGTCATTCTAGCGTAAATATTTACAGAGTTATTAAAGAAAATGTGTTTCAACTAAACATATAGTACGTTGTCTTATTGGGGTTTTACACTAGAAAAGCCTGCTACTCCTTTGTTAGAATACTTTTATCATCCCCAGAAAACTCACGCCTACTTTCAAGCCTGACTGGACCTTCTCCTAACATATAATGCGCAAAATTGTATTCCCAGCTTTGCAGGTAAATGAAACCAGGAGCATCAGAACAGCCAAAAAATCAATGTTTTCAGATTTCAATAAAAATTGGAATAAAAGTATGTTTTTACACTAATTTTGAGTTTTAAAAGTTTTTTTGTGGAAATTCACTTCCCTCACGACAGCGTGCTGCGTGCGAACTCGTTTTGGTTTTAATATGTTTGTTTTATACAGTAACAATAACTAGAGAAAGGTTTTTTATATCAGGAAAATTCCTGTTATTTTATGAAAATGTTAAATTAAAATGTACAGTAAATAAAATAAATCCTTCTATGTTATTTTGTTTTATAAAATAAACAAAACTAACTAAAGCTGACTAATCATTATAGATGGCTTTGATTCTTTGGTTTAAATTGTTGTGAACAAATTCGGTTCCAAAATAGTAATCGATTATGAAACTAGTTCAAGTGAATACCCAAATTTGAACTTAGCAAAAAACTATACTTAACCTCTATAGCAAGTTGGCTCTGTTAAGAAAGATAAAGTAAAGCTAAGTGTACTAGCTTTTCTCAACAGCTCCGCTTGTTCACCTGATTTTATAGTCAAATAAAATAACGCAGCTGATCAAATTGCAAAATTAAAAAATGGGTTTACAAATTTTATTATTAGTTATTTTATTATTTGTTAGGCCTTAAGAGGGATTATATACAAAGATTATCTCAGAATTTCTCATCGAGACGTTTAATAAATTATTTTGTTCAAAAGTTGTGGCTTTCCCAAAAGGTCCTGGAATGGTATGGCTTTATAGATTTGAACTTGTATCTTAATACATTCGTCTTCCAATGCAATTTACTATCCCACCTTGGTTTCCAAAGTTCATTTAGCGTTGCATGAGGGGTTGATAGAAGGGGTTCCGGAAGTGCATGAATGTCCATCCACATGCGAGTATACGAAAGTTTTAAGTACATGAAACATCAGCTATGTCTGTAATTTAATTTCCAACTAATCTATATCAACTAGTTTTATTTGTATATACATCCGAAAAAAATTGTACTCGAAGCAATTATTGCAGTTTTATGAACTAATTGTATAATTCATTATTGTATATTTTGTCAAAACGCTGGGTAATACCTGTTGTAATATCTTGTAATAAACATGTGGACATGTGCATTAAATATGTTAAATATGAAATACTAGCCGTTACCCTTCGTGGCTTCGCCCGTGCTCACTGCAAAGCGTTAGTAAGATATGTGTTAACTAAGAGTCGCGCCGTATTCCAAGGCAGCAATTTCAAAGAAGCACCACGTTTTTTGTTGAACATTTGCCGCCGCTGGGCAAAGCCCTTACAGCAATATCTCGTCTGCAAGCTTCAGCTTCCTCAGCAGTTTCTGTAGATCAATGATCTGCCATAGTGTAATTTCAGTTGCTCTCAAACTGCCCTGCCACTGAAGTTGCTGTTCTTCTGGACTTTTTCTGCTATGTTCTAGCTGCCGAGAGCTTGTTGAAGCCTTCCAATTTCCATTTCTGCTGAAGTTACCTGACTTCTATACACTTTATTAGTTGGACTTTTTTCAAACTTCGTGACAGGTTTAATTTCCGTTTACCTGGCATTATATGATGCATGTACCTTCGTGATTAAACGTGCATCAAAAGTGTAAACAATAATATAAACCAATAAATAAAATCTGAAATGCAGAACAGCTGTTTTACTTATCATATGATCCAGTACATTTTAATGCCCATAAGATTAACATGGGAAGTTTAGTGGCCCCTGGGACAAAGCCCTAAATTAATTTTAAAACGTGAGTAGGGCTATATTTTACTTTAGGATATTAGCATCTCCCTACCAAATATCAGCTCAATCGGTTCAAAAGTTTAAGCGTGATTGAGCTACAAACGAATAAACTCACAAACTTTCAAATATTTTGTGAATGTAAATCCAGAATACCACACCAAATTTAATACTATGTATGGTGTCTGAGTACAGTTTTTGAGTTGATCAACGTAAGTTGATTGTAAATTGAGAGTTCAGTTTAGAGTCTTGTGGTCGAATGCTAAAGGTGGATGCTAGAGAGGAGGATGTGAGGGGAGCCAATACGAGGCAATAAGACGTTGATATTCCCTCCCTCGCATTGTGATATCCAGCTGTGCTCATCACATGTCGTATAATCTACAATCACTAATATTTCATGGGAGTTGAAGTAACGTGTTAGCAATAACAAATCTAAGAGCATGTTAAATTGTTATTTATTAAATATAACAAATTATAATGGCCAATTAGCATTATACTATAGTGGCTTGAAGGGACGATACCTCTATTCTTGCTCCAAGAAGGAACACATGCCAGTTCGTAAACAAAGTACACACTTAAACACACGATTTAATGTAAACAAAGCATACTTTCTTCAATCCCCATGATTTTTTTTAGGGAATGTTGTACATCATTTCTCGTGTGTTGATAACATTTTGGAAATACTGCTATTTTTCCCGGTCCCAGGGATCAATACCTTTAATTTCAGCTGTCTCCCTACATCCTGCGATTTGCCAAACTCCCACAATTTTGACTTAAAAATTCCCCTTACAGAATTTAATATAAGGATGTGATATTATTATTTTATAAACATATGCATTACCTGACTGCGATTAAATATTTCACCTAGTTCGTTACTGAAAACTAAATTAAGTTATTAGGGAAACTAATCAAGAAAATTAATTGGTTATGTTAAGTTTTCGTTCTATACTATTGTTTAGCGACAATGTTTTAGTTATATTCTAAACATCTACATAATAATAAGCGTCTTTTTTGTTTGTATGTCTATACAACTTTTATTTTGAATAAATGTTTGGTATCAATTAAAAGCTCTTAAGCTAATACTGCGAGGAGAACGGGAAACCAGCTGGTTCTGATAATTACAAGTTTTAGTGATCAGAAATGTACTAGTCTTAAATTTCTCAATATAAGTTTCTTATTAAGTTGTAAAATCACAGAAAAATTAAAATAAAAGATAGACGTGAATAAATATTTAAAATATATAAGGTTTTAGTTCCTACACATGTAATAATATATAGTGTTTGAATAAAAATTACCTAATAATTTTAAACGTTATTGAAAATTAGAGTAGTAGTATTATTGGCCTACCTGAAGTGAATAACTTGCAATGTCACATATCCTAGGGCTGTTCACATGACCATGTGCTCCATGTACATCTAATTCTAGCTACATCGGTATCCATAGTGCAATGCTAAAATGGAGTTGTAGAATAATTTTAAACTTTTGGTAATGAAATACTTATTGGAGTGAGTCTTTTTTGAATATTATTTAGACTATTTATTATGACAAATCGAGAAAAAAGAATATTAAATTAGTTATTTATCGTCATAAGGTAATATAAATGAAATATAATAATTGACAGATTACCATTAGTGGCACCGAGGAACTGAATTACATAATAATAGACAGAATAAGTTTCATCTAAAAGTAAAAAAGACAACTCATGTTAAATGTAGCTTTATAAGGTGATTACGAGGGAGGAGGTTGCATTAACATACGCTGACGGAGGAGATCCATCGGGGAGTGGGTGGAGGGGGGAGAACCTCCCTGTGAAACGTCTTGGTAACGATCACATTTCAAGCACGTCTGAGGAATAATTGAGGGGGTTTAAAATAGCATATAACCGTGTTACGAGTTTACCTCAACAGTGTCACATTTGTTTACAATAGTACTTTTTTCTTAAGCAATATAAAGTAGTAAGAATCAAATTTAAGTAAGGACACTATTAAGATTAAAATCCTATTTTAACTTAGATTAATTGTATACTGTGTAGTGGAAGTTGTATAAGGAAACAATCTAAAAATAAGTCATTACCAAAGGTAACGTTACATTATCGGAAAATAATTTTAAAGGCATTTAAAGTAAATAAACGAAGCCTATATAAAAAGGTTAAGGTCAAGAAACCAATGAGCTATACCAAATATAAGGTATCGAAATCTCGAGGGGGATTGGGTGGGGGACATTCGTTGAGTTGAAACGGCAATCTTCAGAGTTTTCGTATTTTGAGACTTACACTTGAGGGCCCTCAATATGGCGGATACACGCTCATTTCCGTCCTCCGTCTTTTGTCAACATTAATATTTCCTAAGATGGGTTTTTAAAGACGGAATAATTTTAATTTATGCAACAACTTACCTCTTAATCATAGCATTATAAATATAGTTTTGTATTGATTTTCATGATGAAGAATAACTTTAGTTTGTTATAATTTGTCTAAAGATGAAAATTTGTTTTAAAATTTAATATTTGTTTTTAATGTTTAAAAAGGGAGACTGAGTTTGTGCCACCGACAAACCCAGGCACCCTGTTCAATTAACTGATAATAATGAATATTTTATGACCCACGGTGGCCGGGGAGGCACATGCCATGCGCCGAGGCCCCGGAGGTTTAGGGCGAGAGAGGCTGGGGAAGGAGGAGAGAGCGAATGCACGGGTGAGTGTGCCGAGGTGCCGATGCTTGCTTGGTAAAATGTTTGAACTGTCATACTTAGTATGACAATTATCAAACTTGACATAGACAAAGTCAAATACCTATTCATAATTTGGCTGCAACATTTATTTGTTACAATATGGATTTTTTTTAAATAAAACATTGTATAGATTAGGGTAGTATATAAAATACATTCAGGAATATATAGTTCTTTTAATTAACAACAAATATGACTTGATACTGTAAACTTAATTTTACACACAACCTGTCATAATAAATTAAATAGACAATACTGTTATCATACAGAAGTGTCAAATATACTATTGAATGATATATTGATAACATTGCGATTGCTACCTATTGTTGCTCCGCATTTGCAGAAGTTACATTACCAACAGTTTAGGCAGTGCCGTAAACTACTGCATTTCAATGGGGAACTAACATAGAAATCTATTAATATACCTGGAATGCTAGCGCAGTGGGGTTTTTTAAGCGAAAAACGGTCCTTCCCCCTCCACATATTTGGCAACTTCGTCAACTGAGAGATTTCTGCCGGAAAATATTTTAACGCGCGCACTCATTAACACGCTCCTCCATCGAACAGGGATAATCCGATTATAATGAAACTTATATATTTATTATCTGGAAGACCTGATTATTCTAACGGAGTAAACAACTTACAGATAAATCAGTTAACAGAATTATAAAAATACAAAGTATAATTAGCTAAACAAATTGGAACATAAAAAAAGTTAGTAAGCGTAACCTTTTTTATTTTTGGGGTAGAAACAAACTTCAAGAGAGAAAAATGTTGGAAATGAGTTGAATAAACACTTTTATTTGTAATATTTGTTTGTACAGTCTTTAGTTTTCTCACATTTAAAGGGCAAACACGTGCTTTTGATATCGCCACCGCCGGGCCGCCGTCGCGTCGCGTTGCTGTCCCGCGCCGGACACAACCTTAATTCCATGAGATCCTATTTTTCTTAATTTTGTAACTATCTTATAATAAAAAATCCGTTTTCTTCTGAAGGAAGGACAAGCTGGGTGACTTAGTTTAACAAGTACTATTTTATTGGGTGGAGTACACTTCTTGTTCCATGATTTGTTTGTTGAAATTAAGTTTTAAACATTATTTTGAACTGGAATATCAGAATTTGTACTAATTAACCTAAAACACATCTCACCTTCATTTCAATTAAACATTTTTAAATAGATAGTTTTGATGAAGTATATAAGTAAAGACTATGCAAAAATTTACAAACTTAAGAACACTTGTTGGAAAAAAATCTATCCCCACTAAACAACTACTATATTACGTTCTACACACGATTCAGTTTGTAAAGATAATTTATGGGAAACCCGGTATAGGGAATAAGCTAAACTAATAATTAAATCGAGCTCACTAAAATTTCTTACTCATTATTTCCCATGGTTTATTTCCAGTCTACCTTCAGGCCCGGGCCTTAAAAAAAATGGGTCAATTTATACGGAAATAAAACAATTTTTCCGTCAGATTCAAGTAGACTTTGTAGTCAGCACTTCAAACCTGATTAATTTAAATTGGTAGCCTTAGAATATGATTAAAAATCAACGCAGTGACTACAGTTTATTATTTTTCGCGGTAGGCATTCCTCATTTTATAAACAGAGATATAAATTACTTTGGTGTCAACATATTTTGTTCAACTCCGATCACCTCCTATTATGTTGATCGGCATGTGTTACAACTTGTAAAACGATTTGCTATTATTTTGAAACTATTATGCCATGATTTACCCTGGACTCAATCCATGGAACAAAATAAAGCATCAATGAGCCTATGGCAGAAATTAAATAAGTTAATTTTAATTAATAACACTTACGATGTCTAAGAACAACTTTATAATCTTATATTATAATAAAATATCATTTAAAATTGGGTTTCAAATTCCTTTTGATTATTAGCCTGTTCCCTGTGTCATTTTACATGGTACCGTATATGTTCGTTCCACTTCTGATTCAGTTTATTTAATAAAAAACAGCGGCAATGAAACAAATATCTATTTCCAAAATAAAAACAAGAGTAGCTACCATAGACCACTTAATGCCTATAAAATAATAAGTCATAGTTCAGCTTGTTAGTACAATAAAATTCATGTTGTATAACAAAGTGTTGCGTCAGTTAGTTGGAATGAGTGCAGCACGAATTGGTTAGAGCGCGGGAAACGTTACCATCTTTACAGAACAAATAAATCAACTTATAAAAAAATGTTTGGGATAAATATTGTGGATCAACTAATTATCTACAAATTTTCCGCTGGAATTTTCTTTTTAACCCCCCCAAAAAAAATTACGCTTTGTGACTTTTTCATGTCCCACTTTTAAAACACTAACTAGTTTTCATTACTACTAATACAATAACTTACCAAACTACAAGAAGTTTATACTGTTAGATTCCGTAGTTCATGCAGATCAATAATATATAAACTTTATTGTAATTACATGAATCTGGCGAGGCGCAAAAGCGTGTTGAATCCACTGGGGCGCACAATGCTGAATCCACTGAGTGGCCGTGAGTGCCATTGAAGGGGTGGGGGTAAAGACCGATTTATTGACACAGCCCGAGCAATCC
This sequence comes from Allygus modestus, assembly GCA_963675035.1. Taxonomy (NCBI): domain Eukaryota; kingdom Metazoa; phylum Arthropoda; class Insecta; order Hemiptera; family Cicadellidae; genus Allygus; species Allygus modestus. Next base: position 196,963,803 of record OY776112.1, read on the forward strand.
AGGTGTATTAATAGAGTTCTATGGGAACTAATAATTGTTTGGCGATGACCGACTAAACTGGTTCTTGGAACTTGGATTCCCAAACCACACGGATCTCTCACCCCATCCCTCTCCCTTAAAAACCTCCCCTTCTGTGACTCACCTCCTCCGCCGCGATGGCATGTTCCCCTCGCGTTGGGGTATCATAAAACTAGAAAACCAATTAACCGGTACTAATGATGTGGTCCAAGGCATATCACCCGTTTAAAGAAGTATCAATTCTAGGAAACCAAACCAACTTAATTAATCAATTAAACATTAGCAATACATCTTCTAGTTATCCTATACTCTAATATGAGTAAGGTTTGCTTCCTTGTTTGCTTGCTTGCGACACTGATCTCAAAAACGGCTCCAACGATTTCCTTCAAATGTTCGAAATAACTAATTTCTGGGATAAAAATAAGTTCTAGACAGGCCTTATCCCCAGAAAAAATCAAATAATGTAAAAAAACTAAAATGAAAAGTTAACAAAATTAACATGGAGTTTCAAATCAAAACAAAAGAATTGGAACAGCTATTCATAATCAGCCAGGGAACTCTCAAAGTAATACTCATGTTGTTTATGATTATTAACATGTGGTTTCCTGAGAGCAGAGATTAAAAGATTTGAGTGAATTACATATATAGAGTAGTAAAATAAATTAAAGGGACATTGAGCTATAAATAACAACTGGAGTGATCTTAAAAATGTAGAAAAGAGGCTAATGAGTTATACAAATCTGATTACCAGAAGACGGAAGTGGTGAAATACGCTCGATGTCATCTAATTAAACTGGCTGGTCTTCCCCCGAGCAAAGCTCGGCCCCCAGGTACTGTTTACTAATAATGCTTGATAACTGAAGCAACTACTCAATAATCTTTTACGACATTGAAACGAATGATACGCTTATTTATAGATCTTGTGCATCTTTCAAGGAAGAAAGAAGCGCCAATATTTTCAGATTTAATAATGATGTAATCCTTTTATCTCAGCTCTGCACGCTGCACTGGGCAGGATAACCGTCCCCGCGTCCCATACGTTGGCGTTGTTGTAAAAGCACTGAATCCCTAGTTTCAGTCTAAATTATATTGTTAAATTGTCTAATTTTTCTTAAAGTTGGGTGAAAATATATTATAGCGATCTAATATTAATCCGCCTAACAATTAAATAATTACTAATAAAAATATATTGCAATGACCGGAAGGATTTAAGGAACCTAAAAAAAATTTAATAAACGTAGCCATTACAAATATTGATAACAATAATAGTTGCAAAACTATTAAGTGGTATAACATTAACTCTAATGTGAAAATGTATAATAATACAAATAATAGTATAATGGGTAACCGATACCACCTGACGGTCCCTTAGATTAGGACGTCATATCCAACAACATCGTTGCCATTAAAACTAATATTTATTTTTATTTTATTAAGTTAGTTGAACAACAAAATTATAAGGAAATTATTATAACTGCATAAGAACAAGGTATTGCTACCCTCTTACATGTGTACAGTTTACCAAACTTGTTTGTAAGTACAGTAGTATGAGAGAGTACATTTATAAACTGTTTACAACTTTACTTAATGCTTATATTAGAAGCATTAACTACATTAACAATGTAGGTGACCAATTGCCTTCAATGGAAGTAACGAGTAACGTATTCGTCTACGGCAGGATGAAATGTAACTATACAGATTTTACTATTTTGTATATCGTCTTATACCGTTTATATTGTTTACTTTTGTACTTGAAGTAAAACCAGGAATAATTTTAATTTCTGATGGCAATAGTAAATTAATTGGACAAACAAGTCAAGGCAAAAGCATGATGAATAGTTGAGTTAGCACTTGCTTTATTGTCCACATTTACAATAGTAAATATAACTGAAAGTTATATTTTAAATGGGCATATTGAAAAATTGTTTCCTGCTTCAAATAATATTTTATTGCGACTTTGCACCGTAATTTTTAAAGCAGGCAAGATAAATGAAACCGGTCTTAAGTTACAGTATTTACATTTTTTTTACTCAAGTTTTATGGAAATTTTAATAGGTTTTTCAATGCACACGTCCGTTAAAATATTTTATCATGTGAGTTTACATGGTGTCATAGACTTGGATGAAATCGTGATTGTAAGAACTCAATAACCCATATTAACCCTGACTATTATCCGCCATAACGATTTTTAATTTTTATATTAGTAACTTTAACTATCTTTTAGAATAATGATGAATATAATCTTTTATAATGTCAAGAACATAATTTTTATTTGAATGTGGTTAATACAAAATTCAAAAGTACAAAGGTTTATCATCTTATTGCCTTTTGTACCGTTTATAAGAGTAATTTGTAATATTTTAGTCATAAATAAAAAGCTCTATTTATAAAAAGAATGTGAATTAATAATTAAAAATTTTATAGTTGTAATATTCTTTAGGAATTTCTCCCATCTCATAACCGTCCCCATAAATGACACCAGGATTCAGATTGTTTTTACTTTATTCCACTTTCTCCAATCAAATCATCCGCATATCTGAAACGCACCATAATTAATATTAAAATAAACCAAATTAATTTGAATATTTTATAGGGTTGTCCCATCAGAAAACAGACTAAATAGAGATATTAATGTTATAATAAATTTCAAAATAGATTACGGTGGTTTTACGCGGTTACGTAAAACTCTCTAGTAATTGGCAACAAACGACCTCAGAGCTATCAGAGATAGGCAGGGCTGGTAGGTGTAGATTGGTTAAATGATATAACCCAGTTAACCCAGGTCAGCAGTTTGTTCCAGGTGGCTTGGCCCTTCACATTTGCAGCATTGCCGTTGAATTGATCTTGCAACTATTTAAATTATAAAGGCATGTTGTGTTCTAGCAATACACAATTCCAAAAAATTCCAACAGTAACAATAAAAAAATACAACAGAATAAAAATTATAATCAATAGCTAAAAACATCGTAACTTTAAAAATATCAAATTCAATTCAGAATTTTAATATTTGAGGAAAGGGTCGAAATCGCTAAAATACTCGTGTAATTCAAGTGATGGTTCATTAACTTTAAACAAAATTAATGTTCTATTATTGCTGGAAGCAACGAAGCAACAGTTAGAGAATATTCCATATTAATTATATGACTGTCACCTAGAACTATCTGTCGTTCATGTGAGATTTATAACTCGAAATACTGTATAACATTATAGTCGTGTCTGTCGTGGCGTTGATTTTTGTTGTTTCAAGCTTTATTTTATGATAGCAAATCACACTGTCCAATGTTATGTAATTATTTTTCCTCGGTGCTACTAATGACAATCAGTTCAATTAATATATTTCATATACATTACTTTATGACAAGACATAACTAGTTTAACATTCTTTTTATTAAGTTTTTAACCAGAATGAGTCTAAATACTAATAATAATGGTCTTTTGTCTACTAAATGGAAAGGGTGGTTTTCCATTAAATTTCTCTTGAATACAATATAGTTAGAGAAATACTTTCTCTAATAATTAGTTCAATATTTAAAAGTATCAAAGTATTACGGCATCAAAACCTCTTATGCCATTGTTAACTTTGTTAACAAATTTGTATGACTTTAACACTGTTTTGAGACATTGGCACGTTTTTTTTAATTGTTTATTTTATTACAATATTAAATCACAAAGAGACAAAATATTCGCTATCAGTTATGGTATATTTAAATACCCCCGTCGCAGCAAACCTGCGTACTCAGCGAATTTCCAATGCGTGCATATGTGTCTCACTACCACATAAAGCCACTTACCAAGTTTCATAAAAATACATTAATAAATAAGTGATCTATAGCATTTTATTTATTCTCCATAAGAATAACATTACGGCTGAGTACGCAGGTTTGCTGCAACAAGGAACAAAATATTTTCTTATGCAATTATCAATATAACTCAACCGGGTGAATCTACATACTAAGTTTTATTAATTTATGTCCATAGTTAAGGGAGATATAAAACTTTACTTATTCTCCATAAGAATAACATTAGGGCTGAGTATGCAGGTTTGCTGCTCCTGGGATAATTAACAAAAAATCAATTGTTTGTGCAAATATTAATAAACCAGTAATACGTGGAGCCACATACCAAGTTTCATCAATATACATTCATAAATAATCGAGATATAAAATTTTATTTATTCTCCATAAGGATAACATTGGACAACGTACTGTGTTTAGCACATTGAATATCTCTGCAACTGTTGGACGTAGAATCACAATTTAAACACCAAAATGATTTTTTTGTAGAGCTGAATCGATTTGTAAAAGCAAATGTGAAGTTTACATTAAAATGAACTGAGGAAAAGCCAAAAACCTTTTTCCCATAAGATTAACATGGGAAATTTTATGAGCACATTTTTTGGATTTTATCCGCAACCACTTAACCTAGGTTAATAATTCAAAATACTATATTATTTGTTTTTTTAAGCTCTATAAAATGCTCAAAACCAAAATTGAGTGTTTTAAAAACTTTAGGGTGAAAAGTGCAAAAAACTGGGGACCTCAGAACAAAAAGTTATCGGGCTTAAGTCTTACCATGAGACCTACGGTAATAGCTTCTTCCCTATAGGGGAAATTCGCTAAAATTCCCTATAGGGGTAATTCACTAAAATATAAATGTTGTTAATAAGTAGTAGTAATAATTAGCCACTTCTGTGAAAGCTACTAATTTGATATCAAACTTAACAGAATTAACAGTTTCTAATGCTTACTTGCCTTATATTTACAGAGATATAACATCTCGTAAAACAAGGTTTAACCAGCAAATAACTTAATTTTCAAAATACTATAATTTGTAAAATAACTTAACCAAGGTCCAAATTATTTGGTAAACATTAACTGAACAATATGTTACTCTTAACATTTTAAATCAGTACTTAATTCAGATGTGTTTGAGAATGAACGAACCCAAATGACTATAAAAATAGGGAATATTATGAATAAAAAAATTATAATAAAATTGCATAGAAAGATCTTCTTCGCAGTAAACACACTTTTTACATGAAAACAAACATTAAAAAACATGCTAGTATATGAAAGAATGTGAAATTGAAATCAGAGCAAAGAGTAAAAGCAATAATATAATAATAATATAACTATTTAGATACTAGCTGATAGCCGCAGGCTTCGCCCCGCAAATAATTTATAATACAAACTATTACAGTTGTGTGTGCTGCATTCTGTGGTTAGCCCGTGGAACTACTACGAATCAAGATCAGCTGTTTGTAGTTTCATCACCTCAAACAAAATTGAATGTCCATAAGGAATACATGGGAACTTTGTTGGGGTCTCTGGCGGAGCCCTAAGGTCAGATCAAGATGAACACCATTTAGTTTTCATATTTTATGCCTAAAGAATCAGTGTACAAATTCAGCTCTCTACCTGCATAGGAAGGTGGAGAATTAGTGATGAGTGAGTCAGTCAGTGAGTCAGTCAGCAAGGGCTTTGCCTTTTATAGATGTAGAAGATTAGCTGTATCGTGTATGATAATGTGAATCCGATACTGTCAAGCCGCGTTTTACATGACACGTTCTGTCCTCTATATTATCTGTATTCCTTTAAAGCTAAGTTATAATAACGATTTTTTTAGTATTTCCATTTTCGTCCATGAATACCAAGTTAATAAATCCTATGTAATTAAATAGCATACAAGATAGGACTTTTAGTAGTACTTTTTCAAGAGGATATAAACATATGTATATCTTATAGTTTAAAAAATTATAAGTACTTAAGTTATATTGTTTCTAAATAAATGATAAACCTTTCGTCAGTTTTAATCACATAGATCAGGCAGTAGAAGGCAAAACTACCGGAGCTACCGGGGCATATGTATGTCATGACCAGGTATTCAACTTTATTGAGTAGATTTCAACTTCATAAACTTAGATCATAGCGATGGATGGTAAATTAATGTAAGGTATTTAGATATATTTTGTTTATTTCCAGTTAACCATACACTCACACGTTCTGATAAATTTCACTCTCGCGATTGAAAACTTTCGTTAATATAGTCATATTTTATTTGCGATTTGCAATTCAGTTGGTATTTAAGAGTATAAAGACATCTTTATCGAAGACATTGTTAAACTCATGCGAATTATATATGTATTAATTAGGTTTTATAATAGTGTGTGTAGTTTACTTCAATAGTGTGTTAAGTTTATGATTAGTTCTCCATATGTATATTCATACTAAACGAAAGCTGAAGTTGGTAAATATTACCCTGTAGGGATAAAACAAATAACAAATAGGCTAAGAGTATTTAAAGAAAAACCTAACCTCGATACAAAGGACATTTATGAACGATCCAGAAAATGTGTAGGAAAAATTAAAGTTCACCTGTACGCAACATTTGATGGATGTATTATCTTTATTTTCACGTAATCACAGACAATGCAATGTATACAGACAGGTCTGTAGCATAATTTGTGAACATTATAGATAATGGTTATTCTCAAGTAGAACGTAGTCTGTGGAAACATGTTAATCAGTAGTGCAGATGATTAATACACCGGATTCAGAGGAGACAAGTGAATGACGAATGTGACGTCACTATACAAGAGCCCCGGTAGCTCCGGTAGTTTTGCCTTCTACTGCCTGATCTATGTGATTAAAATTGACGAAAGGTTTATAATTTATTTAGAAACAATATAATCTAAGTACTTATAATTTTTTAAACTATAAGAAAATCGGCTAGTGAGCCCTAAACAAGCAAAAATTTACTATATTAAGTTAAACAGCCGAAATAAAGATGTAGATCACAAAATCGTACATAACAAATAACTAAACAATGTTATATTTTTGAAAATCATAAAAGCGATAGATTAAAATTAATTTTGATTTATTTGAACTTTACCTATCGCTACTAGTGTTTAAAACTACAATACGTTTCAGGAGGTAAAGAAACTCCTCCCGTTATCATGTGAACCCTACTATCTAAATATAAAACAACTACAACTAACTATCTTAAATGTTTTGTTGTTTTTTATACGTTTTTATTTGCAAAAACAAAAACCAACACACATAAAATAACTAATAAATTACTAACAAAATTTACAAACTTTAAAAATGAACAGAATTTACTAAATAGTTAGTTAACAAATTTGTTAGTTATTGTATTTGTGTTAATTTTGTGTTTGTGTAAATACAAATGTTGAAACATATTTAAGCTAGTTGGTTGTAGTTGTTTGATATTTAGGTGTGAGTATTGTTCACTAGATAACGAGAGGAGTTTCCTTACATGCCGAAACGTAGTCTGGATTTAAACAATAGAAGCGATAGGTAAATTTAAAAAATATTAAAAATAAAATAAACAATGTTGTATAATCTTGACATTTCATTATAGACAACAAAGGTTTTATCACGTCAATGAAAGCGGCATGTCACCTTGTGAACACTGACGTTGACTACGCACTTTCTTTTCCATTAATTTCACGAGCTAACAATAACGACAAGATTAAGCAGCACGCTCTACTGAACTGAACTGACCAGCGCGGCGCGGCGGCAGTTTGGCATTGACAGATAGCGGGTGATAGAGCTGTTGGCGTACTGTGCAAGACTCGATATGTGTGTTAGTGCTCCAAATTCATTTGTGACTTCCCTATTTCTGTAGGTCCTCTTCTAAAAAGGATCCAATTACGTTTTTCTTCGTTAAAAAACAAACATAAATTAAACTAGTTTAGGGAAGAAATTGCTTGATTTTAAATACGATTCTCCAAGGGGAGAATCAAACCAAGGGGATAAATCAAACATAATTTACGTACTTTACAAAATTTAAGATGACATGATAACTTTTGACCTCACCGCAGAGAGCTTTTATTATATTTAACACTATACTACTTACGGTAGGAAGTTATTGAATACTATCTAGTCCTTGGAGTCTAGTCTGTATATCTGTCAAACAAAAAAGCTTCACTTACGGAAATGGACCTCGAATCGTAAGGCGGAAGGAAAACTCTCTCTGACAGGCGCTGTCATGGTGTCTCATAGTCGCTGGATTAATAAATCATGTCGGCAAACATTTTGACGCGTGTCACTGAGACGCGTCGCGACGCTACAGTCTCCAAAGCTCTAAAAGCTGTATCCATCCGTGTTGTGCAGTATACGTTGAGTTAGCGAAAAACTTCCTACTTTACAAAGGTACGAGTATATTCCCCTAATGAGTAACCATCCAAGAACGCTCTGCTATCACCTTTGTACACTCCAGTAAGCCAGGAAAAATGAACACAAATAGAGTTGAATGATAAAAGCAACTATTATTTTTAAAAAGGAACTATTGTTAGATTTAGAGAAGGAAATGCTTTTAGCCACTGCAGTTGTAATCATAAATGATCCATATTAATGTGTCTCTCGCCAAGCTCCAAGAGCGTGTCGCACGTGAGATTTATTAGCCTCGTATGCTAATTAAACTGCTGCCTTATCCGCCTTGCTAACATTCTGACGTTTGTCACTTTCATTCCGGAAATTAGGCTAAACAGGGTAATTAAGTTAACAAATTAGAAACGAAAACTTGCTGGAAAAATAGAATCACTTCTAAATGCGGTAAAAACTAAATTTAGATTATTATACTGATACATTTTCCATTTCCAAAATTGGTTTTTTCATTGGGTATGTAAGACTTAAGTTTGTATAATTTAAAAAATAGAATTCGCAGGATAATCTTCATGAGTATTAAGACGGACAAAAGTATCTGGTTAAATCTTTGAGTATATATAAGTATTACTGGACGAATGTTCACATGGGTTATTCGTCTCGAACACTGAAATAATAATGCTATAGTGTAGGAAATGTAGAGGTTTAAAAATATATGTGGTATTAAAAAAAGACAGTGACAAGATAATTTTAGCTAATATAACTATAAATAAACGGTATCAGGAAATTGACACATACTTTCTCCCTTTCAGCCCATCTTTAACGAATAAATTACTTTTATTTACTAAATATAGAATACAAAGCACGGTCGAATGTACAGAAAATCTTGTAAACAAGATGTTTTAAAAAGCATCCACCCAACTCCCTGCTTTGGAGGCACTACAGAATCCATTGCTACACTCGTGGTTTTAAGAGGGGAAATGCCCCCTATTCCCCCCCAGGGTTATTAAGGGACAACATATTTCGAATTTCCTTTGTTGGTCAATGCTAAATTGACAAGCATATCAAGTTTGAATAAAATTTATCAGTATATAAGAGAGAAATAGTAATTTTTTTATTCCCCATAAGAATAACATTGGACAACGTACTGCATTTACCTCAAAATGAAAATTTAAATTTTCTCCGAAACCAGCAATCGTAGAATAGTAATTCAAAATACTAAATTATTTAGTTTTTTGAGCTCTTTTTAGTGGTGAATAGTAATATTTTTTTATATTTATGTCTTTTTATGAAAAATCCAAAATACTGAATGTTTGATGTTTTAAGTCCTGTAATTTCTGAACCCGTATTTTTACAGAAATGCGGGTGGTGTCATTTTGTTGGAGGACTAAAGTTATACAAAAGACCAAAGTTTAATCAAAATCGGTAGGGCCGTTTTTGAGAAATTTAGATTTTTCATGTTTTTTGGCGGTTTTTGGGGGATAATTACCCTTAAAAATAAAAAATTCAAAAAAATTCAAAAAAACCTGGAGATATCGTAGATTAGTACCTACATACCAAATTTCATAAAAATTGGCCTATTTGTTAGGGCTCTAGCTATGTACACGCACGCACGCACGCACGCACGCACGCACGCGGAATACACATACATCACGTAAAAACCACTTTTTGGGTTCAGGGAGCACCAAAACGAATATTTCCACTAACAATTCAAATTCGAAAATGTTTACGAAAACAATACTTTCTCCATATACTATACTATGTATAGGGGGAGAAAGTAAAAGCGTCGTTTTAGACAATCTTAAATGTCATACTATGAAACCCTTTAATAATATAATTATCATAGAAATCATAAAGCAAATACGTTTATTTGTAAACAAACTGTAATAAAAAATATATAAAAAAAACCTTTAAAACCAGCTTACATTCGCAACCAAAGTGAGGAGAAAATAAATTTGTTTAAAATATAAAGAGTTTAAACAGTAATAATAGATACACTGAATTTTCAAAGTCTATGCAGTATACGTCAGAAGCACACAGCTCACTAAACCCTTGAAACTGTACCACGAGAGCGACTGTTGCTGTAATAGTCTCTGCACTTCACTGTAGAACCGGGCATCAGGGCCAACGTTAACAATACCCCCGTAGCAGCAAACCTGCATACTCAGCGAATTTCCAATGTATATTAATTTATACACACATAAAGCCACATACGAAGTTTCATCAATATACATTCATAAATAAACGATTTATGACATTTTAATTATTCTCCATAAGAATAACATGGCGGCTGAGTATGCAGGTTTGTTAAAATAAGGAACACCAAAAATGGGCTTTTATACATATCAATATAACTCAACTAGGTAAAGCCACATATCAAGTTCTATTAATTTATGTTCATAATTAAAGGAGATAACACGTTAATTATTCTCCATAAGAATAACATGGGGCTGAGTATGCAGGTTTGCTGCTACGGGAACTATCGGTCAAAAAATGGGTTTTGGTGCAAATATCAATAGAACACAATGAAATGAAGCAATATACCAAGTTTCGTCAGGATAAGTTGTTAAATAAGCGAGATATACAATTTTTCTTATCCTCCATAAGAATAACATTGGACAACGTACTGTGTTTAGCACTTTCAATATCTCAGTAACCAATTAACGTAGAGCAATTATTAAAACATAAAATTGTGCGTCTTTTTAAGCTGATTGCAATGTAAAAAAATAAAATTGTACCTTTTCAAAAATTGTATATAAAAAACTCAAAAAACCCATTTTTGGGGTACAAAACCCCCCAAAATACCTTTTCGGATAGCTCGATCCGTCTGGTTTTCGAACTTAAAGTCATAAATGCTGCTTTAAACGTTTGTACCAAATTTCATCAAAATCGGACCTTTTTTACGAGAGTTATCGCACCCACGGACACACATATATATATATATATATAGATAGATAGATAGATATATATATAGATATATATATATATACAGTTTCGAACGAATGGTGTTTTTGGGGTCTGGGGACCTCAAAACGAAAAGTTATCATGGTCCCGGGCCTAGGTCTTACCATGCCGACTACGGTAATAGCTTCTTCCCTACAGGGGAAATTCGCTAAAATGTCTTCAATAATTTTGTTGCTAGAATATTTCTACGCAACTACAGATGGATTTTGTTGTATGATTCTTAAAACAAATAGGAATAGTCAAATAGACGCAACTATTCGTATAGATTAGCTATCTAGCGAATAATAATATTTACTCTTAATATCCTGAAAAGTATGTAAATGCGCATGTTTTTTGGTTTTAGACGGAATGCTCAGAATTCAATACAAGTCATATTAGCCGGAGGAGGAGCGTAGGTGGTCTGTTGGAGGCTTGAAGTATTTTGATATTCTCATTAAAGAATTGCAATAACAAATGTGGGCTATTCCTATACTTACCTCAGCAGACCTATTAAAATAATGCTTAGCATACAATACACCGAATAATTTAAATTGCACAACAATATTAAAGACGCACATAAACCAATTGTACTGACAAAACTGGTTTACTTTTGAAAAATAATTTTGTAAAATACATATGTTTTTTCCAAACCTAATTTATTTAGACAATTTACTGTATTGTACTAAAATATTCTTGAATTTAAAAATTTTCCAGTAATAAAACTCTAATTAAATGAATCTAATTATTTTTAGCAGAAAAGTAGCATTAAGTTACGTGTAACGCGTACATTGGATGCAAATTCGTAGTATGCCTAAAAGCATTTGTTTCACACAAAAAAAACTGTAAAGACATGCTCAATAACTAAAAAAAGGTTATAAATGTACAAAAACTTTAATAACCATCTCCCCGTATATCATTAGTGAATTTCCGATGGAAAGTGAACTATTATCACGGTGAAACTTAAGCCCGGGACCACCATAGAAGTTCCTAACGTGACCCCCTGAACACGTGTTGGGGGGGGGGGTAGTTCATTTGGACTCTAGCGGTCGCATTTTCTCCGATTTTCTTAAAATTTGGTAGGGACGTTCCTTTCTATAATCAGTTGGACGAGTTCGTTGGGCAAAACAATCTGAAAACTGGAAACCCTTTTTTGGGGATTATTCTTTCAAATTTCGAGTTTTTGGGCCCAAAAAGGGTCATAAAAGCCCTGGACGTACAATTAATGCATGTATTAAGGTGGAAATTAGTAAGGCAAAACTGTTAAGCTCTCTCTAGTCATTCTAGCATCAATATTTACCGAGTTATTAAAGAAAACGTTTATCGACCAAACACAGTACGTTGTCTTATGAGGGTTTTACATTAGAATAACCTGTTATTCATTTGTTGGTGTACTTTTATCATCCCCAGCAACCTCGCACCTACTTTCAAGCCTCTCTGGACCTTCTCCTAACCTTATAATGCGCAAAATTGTATTCCTAGCATTACAGGTAAATTAAACCAGGAATATCAGAACGGCCAAAAAATCATTGTTTTCTGATTTCAATAAAATTGGAATAAATGTATGTTTTTACACTGGTTTTGAGTTTTAAAAGTTTTGTATGTGGAAATTCACTTCCCTCACGTCAGCGTGCTGCGTGCGAACTCAGTTTTGTGTTAAAATTGGTTTGCTTATAAGGATGTAATGTAAACGCGTTTGATCTAAGAGTGGATTTCTTAGCAAAGAACAATTTCACAGTTAACTGCAGCTAAGCCTGACGAGTGTTCCAACTGCGGATAAGACGAGAAGATGGATAAAGGTCTTTGAGGGTTTATTTAAAGTACCGGGGAGGCATTACAGCCACATTAGAGGAAATGGGAATGGTTCCCCTGATCGCTTCTGAAAATAAAAAAGTAAAATCTTCAGTTGCGTCAACAAAACAACTCTGGAACCCGAAAACTTAGTTATTAAATTGGTAACCTAAGGCTCAACGATTTTGATTATGTCCTCTTTTCATACGATATATTGGCAAGGCAAAATAATAGGGTACTGTATTATTATACGCTTTGAGATAAATTAGTAATGATTACGATTCACAACTCACCACCGAAGAGGAATTGAGGCATGTTATAACGGATTATCAACACGCTTATGAAACACCCATAGTGAAATAAATAATATTTTTACAACGGTGATAAATTTATATCACAATAATAAATTCAGAAACAAAAATTCTGTCATGAGATAAAAATAAATTCCCATATATTACAAATAACGCAGTTAAGTATATTAATTGCTATTGACATTAAACTGAAATATTTTTAGAAACTCACATCATTGATTCTTGAAAGTTAAAAAGTCTTTGAAAACACTAAAATTAACATAGAAATTAATTTCGATTACTATTTATATTCGAAAACTAATAACTTAACTATTACCCTTCGTGTTACTGTGTGTTAAAAAATGTAAACATGTAATTTCACAGTAATTAATTCCATTAAAATTAGTTCTTGGCTACACATAAAAAAGTTAACTTTCAAAAAATTTTGTTTTATTGCAAAACATCTTTACAGGTTTTAAATTACTAAAATGCTGCAGAGTAGCTGAATTGTGACGATAAAAAATGGCAATGTTAAATTTAATTACATATTTACATTAAGGAAAGGATTGAGTTCAAATGAACATTATTTACAGAAGAAAATATATCATATGATAAAAAAGGCTGAAATATTCTTATAAATATATTTAGGGAGGAGTCTGCAGCCAAGGAAAGTATTGATTTCGAAATAACAAATATTTCCCAGAGTTATTAGTTGGTGGAGAAACGACAGGAGAAGTTACAGCAAGCCTACATGTAGCCAAATTAAAGTAAAATAAATAAAATAAGACCAAAACCATCAAAATCCGCTTACAAACAACAGAGTTATGCACAAATATACAAGTAAAAACATACCGACGCCAACGGGATGAATTTATAACCTCCTCCATTTTTGAAGTCGGTTTAAAAAGTTAAAGTAGAAGATACTATTCACATTGTGTCCGGTGTATCAAACTCCCTCGTCCAGCCAGACAAAAGTTAATTATTTATTTTGTAGTATATTATAATAATACATTTAACATTTGTATTATATTTAAACTATAATACTATTTCAGACACTTGAAAATAAATAATTATACATACCTTACATACCTTTAGGTACAAAGCAAATTTGTTAGGGTACATACCTGAAACAAAACAATAAAATATTCGTTTATAGTAATAATAATAAAAGAGGACACGACATTTAATATATACTGTAATAGCTATAGATAATCATAATAAGGAGTTATATTTGCGAGAATGTAGATGTAGTACATAATTATTGCGTCAAACATGTAAAACTAACAGACAACTGAATATAATTACTTTTATCTTATTGTACTTGTAATTAATCATTCAGAGCAGGAATGTTGATTTACAAGTAATCATTGAGTTTAATAAGGGAGTTCGCAATAGCCCCTTATTTACTACCAAACGTAGCATCGCCGCAGCTTTTTCGCACTAACTTCAGCGTGGACTGCGTGAATGTATTATTTTCAATAAAAAGCGAATTCGCTTCTATAAAATGTTTCAACAGTCGGTATTCGTCTGAGCTGCATGCTGAAGTGAATATGTTGAACTCTTTCAGTATCCAAAGATATGTTATTAGGTGTCTACTTTTAGATATTGTACTAAAATGTGGAGATAGTGGCGAGAGGAACGGCTTCCCCTACATTAGCATTTCTCGGAGGGGAAGTTATCACAGTCCTTCCATACACTCCATTAGTATTTGTTTATTATCACTGATTTTTGACGGCTTTAAACACACGTTTGGTTTGAAAGTTCCGGGGGAAAACTTTTTCAGGATTAGTAACTTTTTAACTGTTATAAATAAAATAAAATCTATACGAATAAGAAAGGAACTTGTTTAGAGACATATGGAATAATTAAATCTTATGTTAGTTATACTGTTACACAAAAATAACATATTAGTCCATAACTAAGTTTGTCTCGCCAAATGTTGTGTACGATCAGTGGTGTAGATAACATGTCCCGTCAACCCTCTACTTTTCGTTTGACTAGAAAAAGACGTGGTGGAGCTCAGCCTTTCCTTCTCCAAAATTCCAATATTTTCACGCAGGACCACGCAAAATAATTCATGTTTATAAGATTGAGACAACAATAATGTCATGGTCAAGCTATAAGGTTGCATAACAGCATGATTTTAAATTTATCCGTGGTAAATTTTAGTTTTGTACCTACCCAGGAGAATTAGTGTTGAATGCGTGATGCGTGACAATTACAGATGCCCCAAAACCTTTTACAAAACAATGCTTTTATCACTTTGCAGTAAATAGAGGCCACGGTTATAACCAGTCATTCAAACAAACTGGCCACGCATTAGTAGTTTACCGATTTCGGATACAATCACGAGGTTGATTTAAAATAATGTTCACAAAAAGTCACCACAAACACAATATGTGATTTTAGCTTATTTAGTTAATTGTCCTGGTGTTGAATTCTTTTAATACGTCATATTTTGTGAACATTTTAATTTGCTATGAGCGTTGTTTTTACTGAAATATTTGTAGAAAAACACTGTAGTTACAGTAAAATATACATAATTTATCATATCATTTAAAACAATACATAATACCAGGATTATCTAAAGTATTATAATATACAACGAGACAATTCTTTTTGGATAAAATAGGTCCGATATATTTATGGTCAAGAGGTGAAAGCTCAATTTTCCCTCCAAGAGCCTGATCTCTACCACCACCCACACATCTCCTGGGGAGACTTGAAGGTATTGCGTTCATAAAATGATCCTGCAATATTGTGTTTTCCGCCGCAATCATCTCTCTGGTTCAAATAAATGGAATTCCAAGTATGGTTTACTCATATTAATGTCTATTGCAAGCTGATTACTATCATAAAATACAAATTCCTAATAACTTCCCTTGGTTTGCTCTCTGTTGGTCTATAAGGTTTTTTCCCAATTCATTACGTTTTAGAAAAAAATGAAAACTTTACTTGATTCATATATTAACCTATTTTGACATTGAATTTAACGTTTATAGCTATTTCCCCCAAAATAGTCATAATTTTAAATTTGTAAAGATAAATATTTTAAAAACGGCAAACTGTATAAAGATATTTCTGGGTATCGAAAAGGGTGGAAAAAGTTATACAAACGTTATAACAATTTCAGAGATCACACAATTCACACTCATACTCATACCCTTACTTTGTTTAATTGCAGATTTGGAATAAATGCGTGATTTGAATTTTACATAACATTTGTTTTTGTGGAAAAATAAACAGAAACGAACAAGCTTTTAGTTTAAAAAATGCAGTAACTTAGCTAAGGGTTTTGCGATCCTAAAAATCGTTAAGTTAAATACATTTTACATTTTATGGATTCGAAATAAACCATTAACAAATTTGTCGCTTTTAAGATAACTATAATTTTGAAGTTTTGAAATTGCCGCCATTTCAACACGGCAAAGGTTACAGGCATTAAATGGAAAATGAGGTTTAACCATGAATAAGACATGCGCCAAGTTTCAAGTCAAAACTTTAAGTGGTTCCTAGAATATATTGAATTAAAAAACCAACAACAAAACACATCGATTTTGGGTTACCGACAGCCGAAAAACAAAGCATTTAACAACCCAAGTTAATAGTGAACGATAATTTTTTTATCATAATCAGATCCCGAATTTTGTCGGTGTATTTCAGATTCACACCCTAAGCGCTCATATCTTCACCAGAGCCAAGGTTGTACATATAATTTACCCCAAAAATGGTTGTATACCGCCCCTGCGGGGTTGGGCGTCACGCTTGTTTTCACATCGTAAAACTTCCGGTTTGTGGTGCACTTGACATCCGTTTCTCTCTAGCCCTCGAGCTGTGGTAGATATTTTACAAAAACATAAGGGGAACCTGAGACAACAGACAAGGTTGAATGCTGAAACTGGCTATAAACATAACAGATTATAATGACACATTTTAAAAATAGTTTTTCTGCCATTAAAAAAGTAACTGCCTATTTTGTTCCAAAATACAATTTTTAATTAATTTAACATCAAATTAATGTTATTTTAGAAGCACCGATGTTAATCCCCGTAGGTATTCCATTTAATTAATTAATGTATTTTGATAAACAGAAACAGCATTTTTTAAATAGGCTTATTGAGTTTGTTGTAATATTACCCGACTTTTTAATATCTCAATTTATAGAAAAACGTTTGACCTACTTTTGTTTATCAACGAGAAAGATATGGGACGATCACCAAAAATAGCCTCATTAAGGGATACAGTTGTTTAAGAACAATATAAGAAATATATGAAAATAAGAACAAAATAAGTTTAATTGTTTTTAACACAAACAATAAAATGGAACGATAATTAAAAATCAATTATTATCATAACAATTAACAACATACATTCTATTAATCATATATATAATTTATCTAGCCTGTTTTTCTGACAGTCCGCGAGATCTTCCTTATTCCTTTATCAAATTCCATGATTTACCCCTCATTTTAAAGCTTATCGTGCCGGCTTATTGACGAAAAATAGACCCACGGTCTAAAAATGTACCGCTTCTCGGAAATTTGAAAAATATAAAATATAATAAATTTTGACAGGAGCGAAAATGTAAACAAAAGAACATCCGATCAGCTGACAAGATTTGGTTCGCAGTGCGGAATTCCGCACGGGTCGACTAGTATTTACAAATTAGTATTTCAAGTAAAGAAACAACAAGACGCCTTAATACGCATATTGTGTGAGAAGTCTGGTGAAAACCAGATTCTATCTAGTTGTGAACATGTAAACTGGTGAAAATTGGTCCAAATGACGTTGGTAAGGTATAATACCAATCAGTCCTGGCAACTGTTGTTATTAAAAAAACTTCACAATTACTATTGTTGTTTGATGTTTGTCTTTGTCTTTTGTTTTTTTATGTGGGTGTGAGGGGGGGATTTTTACAATTACACAAACTGTAAGCTGACTTACCAATTTATCATTCCACTGTTAATGGAACGGATTTTAAATCTATAGTTTTATAGGACTAAAGTCTATAGTCTTTTTCCGACTATACTGACTTTTATCCAATTTGGCTATGTATTGTAATAATTATTATGGTAGTCAATGTTAAATGAGTAAGTCAATAATGAATAGGCTTCAGATAATACTTGGTGCTATATTCTTGATATTACGAGGATAGAGAATGATTACGCTCACTATAAGACTATGATAAAATGAAAGAGAACTTGGCTAACTGTAATGATTGGGCGTAGTGGAGGTGCATACCAGTCGTCCACTGTAAACAAAACTTGTATTTTTCAAGTGTGATTTATTTTTGTCCAAACCTTGCTATATTCCTGTTTATGTCCCAGCTTATTTCGACCCAATTGTAATGTGATCATCTCAAAAGATTATATAATAGCTTCATATCACAAAAAAGTATTTATTTATAAATGCATAAAACGTTTTTTGCATACCCTAAGATCATTTCGTGAACAAAACTGAACGTTTTGTTACTAATATAATTAAGTCACTGTCTTAAAATGAATATGTTATTATTGCTATTTATACAAAACTTAGAGACAAGTAAAATTCTTTGCCAACCGATCATTATTTTTTCATTTAACGAGCAACTGTAATTATAATTTTAAAACAGTCCCAAGAAAAAGTCAAAATAATTTTGTGGGAGGGAAAAAGGAAGAGAGTAAAAAATTTCCATCTGGAGAGTATCCTTCCACTTAGGACAAGAAAGATGATAAATGAAGATGATAAATGTTGAGTTGAAAGGGGACGAGTTACTGACAGGAAAGATGTTGTTGGACGGGCAGAAAAAGGCATTAACGTTGCACCTCCCGCCGGCTTAAGCCATATTGACTCTTTGTATTTTCTAAAGCAAAACAGCAAACTCATGATACGTCCAAAGATGACTGATTATGAATTTTACACGATCATTCGCTACCGTTATTTCCAAAACTCTTAAAAACGCCTAAATGAAAAATGTGCAAACCAAGCGCGTTTGATTCAAAGGTAAACCGTTTTTGTTTTCAGTTGTTTACACCAATGGCACCTTATAACTTGTTAGAAAACATCACTCCACCTTCTCAAAGTCATGAGGACACCCCGGGAATCGAACTCGTGACCTCTTGCACCGAAACGCAAGACAAACTGATAGGCTAGCGTTCAACTGGACAGAGGATAGAAGATCAAAACAATCTTCCTGCCATGAAAAGCCAAGAAATGTAGAGACTAAAGTATAACTTTCATACTTTAAAATATAGTAATGTACGTCCCTTTCGTTTTTCCTTGAAGCTTTGGAGTTGATCTCAAGTTATTTTAAAAATGTATATTTTACAATGATCTCGGTTATCCCCTCAAACATTTCAGAATGGCTGTAAGACGTTTGAAAAGGTTAACACCTACAGCTCTAATCACCAAGTACTCTTTATGATTACGTCACAGGAGTCGCTGGATAGTTAATTTATAGTACAAGTAACAGCATCGGGATGCCTAAATCGAAGTGCTTAAGAGTCTTAAAAATTTATATTTTGTAACAATATGCTGAAACATTGTTTCAAACGTTGTTACAAACATTGTTAACAATGTCTTACCTTGTTACAATACTTTTTTAATCCTGTATTTTATTATACCTAACTATGATCTCTGGGTCGGTTCGAAATCGACTGACTAGTGGTGTCGTTTATGCATAATACCATTTTCCGTTTATTCAGTATACATATATTTTGTCAAATTCTAAGACGGCTTAGTTTTAATCCTGTGTTATATAAAAAGTTTCACCAAAAGCTAACTGACATTATTGACATCAAAGGAAGTTCAAGCTGTATCGTAGCCTCCCTTTGTGCTAGACACCATAATCGCAACTGTAATGGCTGTTATCTGTCTATCTATGTGTTTGTCACACGATTTATCTAAGAACCTGAAGAGTTTTGATGAATTTTGTTAAATTACTGTAAATCTTTACGTTGTTTGTCAACTTATAGGATAGTCTAGTATGCGGTCTACAGTTTAAAGATTCAAATTAGGATTAAAAATTGATTATTGAAGTGTTGAGACTGTTCCCTATTAACACTTTCGCTATGGGTGTCCCGGAATCGGAACATTGAAACATTAAAATATTCATGTTTAAACATGTCAAAGGCAGCGAAAGTGTTAAACGTACATGATGATAATGACGTAAAATGAACTATACAATTCTCAGCCATGAAATGTAAAGTAAATTAGACTAAAAAATTCCTGAGAAGCAAGCAAAGTTCTTTTACCTTGCAGTTTAGTAAAGGAGATAGCGATTTTTAGTGGTAGTGGTATTGCCGTTTCAATAGTGTCAGTATTTATTTACATAGAGTTCATAACATCTTATCTTATATATTAATTCGCTAAGGAATTTCCGTTTTCGGCCCACTACGTCGTTATTTTTCAACCGAGTTGGACCATCGATGTATCATATTAAAGCTTTTAAACTGCAGATCAATAGAACAATTAAAAATATAAAAATTCCGATTTAGCTGTTAAAATACTGAAATTTAAAACCAATGCTCCATGTTATTTAAATCGGAGAATATTTTAGAAGGAACTCTACCTTAGTCTGAGAATACCAGGCAATGTCTGGTCATGGAATTTGTACCAATTTGAAGCTTAATCAATCCCCAAAATTGTCATATTTATAATTTTATAACTTTAATTTCGTTAAATAATTCAAAATATAAAGACCTAACATTTCTCCATGTTATTCAAATGGGAGAATTTTTTACCAGGAACTCGGCCTTAGTTTGAGAAAACCAGGCAACGTGTGGCATGGAATTTGTACCAATTTGAAAGTTAAACATTCCGATGTTCCCAAAAATGGTCTGATTTATAATTATCTATAATGATACAAAATGTAAATGTCTAAAAACCGCTTTAGTGGGATTCGTACTATGTTTTGTTTACAACAAACAACTGATTATAATCCTGACTCTGTGATTTTCATTGGTCAGCTGATCAGCTCATCGATCTTTTGATTTATTTTAAAGTATGGTAAACATCAAATGCAACCTTTAAATACCCCCGTAGCAGCAAACCTGCATACTCAGCGAATTTCCAATGCATATATATGCATCTTAACACCACATAAAGCCACATACCAAGTTTCATCAATATACATTCATAAATAAACGATTTATGACATTTTAATTATTCTCCATAAGAATAACATGGCGGCTGAGTATGCAGGTTTGCTGAAGGAAGGAAAACAAAAAATAGGGTTTTATTCAAATATCAATATAACTTATTTAGGTAAAGCCACATACCAAATTTCATTAATTTATTTTAATAATTAAGGGAGATAACACGTTACTTATTCTCCATAAGAATAACATGGGGCTGAGTACGCAGGTTTGCTGCTACGGGAGCCTTTGGCAAAAAATTGTTTTTTTGAGCAAATATCAATGGTCTACAACCAGATGAAGCCGTATACAGTAGACGCTCTTTTATCCGGCATGTTCGGGACCACGCCCATGCCGGTAAATCGATTTTTCCGGATAATAGAACTGTTTAGTTATTAATGAGAATACAGTAATCTGAGAGTCTGTTATCTCGCTACAGTAATGAGCTGTGGTCGCGTGCGTTGGTTGACCTTGGCACTGCTCCGGAACACCTGCATTTGTGGACGGATAGACAGACAGACAGACGGGCGGACAGACAGCCGGGCGGAAGTTGGCGTCTAAAAATAGGTTGAATACAGTAGTGTACTGAGCAAAGGTTACCAACATCACTGAACGTTACTGCTTGAGACGTAAA
This sequence comes from Allygus modestus, assembly GCA_963675035.1. Taxonomy (NCBI): domain Eukaryota; kingdom Metazoa; phylum Arthropoda; class Insecta; order Hemiptera; family Cicadellidae; genus Allygus; species Allygus modestus. Next base: position 196,985,716 of record OY776112.1, read on the forward strand.
CAAACAACAGGTGACTAAGAAAAAGGCGGGAACAGTCCAGCGCAGTCGCAGTACGAAACGGAAACGACCGAAAATACCTGGAAAAACCCGGGTCACCTGGTGCCGGTTAATAGAATGTGCCGGTTCATAGAATGCCGGATAAAAGAGCGTCTACTGTACCAAGTTTTGTCAGTATACGTTCATAAATAAGCGAGATATAATTTTTTTCTTTTCCTCCATAAGAATAACATTAGACAACGTACTGTGTTTAGCACTTTCAATATCTCGGTAACCAATTGACGTAGAGAAATGATCAAAATACCAAATTGTGTGTTTTTTTAAGCTGAATGCAATGGAAAAAACTAAAATTTGACTATTTCCAAAATTATATATAAAAAATTCGAAAAACCCATTTTTGGGGTACAAAACCCCCCCAAAATACCCCTTCGGATAAAGCGATCTGGCTGGTTTTCGAACTTAAAGTCATAAATGTTGCTTTACACGTTTATACCAAATTTCATCAAAATCGGATAATTTTTACGAGAGTTATCGTGCTCACGGACACATATATATATATATATATATATATATATATATATATATATATATACAGTTTCGAACGAATGGTGTTTTTGGGGTCTGGGGACCTCAAAACGAAAAGTTATCATGGTCCCGGGCCTAGGTCTTACCATGCCGACTACGGTAATAGCTTCTTCCCTATAGGGGAAATTCGCTAAAAGTAATTAATTTGTAATGTTCGTTTTTAGTATTGTGACTATTTAGCTGTATTTCGCACCATATAAAAGTGCAATTTCATAATTTGTGATATTTAGGTAAAGTTTTCATGGTTGGTGATTGTTCATGGTCCTGACGGCCTTAATATTTTATCCGTTGAATTTTGACTGGCACCTAACAGTATAATATAATGCTGCAAACAAATTGTTAAACGGGCATTTTATAATTAAATCTAATTTTACATTATTTCCATGTTATCCTTTTCGGCAAAATACAAACTTTTAGGACGACTAGTAAGCTGGAAAATGTTCGCAATTATTCCTTAAATAACATAAACTCCTCATCACCAACAATGAGTTTTATCCAACCTCAGTTGTTGAAATTAGTTGAGAAGTAATGGTCGAGTTATACTAACAGAGATATCAACCTAGCGTATTTACAGATATGGACTGTGCATAAGGTAACATACCAAAATGTTTCACAATAAATTTAACTAAAGAAATACTCACCAATCTTAGTTATACGAAATTCAACCAATTGGACAACACTTACTATAGCGCTACTACACGTACATTATTTTAATACTATTTTAGTAACTAAAGTTAAAACTAGGTTCTGCAGGGCTAAAATTTATAATGCAATTAGGATACTGTTACTTATGAGTCTAAAACTCGCGCCGATAAAACTAACATATGTGTGGGCGTACAGTGATATGTCTGAAACGGGTATTTATCAGCTCGAACTATGTGGTCAAAAACAATTTAGAATTTCCGACGTTTAGGCTTGTAACTTATTTGAATTCAAAATGAGTTACATTAACAATTAACATTGGTTGTTATTAACGCAAAATAAACATTAAGGATATCAGTTCTAAGCGTTATTAGTAAATTTCCTATGGAAAATTGAACTATTAGCACGACCCGCACGGTGAAACTCAAGCCCGGGAACACCATAGAAGTTCCTAACGCGACCCCCTGAACACGTTTTTTGGGGGTCGCTAACAAATTTATATATCTAGGGGCTTATGTATATATATATATATATGTATATGCGTGTGTGTGTGTGTGTGTGTGTGTGTGTGTGTGTGTGTGTGTGTGTGTGTGTGTGTGTGTGTGTGTGTGTTCGCATTCTAGCGGTCGCAGTTTTTGTCCGATTTACTTGAAATTTGGTAGGAACCAACTTTTCTATATAAACAGTTAGACAAGTTCGTTGGGCAAAACAATCGGGCAACTCTAACCCCCTTTTTTAGGGATTTTAGTCTTCCAAATTTTGATTTTTTGGGCCCATAAAGGGTCTGAAAAGTCCCAAATGTAAAATGATTGCATATTAAATTATTGTACGTAAAACGCCAAACATTATAAGCCCTCCTTCATCATTTTAGCACAAGTATTTACCGAGTTATTAGAGAAAATGTTAACTGTCTTAACACAGTACGTTGTCTTATGGGAATTTTACACTGGAAAAGGCTGTTTAATATCTTGAAGTAGTTTTATCACCCCCAGTACCCCTATACCAACTTGTTATCTTGACTGTACTTCCTCCTAACCTTAAAATCTACAAAATTGTCATTCTAATAGTGAATTGAAATATAACCAGGAGCATCATAACAGCCAAAATAAAATGTTTCAATTTTCCAAAACATATTACTAGTGTTGTTTTAAACCCTCTATTAGATTATTTTAAAGGTTTTAATGAGGAAATTCACCTTCCTCACGTCAGCGTTCTGTGTGCGAACTCGTTTTTACTTTTAAAAGAGGACCAGTTTTAGGGATAGAATTTAGTTTTAATTTATACTACCCTTATGTGTTTTGCTAGATAAATAAAAAATGACATTTTGATCAAGAGTGCTTCATGACTTTGGCAAAAGAGGGTTCAAACTCCCACCTCCTTTAAAGCCCGCGGGGTAACTCTCGCAGGTTTAAAAGATATCAGCAAACACAAACCCTGCGCGTATGAAAGGAGGTCATTAGTAGTAGAGCATTCCGCCGGGAGCGCTACATACACTAGCGGGTTGTCTTTGAAAATCTGCACAGGTTGAATACAACATCTTCAAAAGTAAAAAATATCTATAAGCAAATTTTTAAATCGAGGAACAAAACATATGAATCGTATTAGCCAAGTAACCTAAGGTTAAAAGCATCCAAGGTAAATTAAAGTGACATCGTAAACCAAATTAAATAAGTCAAACTGTTTCTCAATGACTCAAAATTGTATAAAATCTGTTATTAATTTTACTTTCTTTAACCAGTGTCATATACTTCATACCGTATAATTGTGTGATACCGCCAACCATTTTCGAATAAATCACGAAACTGAAAAAGAACCAGTTATGAAATAACAGCCTCGACTACGTTGTTGATAGTTGAAACTTACTATAAAATTCGTTTAAACCTTTGTTTCTACCACAATCATCACACTACATCAGATTGTCCAAAAGATTTTCCTAAAACAAAGAAAAATCTATAGTTAGTTGGATTCACTTAACATTACTACTTTAATTTAAATAAAAACAATACTACTAAGAGCGTTCCATTTGTAAAATAAACACGAATTACTAGACGTAAGTTAAGTCTGGTTGCTTTATGCAAATAAATGCATGACACAACACCCACTCGGCGACGGCCGAGATTTATGTTTTCTATACTAATTGGTTATAAAGCGCCAAATTGTGTATGCAGTGATGTTATGCTATTTAAAAGCAAAACTTGATAACATATGGGAAAGTTACAGTGGAAAATCTGCTACACATTATCTTGAAAGTGGTATAAATAAACTTATAATATAGTTTATAGCTATCTATCCCAGTAGTCTGAATAAACACACACACTACCGCTAATGTATGGTTTAGATAAATTACTTGTACTGTACACATCTTTAATGTTAATGGCGGGGAAAAGTTATGGTTTTTTGTACAGTTTAATGTGCCAATATTCATTAAACATCAAGCTATAATAATAACATTATAATAAATAACTATATACTTTTTAGAAACATGCAAACAATATTAAAATTATAGTTACTATGTCAAAAAGGTAAATACAAAATTAAGGACAAAATCGCTTAGCCTTTTCAATAAACTTACATTACAGCACGTTTAAAAATGTGCCTTGTAGGGGATAGCTCCTCCTAAAATTTGTTTTTTGTGTAAGAGGACATTATATTTTAATTTACTGTTTGTATGCTAAGTAAAATAAATCTTGGGGGAGTATGAAAACATGTTGACACATACACAAATCAGAAGATTAAATCAGATTATAAATAATCGCAACTGATCATTAGTTAATTTGTTGTTTATTAATAAAATCACAATAGTGATCTTTCCATAATAAAACCATTGGATCTTTGAAAATCCAGTAGGGCGTGGCCCAGGTAGTTTTTAACCTTTCTGTTACCATCCCCACCGTCCTTGGCGCTCAAGCTTTAAAATTAATGGTAATTTATCTTATATTCTTCCTAGCTTGAGAAATCTCGTGAGGACCGAATTTTAATATTAAATATTACGATTGTAACAGCAAAACTTGGTTGAACGCATTTAATACAGACATGAAATTGTGCAATAGCAAAAGCTTCTTTACAATTTCGCCGACCTTATTTCCATCCCTGCCCTGACTATACTCGGAACGCCGCTTCAGATCTATTTGTTAAAATGATTAATTGGGAACCAAAATATTTGCAGAATTTTACAGTAATTTTTTTAAATTCGGTGATTTTAAAGACAAAATTTAAGATTCATGAAGTTTTAAAATAAAAATAATAACATAAAAGCTGATAGATATAGATATGATGTGTTTGTTATTAGCCATTTGCAGGTGAATAATATGAATGTTCAGCCTGAAATTAGTGTCTATTTAACTATTTTGTATTAAAATAATTTTCTATCAAATTGTAAAATGGCCTTTGCCGTATGAAATAAATGAAGAAAATAAGCAAAGAAAGCTATAAACCTTGCACACCAGTATTTAATAAAACAATTTAAAATACGACTATTACTTTATTTTTCTCGGAATTAGCAATAATTTACTAAGATAACATTTTTTTAAATTTCGATACTATCTTTTATATGAAACTAAAAAGAATATATTGAATGTAAGTTATTGAATACAAATCCCTAATAATCAGTTGGTTTTTGGTAGTATGGTAATAAACAGTTGTCCCCAATTATTTAATATTTGTTGTTACATCAAAATAATTTAGAAACTTTTCTTTATTAGTTTTTTTAGAGTGGTGGAAAAACTTAATGCACACAGTTGATGGTTATTCTACAGTCTGGGACTTATACCTGACGTAGTTTACCCACTAAAAACTTCCTCTGCTCTTTCAGACACTAACCTGGGAACTGATTATCACATGGCTTCAGGCTATACATTTTTAAATATTTTGTATTAAGTTTGATGAAAATAAAAATCCGATCTGACAAAAGTGATGCAGTTCAAAGAAATCTAGAGAGTGACTGGAGGAAACCACATTCTTAAGTAATGTTCAAAGTTGGATACAGACAGGGAGGTACTTGGGGCGGCAACTTAAGCAATTAGGGGAGACCAAGGTGGTGTGACTCTTGTCGAGGGCGGGGGGGAGGGGGGTTAGGGAGAGTGACCACGTGTCGGCACGGTGTGGGTACAACTTTACCCTGGAGGCTACTTAGTAGTTACAAGAGCCGTGAACTGTTATCCAAACAACATCTGCCATTAGATGAATCTACATATTAAGTCTATTGTTTCTGTACCAAAATATTATTTTTGTTGTTGTAAATATGTTTCATTTGAGAGGAAAACGATGATTTGAAGTAGTCATGATGTCATGTTATTTCTAGTGGCTTTATGATTTCTCTTACGAATATAGCCAAAAATGCAGCAGTTATATGATGTAATTGCAAGTTACATTGACACTTCTAAACTTCGGAATGGTAATTCAGGAATGTATTTAGATATTTTTGAGTGAATAGTAAATTTAAAAGCATAAAAATGTTGATTTCTTGTCACAAAATAATATAGATGCAAAGCATGATTCAATTACGTTACTGAATTAGCCTGCATGAAATTGAAAATAAGTTGATCTTCGTCTGAACGTACAGGGTACAGCCCATGTTAAATGTAACTTTACAGGGTGATTACGAGGGTGGGGGGGTGGGGGGTGCATTAACATACTGCTGACTAAGGAGTTCTAAGGAGGAGGGGGGTACCGCTGAGGGGAGAACCTCATTGTGAAATGTCTTGGTAAAGATCACAATTCAAACGTGTAACGTAGCGTCTCAGCCAAGTTACGTTTTTAGCTCAGTAGTACACGATTGCTTTTCCATTATACATATGTTACGAGAAATCTCTATTTACATTACAGGTTTATACTATTGTGTTTTTCCGTAAATTACATATATAATACATATTATATATGTAATTTACGGAAAAATACAATAGTATAAACCTGTAATGTAAATAGAGATTTCTCGTAACATATGTATAATGGAAAAGCAATCGTGTACTACTGAGCTAAAAACGTAACTTGGCTGAGACGCTACGTTACACGTTTGAATGTTAACGTTGGTAACATTACCATTATGTATTGCCAAGTGTGATATAATACTATATAAAAACATTATAATTAAGGATTTTTTCAACCGACATAACTTCATGAATTTTACAAACACTTAAAAAATTTATAACTAATTTAGAAGACTAAATATTAAACGCTTTGGAACAACATCGGTTGACCATGTTAAAGACCAGAAAATATATTCTGGATGATGGAAAGAAATATAAATAAATATATGAGTAACAATTTTATAAAATAAATACAAAATAGACAGCAAGCCTTAAACAGGATTCAGGAATTGACACGTAATACATTTAAACTAAATCACTGAATACTACCGTGGTACTTAAAGTTAAAAACCATCTAAAAGATATAAAATAAGATATTTGACTAAATCACAAGTTTTAGAAATTAAACATTTAATTGATGACTAGCAGTGTGAAACACACTTTATAAACCTATAATATCATTCATACTTTATTTTTTTAGCATAAAAGGCGCCGAAATCTTGTGGGGGTTGCGTGAAGGACTCTCGTTGAAATGCCAATATTCAGAGTTTTCGTATTTTGAGACTTTAACTTGAGGGCCTTCAATATGGCGGATACACGCTCACTTCCGTCATTCGTCTTTTGTCAATATTAGGATTCCTTAGATGAGTTTTCAAAAATTACCTTTTACATATGTAAAAACTAACCCTTCAATTATAAAATTACAAATAAAGTTTTGATTGGTTGTAGTAAATAAAATTAGCACTGAACTTGCAAGTTACGTTTACCCAATGTTAGTAAACGTTTCTAACAAAACTGGATTTCAAGCTACCAACTCAATAAACTTTCCTGTACAAAAGCGAAGGATAACTAGATCTGTGCTAGATAACCATATCATAGAAAAGATAAGTATATTATGTGCACCTTCCTAAGATGCACCATAGATACCTGATTTATTTTTCTATGGATGCACAGAGCTAATCCCTTTATATCAGGTCTGCATACTGCACTAGGCTGGCTGGCAATTCCCTTGCAGTCTAACTTTGTTTTGACACAAAGTGACTTTTTTTATTCGGTTGGCGAGAGAGAGGACTTTGTGGAAGAAAAGTTTAAGTATTAAAAATGCTTCGCGGAAAAAGAATAAAGTAATATCAAGATGTTATCTTGAAGGCAGATGAAAGAACCACGAGCAAATAATCCCACCCCCCCTTAGAAAAAGTTAATTGGCGAAATAAAAATATTTAAGGAATTAAATGTTTCAGACCTGCTCACCTATCTTTTAAATTAAAGGCACTAAACAATATCGATACAATATAAAAAATAGCAATATCAAAAATAAAAATATCAAGAATATTAACTAGAAAATTAGCTACAGTGCTCTCGTTAGTAAATAATCTATGCTGGCAAGCGGTACCTCAGATTAGACGCCATATAATGCAATACAGCATTCCATCATTAGCTCTCCATCAAAACTAAAAACTCTTTAATTAAATTCTTTAAAAAAATAAAAAAACCGAGATAAAGTAGCTTGTTGGGTAAGATTACTTACTTATACTGTTCAGACTGTTTATCAAACGTTCACAAGTAACATGAGTGTGTACATTTATTTAGTACTTTTATAAAATGCATTTGTTATTTACATTAATGATATAGAAAGACCAATTAATTGAAATGGTACTATCAGTTTATATATCTATACTAGTATAAAGTACGCCATTTGACACATAGGCTTATTGAAAAATGCATGTATTCTTGAACCTTGTGCAACTGCCAGATTTAGGCAGGAGAATATCATATTAAAGGTTGTGTTTTTCTTTCTTTTTTCTGAACGTCTCTAATACAATTTGAATTCGACCACCGACTCAATAACTTTTTACGGTTTGGAAACAAAAGATAAATAGGTCATGTTAAAGAAAAATAGATCATGTGCATCTTTCAAAGGATATAATCCTTTTATCTTAGGTCCAAATACTGCACTTGGCAGGCTGGCTGTTTCCTTGCTCTCTAACTTTGTTGTGATGTGAAGTACTGACTCTGGTTTCAGTTTAAACTATTTTATTAAAGGATATATATGGTCCTATTCTAATCACGTGGATCCAACCATGATACTACAGCTAAATGTATATTCAGCCGCGTCGGTTCAAAGATGACAAAACTATATCATTTAAAAAGCCAACAATTGTTTCCAATAGATAAAGTTTATTTTATGAAAGAAAATGAGTACAGTAATGCCAATAATAAAGAAAGTAAATTAGCTAATATGAAGATGCTTTCACAATCATGAAGCTGTATCCAAATAACAAGATAACAGTTCGCACAACAATTTTATTTCTCAGCTACCTTTAAAATTGTTAATATCACTAACGATAACAATTCTCCTTCGATTTTTTGATTTTAAGAAATTATTTAGGCTTTTTATTGGGCTACTTTCCACTTAGTTTAACCCTGGAGGAATTCTGTGGTGGACCAATTTCTGTGTTTATTTATCACTTCTAATATATTTATTACCTTAGGTTCTCTTACTTATACATTCACAAAACGAACTTTTTATAACTCCTTGTAAACTATTCCTGGATTGAATATTGCTTGATTAAAAATTTATGAGGTAGGTCATCACTTAATTTTATTTTTACTGATTCTTTGATTTAGAAGTTATAGTTTTGGAAAAAGAGAGAAAAACAGATTCATAAAGCAGTTCAAAACCGATTTTACAATCCGAAATGGCCGGGACTAATATAGTATCTAGAATCTTCACTTAAATACATAAATATTTATAAGCTTTGTGTTTACGTTATGGAGATAAATCAACTTTGGATAGAAAGGAGGAAGGAAAAGGCCTTGCTGACAGGCGCTGCCATGAAGCCCCATAGTCGCTAAATTTAATAAATCATGTCACCAAACATTTTGACAATCGCAGTGGCAACTTTATCTCTCATATATCCGTGTCCCAAAAATGACGTTAAAAGAGTCAGATTGTTTACAATTCCTTACACACTTTTCTTGGTTAAATATTAATTATTTAACACATTATCCCCATGTAATTGCAAATCTAAAATCATTTAAATATTCAATGTTTTACAACTTCTCATCTCTGGATATACACTAACATTAAATTTAAACTTTTAATAAACTCAAGGGACAATAATACTAATACTTTGTTGGCAACAGTTAAAATTGTAGTGAAACAACCCACCATATGTTTCGCTGTGAATATTAATTTTCAAGTGGTATAAAAAAATTATCCAAAAGGATTTTGGAAGTTAAAAGTGGCCCAGACACAAACACATTTGAGGACAAATGCTGGTAGGCGTACCACATGCATATTTTTCATCACATCACGGGTTTGTTCACTACAATTTGAACTATTGACGACAAGTTATGTACCTTTTTAGTCTAATATGCACAGTTCAGGGGCTACAACAAAGAATTTCAATTAAAGCTAAGCACGAATATCTTAAACACACTAGTAACTTGTCATATCAAATACTTCAGCTATGAGATATAGGGAGTGCTGGTCAGTGTAGATTGGTAACGATGTAATCCTGTTTATCTGCAGGGCAGCAGTTTTCTCTAGGAGGGTAGGCGGATTGGCCCTTTTCTTTGCTTACAGCCTTACCCCTTTACATCGCAACAAGGCTACATACTTGTAATATACTATAGGAGAAAGTTACGTCCCAGCAATATTTAAATAAACGAAAACTAGCGTCAGCAATCAAAAACAAGTTCGCACGCAGCACGCTGACGTGAGGGAAGTGAATTTCCACATAACATACTTTAAAAATCAAAATCAATGTAAAAATATACATTTATTCCAATTGTTATCGAAATCTGGAGACATTAATGTTTTTGGTTCCATTTACCTGCAATGCTGGGAATACAATTTTGCGCATTATAAGGTTAGGGTTGAAAGTAGGCGTGAGGTTGCTGGGGATGATAAAAATTCACCAACAAATGAATAACATGCTTTTATAATGTAAAACCCCTATAAGACAACGTACTGTGTTTAGTCTATATCTATTTTTCCTTAATAAATTGTTAAATATTTATGCTAGAATGACAAGGGAGGACTTAAAACTTTCACCTCATTAATTTCCATCTTTTTACACGCATTAAGTTTAAATCTGGGCTATTCTGATCATCTTTGGGCCCAAAAACATGAAATTTGAAAAATTAATCCCCATAAAAAGAGTTTTCCGATTGTTTTGCCCAACGAACTTGTCCAACTGATTATAGAAAGGAACGTCCCTACCAAATTTTAAGTTAATCGGACACGAAATGCGATCGTTAGAGTGCAAACACACACACACACACACACATATATATATATATATGTATGTATATATATATATGTATGTATGTATATATATATATATATACACATATACATAAATATATATTTATAATTTTGAACGACCCCCATAATATGTTCAGGGGGTCACGTTAGGGACTTTGGAATTTCTTTGGTGGTCCCGGGCTTATGTTTCACCATGCGAGTCATGCTAATAGTTTAATTTTCAAGAGGAAATTCACTAATAAGAGGAACAAATTTCGCCCCTTGACAATTATTAAAATAGTCTTATACCATGAAAGTAATACTCTACCAACTTATGCGGATTATAAGTTCCGTTGTTGCTGCAGCCTCCATGGAATGTTTCACATTATTGTGGCTGCCACCTACAAGTTTCTGTCGTCCAAGTGGGATTTATGGCCACAGATACTGACTAACATTGCTGCCGTCCTTCGTTCTGGCGTTGGTTTATGTCGTTTCAAGCTTCGTTAGGAAAACAACTGTTTTAATTTCAAGTTGTTTTAAACGTTTTTTATGGAATAGAAATATCTTAAATATTTTTCGTTGATACTAATTTGTCACAGTGTAATGTAAAAACTATGCCAAATATGAAAGGTATAATCAAGACGGTGTTTTAACACAATAAGTATTGTTGATAATATGCATGGTTCTTTTGCTTGTAATACATCTTGATTAACAACATATTAAAAACTGAACCTCTGAATAAACAATTAAATAAATAATCCTAGTAATAGCGAATCACTGTTTTGATCGAATTCTAAAATCGTAAATTAAAAACAAGTTAAGACAATTACAATTAAAGCTTACCTCTAACATTAATTTATACTTCTGTGTAGTTTAGGATTTTTTATTTGGGCTCATTATCTATAACATGTACTGTAAAATACTTAAGAGTAAAATTAGTAAGATCAATGTTCTTTATAAAGTAGTATTCGTAAGAGAGGGAGAGTATTATTACTAAAACTTAAAATAAACATGTACAATCGAAACGTTTATATTTTGATGTAAAATTAAACAAAACATTCCTACAATATTATTAATTTATCGCCGTCCTAAAAAAGGTTTCTAATACTTACTGGTCGCATATAAATAGATGTCTTGAATTTCCTAAAACAGTTCTTTACATTACATGCGAGTCCTCAAATATTTCAATATGCTGGGTGAAATAACTGGCACAAATTCCGGATTAATAGACTAGATTTTACTAACTAGTGTTTGTATTTAAATGGTAAGAATTATATGTTTGATAAATTTTAAGGTATTTCTTACTACACTTCTGGTATACGTGGGTATACGAATAATTAAGATGAGGCTAAATAAATATAATTGTATTGAACCTTCTTCATGGAAAATACATGACTGTGGAGACAAAACATACTAAGAAGTTAACCGTTGTATGACAAAACGTGTTAAAGTTACATTAGAATAGAAGTAAATAGCAAACTTACCAAGTATATAAAATGGCAAGACATTAGCTGTATTGCGTATGGTAATGTGTAACCGATAACGGAAAGCGGCGTACTATATTAAACGCCCTGTCCTGCAATATACCTCCATTTAGTAAGTTACAAATGCAATGATGTTGTTTTTCTGTTTTCATTGTAATGTGTAATATATCACAATATTAATTCACTAAAATGATACTCACTGATTGTATGTAAAATAATTTTACATACAAAGCAAAAGTAAGACTTGAAATTTTGCAAACTTGTTTATTTTGTCTTGCATATTTTTAATTAACTTAATTGAGCCATGATAAGCCATGATCAAAACGATCGCCTGTGAACTAAGTAAGGAAGTAGGGTAATGAGAATTACTTTAATGACACATTATTCACAATACAACCAATGTCCCGTGCATCATGCAAGACGCGTGCGGAAAACATATTTATATATATTTATTAAACAAATTTAAAATCTGCAGCAGCCAGTTTAGACTTTTTTGCACTTTAATCCGTCACACTTGTAAGTATATCCACTCACATAACATTCATTGTGTATGTTATTATTTATTAAATATTTGATGGTTATAATAGGTTTAAGCGTGAACAAAATAATAACTATAAAGAGGGAATGACATAATTAGTGTAAGAGAAAATCCTGCTGGTTCTCTTACGTGAAAGTTGATCAATTTACTAGATTAATTTGTACATAATCACAAACAGTTAACGAAGCATTAAATATTTATTAATGATGTAATCCATAAGCGAGATGAATATAAACTTTAGTTACTTGTCATAAAACATTAGAAACTATGAAACATTTAAATCAGTAATTCAGACGATAAATCCGCCGGTCCGCTGACTGAGACGAGAGAATGATAAATGTGTGACGTCACAACACAACTCTGGTAGTTTTGCCTTCCGCTTTGAGGAAACTGTTTGACTGAGACTCGTGGAACTATAACACACTTAAAATAAAAAAATAAAAAAACACATGTAACTTACATGTACTACAATTTAAACATTTCAAGTACAGCAAAACAAGATAACACATAAACTTCAGTACGTTTTACAAACTGCTAGATGTCAAATTAAAAGTGATGTTGTATTTTGACATAATACTAATATATCATTCTAAAAAATGGTTAATTCAACATTAATATTCTACATTGCTTTAAAGTAAGGTCAAATAAATCACGAGTGGCTAGTAAAATTACTGAACTTATTATTTCGTAAAAAAGTTTATAAAAGGTTTGAACAAACATATACAATACAATACATACACGACTTAAGCTTTTAAAACTAAACAGATAGCTTTACAACGCAATCTCATAAATCGTCACTTATTAGTGAATTTCCCATGGAAAGTGAACTATTGCCATAAGCCGCACGGTGAAACTAAAGCCCGGGACCACCATAGGAGTTCCTATCGTGACCCCCTGAACACGTTTTGGGGGTCGTTCAAAATTGTGTATATATATGTGTTTGTACTATAGCGGTCGCATTGTTTATCTGATTAACTTCAAATTTGGTAGGGACGTTCCTTTCTATAATCAGTTGGACAAGTTCGTTGGGACAATCGAAAAATTCTAAAACCCTTTTTTGGGGATTAGTCTTTCAAATTTGGAGTTTTTGAGCCCAAAAAGCGCCAGGAAATCCCCAGATATATAATTAATACATAGAAAAATATAGGAATTAGTGAGGCGAAACGTTTAAGCCCTCTCTCGTCATTCTAGCATTAATATTTACCGAGTTATTAAAGAAAATGTGTATCGAACACACACAGTACGTTGACTTATGGGGATTTTACGTTAGAAAAGGTTTTACGTTGTACTTTTATCATCCCCAGCAACCTCACACCTTCTTTCAAGCCTGACTGGACTTTCTCCTAACCTTATAATGCGCAAAATTGTATCTCCAGCATTGCAGGTAAATGAAACCAGCAGCATCAGCACAGCAAAAAAATCGATGTTTTCTGATTTCAAAAAAGATTTGTATAAATGTATGTTTTTACAAGGATTTTGAGTTTTAAAAGTTGATTATGTTGAAATTCAGTTCCCTCACGTCAGCTTGCTGCGTGGAACTAGTTTAAGATAGTAATCTTAAATAAATCTAATAAGGTTCACAAGATTTAAGGTTATTATGTCCTGAAAATTGCCTCACCTCCACTTCCAAGGCGGAACGAAAAGTGTATCTGACAGGTCATGGTGTCCTGTAGGCGCTGGATTTAATAAATCATACCAGCAGCGATGTTGACGTGTGTTACTGAGACGCGACGCCGCAACGGACGCTGTAATACTCTGATGTTGTATCCGTGTTGTGGAATACTTACTAAGTCACACAGATGTATTTGCTAGACGGTCAAATATAAAACATTTTGCTTAGAGACAATCGCTGTTGTTTCTTACGGTGAACTAAAACTAACGAACATTTACACTGGGAGTTAGCAAAAATTGCTTAACAGATTTGCACAGGTTTAATTGTTTTAACGTCTATAATCGTCAGTATTTTCTCAATAGGAATGTCCGTTGATACTGCAGCTGCAATCAGAAATGTTCCATATTAATGTGTGGCCAAGCTCCGAGTGTGTCGCACGTGAGATTTATTAGTCTCGCATGCTAATTAAACTGCTACCTTATCAGTAGGGGGCAAAGACCGATTCAGAACCAGCAAAGGCGCGGTGTGGACGCGTGGACGCGAGGACGTCCCCCCCCCCCCCGGTGCCCCCCCCCCCGGTGCCCCCCCCCCGGTGCCGCCCCCCCCCGTGCCCCCCCCCCCCCCCCGGTGCCCCCCCCCGGTGCCCCCCCCCCCCCCCGGCCGCCAGCAGCACTTTTCGTGATGACCTTGAACATGAGGAAAAAACTTTCGAAAATTAATAATTAGCCTATTTATCCACCGATTCCCACGGGACTTTTTCCAGAGTGTAGGCCTATCCCCAGGGAAGCGAATGACGTAAGAACCCCATAGATCCACCATTAAACAAGGCCGCTATTAATTTATAACCGCGTTTTCCTTATGGGATCTCAGCTGTTTACCGACTGATTTTGACGAAACCTCACCACATGTCAGGCCGTGACCTAAGAAAACCATCGCTTAAAGAAAATTGAAAATCCACTGTTAAACGGGCCCGCTATTAATTTTTAAATGTGTTTTCCTTATAGGATCTCGGCTGTTTACCGACCGATGTTGATGAAACTTCACCACATGTTGGGCAGCGGCTTAAGTAAACCATCGCTTAAAGAATATTGAAAATCCACTGTTAAACGGGCCCGCTATTAATTTTCAAACGCGTTTTCCTCATGGGATCTCGGCTGCTTGCCGACCGAATTTGATGTGACTTCGTTACACGTTGTATGCCGGCTTGACTAAACCAAACTGCGAGTGGCTCCGTGGAGTCACGTGTCGAGGCGCGTGCTAGGGCCTACGTGACTGTCCCAGCCTGTTTACTCATTAGCGGCCTTCAAGATCCCCTCCGTTCTAGAAGGTTCCGGCAAGTGCGTCGCATGAGGCCTCCTCCTGACTGGAGTGCTATGTATGAGCATGTCACGTGTCGAAGCGCGTGCTAGGGCCTACGTGACTCTCCCAGCCTGATACTCATTAGCGGTTCCGAGAATTGTTTACTACTTTAACCGCTTACTGTACGGTACGTAGCTATGTTACTTCAGTGATTGTCATTGCTTCCTTCATTCAGTTTGTGTTTGGAGCTCAGTGTATGTAGATGTTCTACTTCAGTGCTGTGCTAGTCTTTACTGAACCATATTCCGAGATTTTTTAAACGTAAGTATATGTAGCTCTTATAAGTTGTAGTGTGGAAGACTATTACATTTCCCTTTATAATAAGATTCTCATTTAAGGTATGATCGTTCAGCAATTTTGAAGTCATAATGTGTAAAGAGAGGTCTGGCCCATTAATAGAAGTTGAATAATTTGCATTATGTTTTAGGGAAAACGATTCGTTAAATGTTTGAGCGAAATAATTATCTAACATTAATATTTAAACTTTTACATATCCCAGTACACTGAGCCTTGTCGTTGTTTCTTTTCAGATGGAGACGAGTGGATTTGTAATGACCTTAGAACAGTTATGTTTTATAACGATTAAAATTAATGAATCAAACTTTAAAAATTTAAAAATAGATTCATTTCCACTCTTCTAAAATTTTTTGAGGGAAATAAAATTAGGTTTTTGCTTTCCAAGCCTTTGTGGTGGGTGGAGAGTATAGATACCCGATGTTGCAGATGGCTGTTCCTCGTATGTGTGAGGTCTGCGGTCGCGTCTTCGCTGGAAACCTGGCTCGCCACATGGCAGCTGCTCACAGGGACCGCCATTTCGACTGCAACGTCTGCGGGAGACGCTTCGGGCGAAGCGACAGCCTGCGACGCCACCTCACAGCAGTTCATCCTCCCACTCCTCACGACCAAGCGCCAGGTACGGTTTTTACATTAAACAAGAAACCGTCAGTACTAATGACTTGTTTTTGAGAGAGAGTAAACGGCTTTAGCTGAGTAAATAGATTCAAGTAGTAAACAAGGGGCTGCCAGCTTCTGTTCAGTTCCTCACCCTTGTATTACTGGGCTCAAACTGGCGTTCGAGATGAGGAAGAGGTCGTCAGGCCTCTATGCAATTCCTCACCCTTGTATTACTGGGCTCAAACTGGCGATTGAGATGAGGAAGAGGTCGCCAGTCCTCTATGCAGTTCCTCACGATCAAGCGCTAGGCACGGTTTTTACATTAAACAAGAAACCAGTACTAATGACTTGTTTTCGAGAGAGTAAACGGCTTTAGCCGAGTAAACAGATTTAAGTAGTAAACAAGGGGCTGTCAGCCTCTGTTCAGTTCCTCACCTTGTATTACTGGGCTCAAACTGGCGATTGAGATGAGGAAGAGGTCGCCAAGCCTCTATACAATTCCTCACCCTTGTTTTTACCAGGCTCAAACTGGCGATTGAGATGAGGAAGAGGTTGTCAGTTCCTCACCTTCGTGTTTATCGGGGTCACTAATAGGACTTGTTTTTCCTGTTCGCAGGCCATCCGTGCCCGTTGTGCTCCGTCGCCCTGGCGGGTCCCGAGGATCTTCGCCACCATATGGAAGCGGTCCACGGTGCGAGCCCGTCTGCTTCAACTTCCTCCTCCTCCTCCGCAACGCCACCCTTCAGAGACCCACGGCCCGAGTGCGACGCGTGCGGGCGGCGATTCTCCCGCGGGGACCTGCTCCGGCGTCACGTGCAGCTGGTGCACGCCAACGAGGTCCGCTGTCCCGATTGCGGCGCCCTTTTCCGCAGGGCAGCGTACCTCCAGCGGCACATGGAGAGCGTCCACCGCGGCATGAGGTTCACGTGCGCCTACTGCGACCGAGGCTTCACCCGGCGCTACAACCGGGACCAGCACGAGGCCCACAACTGCCCCGTCGTGAGGAACCTCGTTGTGGACGAGATGCCGCGCCTGCCCGTTCTGTCACCCGAGCCCCGGCCCAGCCGCGAGCCCCAGCCCGGATCCAGCCGCGAGCCTCAGCCCGGACCCAGCCGCGAGCCCCAGCCCGGACCTAGCCGCGAGCCCCAGCCCGGACCAAGCACGGCACCTGATGGGATGGTGGGTGGTGGCGGACTACCCACGTTCCGCACCATTCAACGAGGGTTCCGCGGACGCCTCCTGACCTTCGGCCTGTCCCGGCCCATGGAGGACTTCTTGACCGTGGAGGACGCGCTGGTGCTGCTGTTCGACAGCGTCCTGGAACTGTTGGCCGACGTCAGGACTCGACACCCTAACATCAAGGTCAACATGTTCCTGGAATGTGAATTCGCCAACGTTCACGGAGCCACCTGTCTGCGGGCCTTCAAGACGAAGAACGTGCCTCTCACCGCCGCGTCCAACTTGGAGGACTTCCTGTCAGCGTCCTTCCACAAGTTGGAGGAAGAGAAGGAGCAGTGCCTGCTAGTGGGCAGCGGGTGGAGCTATCTCCGGATACGCGACCTGGAGATCCGCGTCAACCTCTACACCCCGTTGGGAGAACGCGGAGCTCGGTTCGTCCAGCTTCCCAGGACCATCTGCGACACGCACGCCGTTATCAACGTGCAAAACGTCGATGACATGTGTTTCGCGTATGCCGTCCTGGCCAAGTTCGTCGCGCAACACCCGGAGAGGCCCGCATCGTACACACCGGACGTCATGGCACGCTACGACTGGGTCGGCCTACGCTTTCCCGTGGCTGTGAAGGACATCAAGGTCTTCGAGAGGAGGAACGCCATCAGCGTCAATGTGTACGGGATCGAGCGCGCCATGGTGGGGAGACGCCCCGACGGATCGTCAAAGTTCCAGGACCGCGTGTTCCCGCTGAAGATCTGCAAGCGGGAGTTGGAGGATCACCGGGACTTGCTGTACGTGACCACCGGCGGGGACAGTCACTACGCCTACATCACAAACATGAGTAGGCTAGTGCGACACCAGCTGACGTCTTACGGCCACGCCATCCACGTGTGTAAGCGATGCTTCGCCTACTTCGACAACCGGCCCAACAAGCTGCAGCTGTCCGGTGCCGAGCGTCTGGAGGAGCACATGCGATACTGCACCGCCAAGGCTCCCCTCCGCTTGGACTTGCCGAAGAAGCAGCAGATCCGCTTCGCCCACCCCGAGTACACTCGGCGCGAGCGCTTTTGCGTCTACGCCGACTTTGAGTGTGCTCTGCAGCCCGTCGCCGCTGACCCTGCGGAAGCGCCGCCCGGCACGAGGCCCCTGCAACTGCACGTCCCGTACGCCTTCGCTTACCAGATCGTGGACTCGCTCGGCCTGGAGGAGTTCGAGCCCCGCGTCTACTTCGGGGCTGACGCGTCCAAGGTCTTCATGGAGAGGCTCAAGACGGACGTGTTGGCGCTGTGGGAGTTCCTATTCAGCATGAGAGCTCTGCACCCTTCTCTGACCCGGCAGGAGATGGACGAGTACCTGGCAGCGACTCACTGCTACCTCTGCGGGAAGGAGTTCACGGACCAGGACGTCAAGGTGCGGGACCACAATCACGCCCCGCCCTACGAGTTCCGAGGAGCCGCCCACCGCTCGTGCAACCTCAGGTACCGGGAGCAGCGACACATCAACTGCTACTTCCACAACCTGTCCAACTACGACGCCCACTTCGTAGTGCGCGAGCTGGCCATCGACCCCGGCGACGTGGACGTGTTGGCCCACACGGAGGAGCGGTACATCGCTTTTACCAAGCGATTCCACTTTGGCCAGCCTGGGGACAACCAACGACAGAGCAGTTTCGCGGTGCGCTTCCTGGACACCTACAGGTTCCTGTCCATGAGCCTGGCCAACCTGGCGGCGGGACTCCCCACGGACAGGATGCGTGAGACGAGGAAGCGCTTCCCTGACGACCGGCTGTTCGACCTGGTGCGCAGGAAGGGCGTGTTCCCCTACGACTTCGTGACGTCCTACGACACACTGTACAGGACCAGGGAGCTACCGCCCAAGGAGGCGTTCAGGAACTCCATGATCCTGGAGGACATCAAGGACGAGGAGTACGAGCACGCCCTCAACGTGTGGCGAGCCTTTGAGTGTCAGCACCTCAAGGACTACGCGGACAAGTACCTGCGATGCGACATCGCCCTACTCACCGATGTCTTTGAGCAGTTCCGCGACACCTCGCTGGCAGAGTACGGGCTGGACCCCGCCCACTACTACACCCTGCCGTCCTACGCCTGGGACGTGATGCTCAAGACCTGCGGTGTGGAGCTGGACACGCTGCAGGACTTTGACATGTACCTGTTCGTGGAGCAGGGGATCCGGGGAGGGATCTCACAGGCCATCACCCGCTACGCCAAGGCCAACCACGACAGGTGCCCGGACTACCGCCCGGACGAGCCCACGCGCTTCCTCCTGTACCTGGACGCCAACAACCTCTACGGCTGGGCCATGTCCCAGCGCCTGCCGACCGGAGACTTCGAGTGGCTCAGCCGAGAGGAAATCCAGGCGTTGGACGTCGCGGCGCTGGACGCGGAGGCCGATCGAGGCTACATCTTGGAGGTGGACCTCCACTACCCCGCGCGCCTACACGACCTGCACAAGGACCTTCCCTACTGCTGCGAGACGAAGCGCCCGCCAACAGGGAAGTTCCCCAAACTGTTGACGACCCTGGACGACAAGACGCACTACATCTGTCACTACAGGGTCTTGCAGCAGGCGCTGCAAAACGGATTGGAGCTGGTCGCGGTGCATCGGGCGATCTCGTTTCGCCAGTCGCGGTGGTTGGAACCGTACATCCTGATGAACACGGAGCTGCGGAAGAGGGCCAGGACGAAGTTCGAACAGGACTTCTTCAAGCTCATGAACAACGCGGTCTTCGGCAAGACCATCGAGAATGTACGGAAGCGCCTCAACGTGAAGCTGGTGTGCACCCCGGAGAAGTTTTCCAAGTACGTCGCCAGATCCAACTTCCTGGACCGGACGTACTACACGGAGGACGTAGCCCTGGTGCATCTGTCCAAGGTCAACATCGTGTTGGACAAGCCCGTCTACGTAGGCATGACAGTCCTGGAGCTGAGCAAGTGGCTCATGTACGAGTTCCTGCGCAAGATGAAGGAGCGCTACGGTGACCGCCTCACCGTGGACTACATGGACACGGACAGCTTCGTCTTTGACATCGTGTCCCAGGACGTCTACGCAGAGATGAAGGAACACCTGGACGATTTCGACACCAGCGGATATCCGAGGTCCCACCCCTGCTACAGCCCCGTCAACGCTAAGGTCATTGGAAAGTTTAAGGACGAGTGCAACGGCCTGTCCTTATTCGAGTACCTCGGCCTGCGGTCCAAGCTGTACTTTATGGACATCGAGGACGCAGCGACAGGCGGCAGCAAGGCTCTCAAGCGAGCCAAGGGGGTGGCGAAGGGCGTTGTCAAGAACGTCCTCACCCCCGACGACTACAGAGAGTGCCTGTTTGACGGGGTCCAAAAGCGCACCACCAACGTCCGCTTCCAGTCTCACTTGCACCGGGTCTACACCGTGGAAGTGGACAAGCTGAGCCTCAGCCCGACCGACGACAAGCGGTGCGTCCTCCCCGACGGCATCCACACTCTGCCGTGGGGACACAAGGACGTCCCGCCACTACCGCCAGCCAGGAGAGGAGGAGATCGACCTCAGCGGATGGAGGTGGACGGTGAGGAGGAGGAGGAGCGCCAGGACGAAGACGAGGAAGAGGAATTCCCTGTTTAGTTTTAAATATTAATTTTAAGAAAAACTTGTAAATAGTATTTGTAAGAAAATATAATAGCTTTATGTACAGCACGAACCTGAGTTGTTTATTTCCTCCCCTTTGCTCACTCAAAAGCCGTTAGGCTTAAAGTGTGTGAGAAAGGCGTTATGGGCCGTTTGGCCCGAGCCGTGCAGCTTAAAAAAGCCCCCGCCAACCGGGAGCGGTTGGCGGCGCGTGTCGGGGGACGGCCCTGAAGGAGTTGCCCAGGAAGGAATTACTCAGCGGTCTGCTGACGCTCGAGGTTGCACCCTTGAATTGCTCAGCGGCTTGCTGACGCTCGAGGTTGCACCCTTGAGTTGCTAAGTGGTTTGCTGATGCCCGAGGGGTCTTGTGGCGCGCCCTCTTTGGCGGCCTTCACTGCCGCTTGGCGGGGGCTCAGCCAGTGACACGCGCCGCTGGTATATAAACCTGAGGTCCAGCCCCGCTGCCTCAGTTTTGCTAATTTATTTTTAAAATTTAGTAAGGAGAAAGGAGAAATGAAAACACAAGCTTTATCATTATGAGGCATGTATTGTACAGTAATAAGGTTACATACTACAAAAACCTTACAAATTAGTTTTAAGCGAATATGGAGTGGAAGAGCCTGCGGACCAGAGCGTCGTTGACAGCGGGAGCGGTGAAGTCGAAGAGCTGGACGTAGTCGCTGAGTGACGTGCGGAGAACAGCCCGGCAGTACAGGTAAGTGAGGCAGTAGTAGCCGCAAACAGAAGTATCGTAGCCCTGGAGCCGATGCCTGTTGTAGACGTAGTGGCGGTGATGAGGATTGCGCCTCAGGAACCTTTGAAAGTCGGTCTGGTATGGCGGCCTCCCGTAGCTGTCCAGGTACTCGAGTCTGTCCTCTTCCGAGCAGTAAAACGCCACCCAGTGTTCGCCTCCCTCGGTGTGTGCTACCGTGTTGGACACGATGGCGGTCAGAGGCTTGACCGGCACGTCCGGTAGTTGGTCAGAGGCGTAGACCGCGACGTTCCTCAGTCCGGGGATCTTCGCCAGGCATTCTCTGATCTGGACGGTATTCATCGTGGGCGGAAGCAGCACAGGCAGCTCGAGGTGGACGGGTCTGGACTGTCGTTAGCCACGAGCCAGTCTCGCAATACTATGCAGTTATGAAGGGCGCAACGGTTGTGGGAGCTCTTATGGTGGCGACAGCGCAGGGTCCGGTAGGTGGGCGCACCGTTGAGCGACCCGCAGCCCAGATCCTCCATGTCCTGAGCGGTGGTGGCGGCGGGCTCGGTTATGAGATGGCGTTGTACAAAGTCCCTCTTCTGCGATCCTTTGACGTAGACCAGGGGACGGTGGATGAGGCAGGAGCGCAGCTTGTCCAGCAGGGCGACGTACGCGATGTCCCCCTGGTCCCACTCCAAGCCGTGGCAGTGGCGAGTGACCCAGACGCTCTCGCGCTGTTTCTCGGAAGTCAGGAGGTCCTTACTGAAGGGCGGGCGGGCGATGTGATGTAGGAGCAGCGTGCCGGTAGTCACGTCCACCACGCAAACCTCTTTCAGTAGAAAGTCATTATCACTGTCTTTAAAACACTGCATATCCATCACCACGCTTCCGTGATGACAGCGCGCTGGCGGCGGCTCGATGTAGATCGGTGGCGGCACGTCCATCCCGTACGGCTGACTGAACTCGACTGAGCGCTGGCGGGAGCGCGCCTAGCGGGTTAACCTTGGGTGCGCGCGCGCCGCCATCACCTAACGGTCCGCGGTGACCTTGAGCGCGCGGCAACTCGTTTACCCGCCAAAACCTAACGGTGCGCGCGCGCGGTGACCTTGAGCGCGCGGCAACTCGTTTACCCGCCAAAGTCGACTGTGACGTTGCGATGACGGTCCACCTCCACGACGTTGTCCAACTCGGCGTACACTATGCAGTTGAACGCCTCCGCCAAGGCTTCGGAGAACCCAATCTCT
Organism: Allygus modestus; assembly: GCA_963675035.1. Lineage (NCBI taxonomy): Eukaryota > Metazoa > Arthropoda > Insecta > Hemiptera > Cicadellidae > Allygus > Allygus modestus. Next base: position 197,008,841 of record OY776112.1, read on the forward strand.
ATGCGCAGGTTACCGTTGCGCACCAGGTTCCAGTGGCTGGATTGAGAGGCCGCCATATCGGGCGTCAGATCAAACGCCATCAGGCAGTATCCGTAGGGGTACTCGTTGCGACTGACTTCGTTACCGCAGTCTGAGAAATTGATGCCGGTGCCGGTGTACAGCGTGTGGTAGGCGAGCACGCACAACTCCTTACCGAACGTGTAATCCGGTTGAAGCGGCTTACATGGCACTTGCTCACCGTCTATGTACAGCGCGAAGAAGTTCACGTGGCTGTGGGTGAAGTTGAACGGGTTCTTCTTGTAGTCCCCGTTGAACGCCTGATTGCTGACCAGGCCAACTATAACGCGTTTCGGCAGTTGTCCCAGAAACACACTGTCCAGAGTCTTGCTGCTGATACCGGAGGGTAGCGTGAAGGATTTGACTTCCACGCGCGTAATGGGATATTTGGCTGTACCCGACTCCAGCGTCCTGCTGTGAGCCAACAGCACGCTCGGGTTGATCTTACAGCGGCGCATGAACAGGTTGACTTCGGCGATGTCCACTTTGTAGTCTGTCACGGTTTTGGACATGATGGAGAATGAGTTCTTTGACCTGATCAGGCGAAAGCGCATCTCCACGCCGTTTAACATGAACTTCTCCTGGTTGCACAGGTCGACGTGCAGATGTCCGACCATGTCCGCGTACCGGCTGGCCTTGACAAACTCCCTCCGGTTCTTGAGCCCGGCATTATCCTCCTCAGTATTGTCCATGTACCCGGCATAGTCCTCGTAGAACAACTCCGCGGTGAGGTGCGATGTCTTGGCATCACCGCCATAGGACAACAGGTTCTCCAGGTAGGCGCGATAGGCGTACGTGTTGTTCTGAGGAGACACCAGTTTGTTGTTCAGATACAGGTCCACTTGACTGAACAGCGAGTGCAGCCAGTTGTTAATCGGACCCACCTCTTTTATCGCTTGATCACCCGTTACAGCGCCTCCGCTAGCCGTTCTAATGGTAGCCTTCACATGCAGTAGCGTCTGTGACAGATCCGTGTACTCGTCCCCGTGGCCCGGAACTATGAACTCCACGGGCGAGTCGTCTGTCAGGGAGGAGATGGGCTTGTACTGCACCCATTTACCGCTCTCTATACTGGTCTGCGTGGGCGGTAGCGAGAACAGGTCCAACTCGGTCTTGACACACTCGCACGACTTCTGATGTAGAAACGCCATTATCCAAAAATGTCCTTCACGGTACTCTCGCTCTTCTTGCTTCTCCTCTTCTTAGCGACACGTTTTGCGGGCTTCCTCTTGGGCGCAGCGCTCTTCTTCCTCGCTCCGAGGAGTTTCGCCAGAGACTGAGGAGTAACCTGCTGTACACGCCTCCTCTTATAGGCGCCACCACCGCTCAGCACGCGATCCAGTTTTTCATCGGCCTTACGTTTCAGCGACCCGGTAAACTGTCTGAGTCGGGCGTTGGCTGCGACTCGGGGGTTGGCTGTGCCCGCCGCCACGTCGCCCAAGAAGCCCACACCGGACCTCAGCGCCTCCTTGCCCAGCGCCGATGCGCCGGATCTGATCAACGGGACCACTGTCCGCATCAGCCCGCCTAGGAAACTGCCGATGCCGTGTCCGCGTTGGAAAGCGGCTCCTCTGAATACGGAGGATACGCCATGGCCCGCCTGCTGGTGGCGGTAATACGCCAGATAGGGATCGCTCGGATTCATTGCCGCTGCCTCTCTTTCCTGAAATGAAGCTTCATGCACGTAGTCCCGAAGTGGAATGGCAAGTGTCGCCCTTGGTTGTCCCTTAAATCGATTTCCACGCTCTCGAATGAGGTTTTAATCACCGGCACGTAGTGCGGGTCTATTATATACACTGTCGTGTTGGCACCGTACGTGTAATTCCTGATGTCGATGTTGAGGATCTTCAGTAGTGGCGCCACAGCGTCGCCCACCAGTTGGGGTTCCACCAGGTCGCAATACACGTACATGTGTGATGGCAGACCGGCGAAGAGGTTAGCCGGCCTCACGGACCTGTGACGCTTGACGATATCCGTATCCACCTCGTAGCCAAACTGTAGCGCCAAACCGGGGCTCAGTTTGAGGCTCTGAACGGCTGAAGACGTCGACATCAATTCCACCCTGGAGGACCTCTCGTCATACGAGAAGGCGCACAGGTTACTCTTCATTTGAGGGTGGTTGTTGATTGCGTCTACGAGTTCCTCGGTACTACTGTAATTGCCCGGCTCCACTTTGATTAACAACTTGTCCACCACGGCCAACCCGCCTTTCGAGTCCCTCATTCCCAGCACTAGTTTGATGTAGGTTCCCTCACCGACGGTCAGAAAAGAGAAGGGGTAGTGCGCCTCCGCCAGAGCGACCTCCCACTCGCCGTCTGACAGATCAACGGTCGAGGGTAGATGGGTCGTGTAGTTTGTCACCATGTTGTTGGGATAGTAATTCATTGAACTGTTACTGGGCAACGTCAGGTAAAACTGGTCGTGCCTCGTCATCGCAGCTGTTGCACGTCCGCTGCGGGTACCCACGAATTGAAGTCCTCTCCGTAACCGGCCCACTTGACTAGGTAGCGCTTACTGGAGCCTCGCCCTTTAGTGTCCAGTATTTTATCTATTTGATACAGGCGATCCGGGGCGATCGTCACCTTTTGCATCTCGTGCTCGTAGAAGCGCCCTTCCAGCGGCGTCCCGTTCAGGTCGCGCAACACGTACAATGGCAGAGGATGCGACCCGTATACGTGGTCCACCACGAACAGCTCCTTACTCCAGTTGGTCTCGTAACCTTTGGCGAACGTGCCCTTCTCCTTGGCTATGCGCACCGTGTCGCCCGGCTCGAACCTGGGCTTGTGTCGCCGAATCGCCTTTCCATACATGTGACGCCACACCTTGTACACCGTTTGACCATCGCCGCTGTCCGCGTCCACGGGTCGTAGGCCACCCAGGCTCCTGTGCGGACTGCGGTTGTAGGCGTCCACAAGCCTGTCCAACACGTCCACGTAGCGATACATGTTCTTGTAGGTCAGGTAGCGCCACATGCGGGTCTTGAGCGTGCGGTTGACTCGCTCTACCACCGCCGCCTTCACGTCGGGGTTCTGCGTGGTGAAGTAGTTGACACCGTGACTCTTGAACACTCGCTTGGTCGCGGCCCCGGTGAACTCCGTCCCCTTGTCGGTCTGTAGGCAGCGGGGAGTCGCCTCAGCGAATATCCTCTCGAACGCAGCAGCCACCTCAGGCCCGCTTTTCCTCTTCAGCGGTACCGCGAACAGCCGCTTACTGAACACGTCTATCACAGTCAGCAGGTAGTTGACTCCGTCGTTGTACCGGCTCAGGCCGCGCATGTCGTTCAGGTCCGCCTGCCACAGCTCCCGGGGCCCGAACACGGCGTAGCGGTTGCGGGGAAACCGCTTGCGCGCAGGCTTGTGCAGCGTGTAGGTGTCCTGGGCGCGCAGCCAGTCGGCTACCCGACGTTTCGGTAGGCGCGCGGCTCTGGCCAGGGCGGCCACCCCGCCGAGGGAACCGGGCTGGCTCGGGTCGTAGTACAACTTCTCCATTACGGTGTGAACGGCTCCCAGTTGTCCAATGACGATTCCCGGTCGGGTTCCTCGGTTATTATCCTTCTTCGGGCCGCTGGGGGCCGCGGTCTCAAGCGGTCCAGTATCGGCGTCAACCTCGGTGAGAGGGGTGTCGACGAGGCTGTCGTCGTGTCTCCCCAGGGGCTCGATGCCGAGTCCAGTCCCACGCCTAGGTAACGCAACGCCGTGGGATTGCTCACGTATTCTTTGGGCACGTTCATGTCCTTCAAGGCGACCATCACTTGATGCCAGCCGGTAGGCAATCGGTCCGCCCTTCGCGCTCTCACTATGCTGTGCGCGATGTCCACTATATTGGAATCGGGGATCTTCACCTTGTCCACGTACACCGCCCCACTGGCGTCCCAGGAGATGGGGCTGCCTTGACGGGTCATGAATCGCAACAAGTTGCGCGCCACCGACCTGTAGATTTTTGAGAACGATTCCACAATGTCCTCCTCCGCCGAGGCGCTAGACTCGTGCTTCATCTGACTCGGACCTCCCGCCGCTTCCTCCTCCTCCCTCTGCTCACCCTCGATGATTGACAGACCTATGGGTTGACGTTTAGCCGCGGAAAAGTGCAGGAACCGCTGTAACACCTGCTGATATTGTTTCCATTTCTCCGTATCGTCCAGCCGCTTGTCGCTCAATATGCGATGCATCTCAGCGTCCAGGCTGGCTGGCTTATTGGCGCTACCTGCTCCTCCTCTTGGCTCCGGCCCTGGTCCCGGTCCTTCTCGCAATCTCTCGATGAGCTCCTGCGGTACAACCACCATTTTCCTAGCGTACTCCATGTCCGATTAGCTTCTGCGCTAGAACGGGCAGAACAGCGTTCAACAGCAGAGGTAGGAGGATCCCTCCGCCCCGTTGGACGAGGTAGTGTCGCTTCTTGGTCCAACCCTCGCCGCGTTTCACCAGCCGTCTGAGCGCCTGTTTGTGTTTGCTCAATTTGCGTTTGAGGCAGGGAGAAAGCGGTACGTTTCCGCGTAGCACGTTATACGCGCACTCGCACAACGACTTGATGCGACTCTTGTCGCACACTTTTAACAGGGCCTTGCGTTCTTTGGGCGTAGCGTGTATTAGGGCCCTCAGCAGCGCCGCGTCCTTCTTCACGCGGTGTGACATGATGACTGACGCTGGCGCGCGCTCGGCCTATTTATCACTTCTTCTTGGGCAGGTACACGTAGTTCACCGGATCGTCTGGGAAAATGGTTGAACGTACGCGCATCTCTTCAGGCGTGGACTGTTTCAAGTCTATGAGCAGGTAGGCGTGCGGATCACGCGTGGCGTCCGCGTAAGCCTCCTCCACGAATTTGGGGTTTTCCGGGTATACTTGACGGGCCAGGTGTTTGATCTGAGCGCGGTCCCTGGGATTCTTGAAGCACACTATGTAGTGGGCGTTCAGCGATATGTCGCGCTGGCCCCTGCCCTGGTGAAACAGGTTTTGCGTGATGAAGAACACGCTCATGTTGCGGTGGTGCGAGCCCTTGGTGAACAGGTCCGCCACGCCGGGGCCAGCCTCACGCATCATGTCATCTACGATGACCAGGGCAGGCTCGCTACCGTCATAGTCGTCCAGGTCTGGCAGGCCGGCTACGTAGCGCACGGCAGAGTCCGCACGGCTCTTGCCACCGCCACTGCCATAGTGCCAAGTGATGCGGGCGAACCGCGTATCGCACATGCGGTCGGCGTGCTCTATGAAGCGAGCCACGAAGTGCGACTTGCCGCTGCCCGAAGGCCCGGCCACGATGGCGGTGAACGGGTGTTTCCACCTCAAGTCCATGGCGTCTACTGACCGCCGTGCACCGCCACCTCGGCTCTTGTAACTAAAGGTTCTTTTCTTGCTCTTTTTTATTTGATATTATTTTTCAATTTTGGAAGGAAATAAGGGAATAGGAAATACCGTTTATTTTATACAAATTCCAAGAAAGGAGATTTGCTGCCAGGAGGGCCGCTCCTCTTTACAAGGCTCGTCCTCGGCCCCACGCCAACGTTGTACTGGGAGATGGCGTTGTCGTCCAGGACCGTGAGGAACCGTCGAGGCATGTAGATCCGGATCGGGTCGTCGCCGACGAGGCCCTCCAAGGTGGCCATCACCGCCTCGCCGTACGGTGTATCTACCCGCTCGAATGAGCGAATCGGGTACACCGCGTTGTCCCGCAGATCCGCGATGCGAGTGTAACCCGCGGCCTTGCAGCTGTTGAGGGGTGTCCTGAGGTCCATCTTCTGGTCCGTGTTGAGCATGGCGCAGCGGCTGGATGCAGAATGACCGGCTCTCGCCACCGAGTCGCCTTTTATTGGCGGTGTCTACGTGCCGACTCACGCGTATCAACAACATGATGGCATAGTTAATCGCTCAATTCCAGGAAGGGTGATGTAATGGAAAGCTTTACTGCGTAAACAAGTGGATTGTTCTAGAAGCGTCTCGGTTATCAACTGCTTAGTGGAAGTTTCCACGCTCAATTCCAGGAAGGCTGACGTAATGGAAAGCTTTACTGCGTAAACAAGTGGATTGTTCTAGAAGCATCTCGGTTATTAACTGCTTAGTGGAATTTTCCACGCTCTCTCGTTTACTGGGTAGCGCGCTTGGAGTGTGCGCTCCTCTTGGTTTTCCCTGAGATGATGCAATCGGTCTTTCGCCAAGTGGGTAGAGGAGTAGCGGTCCTAGTGATCCCGTCGTATCTTGACTCTCCCGTCTCGCTATTTGCCAGCCATAGGTTTTGCAATCTGGATAGCAGGTCCTCTAGACATATGCAGATTTCATCGTTTCGCTCCTCGTCCAAGTACAAGCCGCAGCTGAACGTGGGGCGACCTCCTTTGAACACATTCATCTTCAACAGTACGTTACCGCTGTTAGTAGGGTTCTTCACAGTGTACTGATATCCGCCAGCGGACCAGCACAGTGCCGGGGAATCGATAGGCACTTCCTTCCTCTTTACAGTCCACCCATCGAGCTTTTTCTTCTTTGACGCACATCCCTGCTGAACTGGCGGTGCGTTGGCGTTCTCATCGTTCATTGCGTTCAGCTCCTCTAGGAAGGAGCGGATCGTTTGGTCCACTTCGGCTGCGCTGACTCCGCTTCCGTTCATGGTGACGTCTCGAACAACACTGAGGTCGCGCGCGCGGCTCTGCCTCGGTTTTATACCCAGGTTGCACGCTTCAGCGAACCTTCTAGAAGCTTCCAGAAACGTGAGAGGTGGTCCTTCGCTAACGGGGAGCACTCCAGTCAGGAGGCCTCATGCAACACACTTGTCGGAACCTTCTAGAACGGAGGAATGTGGGATTGATGAGGAGTCTGGAAGGCCGCTGATGAGTAAACAACCCCGGGCAGTCACGTAGGTCCTAGCACGCGCCTCGACACGTGACATGCTCATACATAGCACTCCAGTCAGGAGGAGGCCTCATGCGACGCACTTGCCGGAACCTTCTAGAACGGAGGGGATCTTGAAGGCCGCTAATGAGTAAACAGGCTGGGACAGTCACGTAGGCCCTAGCACGCGCCTCGACACGTGACTCCACGGAGCCACTCGCAGTTTGGTTTAGTCAAGCCGGCATACAACGTGTAACGAAGTCACATCAAATTCGGTCGGCAAGCAGCCGAGATCCCATGAGGAAAACGCGTTTGAAAATTAATAGCGGACCCGTTTAACAGTGGATTTTCAATATTCTTTAAGCGATGGTTTACTTAAGCCGCTGCCCAACATGTGGTGAAGTTTCATCAACATCGGTCGGTAAACAGCCGAGATCCTATAAGGAAAACACATTTAAAAATTAATAGCGGGCCCGTTTAACAGTGGATTTTCAATTTTCTTTAAGCGATGGTTTTCTTAGGTCACGGCCTGACATGTGGTGAGGTTTCGTCAAAATCAGTCGGTAAACAGCTGAGATCCCATAAGGAAAACGCGGTTATAAATTAATAGCGGCCTTGTTTAATGGTGGATCTATGGAGTTCTTACGTCATTCGCTTCCCTGGGGATAGGCCTACACTCTGGAAAAAGTCCCGTGGGAATCGGTGGATAAATAGGCTAATTATTAATTTTCGAAAGTTTTTTCCTCATGTTCAAGGTCATCACGAAAAGTGCTGCTGGCGGCCGGGGGGGGGGGGGGGCACCGGGGGGGGGGGCACGGGGGGGGGGCGCTGGGGGGGGGAGGGGGGGGCACCGGGGGGGGCACCGGGGGGGGGGGCACCGGGGGGGGGGGGGGGGACGTCCTCGCGTCCACGCGTCCACACCGCGCCTTTGCTGGTTCTGAATCGGTCTTTGCCCCCTACTCTTATCCGCCTCGCTAACATTCTGACAACAGTTAGTTTTCCTCCAAATGTTATGTTACACAAATCAGTAATGAGCCATTTTTAAGGACAATTTCCTAGAATTATCTAACATTAAATCGGGCTATGCTACTAGAAACCTAAACACCTTTTTCGTTATGTATATATATATATATATATATATATATATATATATATATATATATATAACAAATCTTATATATTAATTCTCTAGCCTGTTTTTCTGTCAGTCCGGTGCGAGATCTTGCATATTCATTTATCAAATTCCATGATTTACCCATCATTTTAAAGCTTATCGTGCCAGCTTATCTTGACGATAAATAGACCCACGGTCTAACAATTTACCGCTTCTCGGAAATTTGAATAATATGAAAGATAAATAAAGGGAATAGTTTTTTTGACAGGAACGAAAATGTAAACAAAAGAACACCTGATCAGCTGACAAGATTTGGTTCGCAGTGCGGAATTCCGCATGGATCGACTAGTGTTATGTTATTATAATGAAAATTGTCGAGTTACATCTTTACTTTAATCATCTGTAAGAGGAAAAGGGGTTTGGCCTACTTGTATCAGTTCTTCACCAGCCTTTTACTCAACCGTAGATTTAATACAGATAAACGTTTCAACTTTGTCGAAGGGTTAAGGTTTGACGAGGATAAAGCATTAACCGTAAATATAAAATAAACTAAACACTAAATAAATTAACGATATATAAATCGTTAGATATTATGGGGTTTTAACGAGACACCTGAGAAAAAATAACTAGTGGTCATCAAGTAAACCTTTATAACTATTACCAATTGAGACTTTTATTTAACCATTAAAAATATTAACAACGTGAAGTACGAGTAATAACTAATATATTTAATTAGTCTGGTATTATTTGCTTAGTCTAAAATATATACCATCATATTCATTGTTTAAATTAAGAGAATATTCCACGAAGGAGCTTACTAAATACGCCAGTAATCAGGGAACGAGTAACATTATACACGACCGCCAGCGTGTATTGGTGTTAGGGGAAAAAGGCCCCCTTGGGTAATGACCAATAAATATAACTGCGGGTTATGACAGGTTAATTTATAACATTTACAACTGTTATATTATACGCAGTAAATATATATCTCCTAAAGCCTGATACACATTTTCAATAATAAGTTTCCGGCTGACAATGACGTCAACTAATAAAGAATTCGTGATACTTGTTGCATTGTTTTCAACAAAGTATCGACTAAATTTGAAACTATAGAAGCCAGGAAACCTTACTTGATAGACAATGTATTGATTCTAACTAACATTTGGACATAAGTCAGAAAATGTTAGCGTTTTATATTCACTATTATTTATTTCGTATGATTTCCTTAAGTGAACTTCCTTTTAGCGAATTTACCCTATAGGGAAGAAGCTATTACCGTCGTCGGCATGGTAATACCTAGGCCCGGGACCATGATAACTTTTTGTTTTGAGGTCCCCAGATGCAAAAAAAAAACATTCGTTCAAAACTGTGTATATATATATATATGTGTGTGTGTGTGTGTGTGTGTGTGTGTGTGTGTGTGTGTGTGTGTGTGTGTGTGTGTGTGTGTGTGTGTGTGTGTGTGTTGTGTGTGTCCGTGAGCACGATAACTCTCGTAAAAATAATCAAATTTCGACGAAATTTGGTATAAACGTGTAAAGCAGCATGTATGACTTGAAGTTCGAAAACCAGACAGATCGACTTATCCAAAAGTGTATTTTGTGGGGGTTTTGTACCCCAAAATGGGTTTTTTGAGTTTTTTTACATATAATTTTTGAAAAAGTCAAATTTTATTTTTTTTCCATTGTAAACAGCTTAAAAAGACGCACAATTTGGTGTTTTGATCATTGCTCTACGTCAATTGGTTACATAGATATTGAAAGTGCTAAACACAGGACTTTTTCCAATGTTATTCTTTTGAAGAATAAGACAAATTGTATATCTCACTTATTTATCAACTTATCCTGATGAAACTTGGTATATTGCTTCATATCGTTGCAGTCTATTAAAATTTGCACAAAAAATATTTTTGGCCGATAGTAGTTCCCGTAGCAGCAAACCTGCATACTCAGCCCCATGTTATTCTTAAGGTGAATAAGTAACGTGTGATCTCCCTTAATTATGAAAATACGTTAATGAAAATTGGTATGTAGCTTTAACTATTTGAGTTATATTGATATTTGCTTAAAAACCCATTTTTTGTGTTCCTTGCAAACCTGCATACTTAGCCGCCATGTTATATTCTTATGGAGAATAATTAAAATGTTTTCAATCGTTTATTTACGTATGTATATGGATTAAACTTGGTATGTGGCTTTATGTGGTATTAAGATACATATATATATGCATTGGAAATTCGCTGAGTATGCAGGTGTTCTGCTACGGGGGTATTCTATCAATATCATTATAACGCTTGATTGTTCTTTATTGAGTTTTAACTGAATGACTTTTACCATATCGGTTTTTAAAGTACAGTTACTACTAGACCTTACTGTGTGTATTTAAAAATAATATATGCAAATAAAGTAAAAAATATGAAAAAGTCAGGAATTGTCTTTTCTAACGGGAAATGTTCAATGAAAATGCAAAGTTATAACACAATTGGTTTCCATAAAAAAACATTTATTTATAAGATAAGCAATATTAGCTTAATAAATTCAACTTGGCGTAAAGGTAAGCCAAGTAAATATTAATCGAAACGTAAAAGATGATCTCCTGAAAACTACTCGTCAAAATTTGGCTACAACACGTCTTTCTAGATAGTCAGTTGTATATGTTCAATTGTGCGTAAGAGGAAAACGAACGGAAATACCATTAAACAAATCAGGTGGAAGCGAGTGGCTATTCAGGGGGCTCTCGATAGAAAGGAAGGCCAACATACAAGTTTATTTGAAATCGTAAGGAAAACTCCTCGTAAAAGTCCTCTTATTACTTTAAGCAAACCCTTATGACCGTTAGTTGGTTGTACGTTTTCTGTTTAGTTATAGTCTAAACCCTGACTGACAGACAACCGAAACTGGAGGGTTACTCCGCACCAAGGGTTTCCAAAGTTCAAATATTATTATTAAGAGCATTCAAATTTCCCGACCAGATTATAGAAAAAACAAATGTTCACACATATTCTAAATAGTTCAACAGGTTAACTGCACAGAATGCAGCACACGCATAGGATATACTTAAGTTCAATCTGTCATAGCTTCTTAACTGATTAAACTTAAATTTCTTACGATGATAAGTCATACTCCAGAGTCGAACGTTTCAATAATTCACTGTTCAACATGAACGAACAGTTTGTAAATATATTATACCAATATTAACTGACTTATATCTTATTAACATTACACTGTGAACGCAATTGGTGTCGTGACTGCCAACATCTAGTCTCAAATCGTTGTCTGGTCTTCTGATTTAATTAGGAAAACATTGACGTGACTCGAAGATAATATTTTGAGCAGCCATAAAATAATATATTGGGCTCAACTTTTTATTTGGATAATATCTTGACTTTTGACGAGATTTTAACATTTAACTAAAAGGAATGAATAAACTTGATAAAACATTCCTCAATTTAAAGACATAGATTTATACTGAACCGTAATTAGAAGATTTGTTTTAACCCAAACAAGTTCATGGATGCGTAAAAAGCAAAACGTAGGGAAATAAAAGAAATCAGTTGGAACCAATTGGCTATTCAGAGGTTTCCCGATGGAAAAGAAGGTCGGTATACAAGTTTATTCGAAATCGTGGAAACAAAACAGCACCACTTCATAATCTGTGTTCCTCTTCCTTTTATTTGATCGTAATTTATAAAATACAAACTTTTTATTATTTAAACTTTATTGTACTTTAGAAAATTTCAGTTTTGATTTCTAATGGTAATTGTGTTCTTAGACTGAATTTGGTAAACTGTGACTGTGGTGAATGTAATGTCATCAAAAATAAAATGTGATATACATGTTATTAAAATACCAGTGAATACATATGAGCCGCATTGAAACATATGACAATTTAAACAGTGTTGTAAGTTATGCTATAGGATTAGAGTGAAGGGGATGACAATTAAAAGGATAACTAGAGAACCGACAAACCCATTGTAATATCAAATTTAATGATTTAGTACTTGTTTTAAGTCAAAAATTGTCAACTAAAATCTATTTACTTATAGTAAAAACGAACACGTATTTATAAAAACAATATTTGCGGTGAGTTTATTCTTAGACTTAAGATATTTTTTATGAGTTTTAAACTCAAGTTTCACTTTAGGGAAGGTAAAACTGTTCAATGTCATATGTGCAACATTGTGTCTCGGGAATGTATGTGAGTTTTTGTGAAAAAATCCTTAGGTCTACTTGGAGCTATAAATTGGACATGCATAATATACCAATATAACAAAAGGCAGAAACTCCATAAAGGATAACCACCATACAAACTTTCGATCCTGACGGGACCTCCTCCTAAGCTTATAATGCACAAAATCTTTATCCTAACATAACCAAGAACCAAATGCATCAGAACAGCAGAATAATATTTTCCAGTTCAAAATTAAATTGGCACGAATAATTTCAAACAATATATCTGATTTTGTAAAGGATGTTAATGTGGAAATTCGCTCTCCTCACGTCAGAGTGCTGCGTGTGAATTTGTTTAAATTCATATGGGCATTATTACTTTTTCGTTGCTACGTAACGAATATTAAGTTTTAGTACATTTCAATTAAAAAAAACAAGATTCTGGGATCTACTTCAACAGGATTTCGTGAGAGTTTTAACTTATTTATTTTAATGTTTAGATTTCATGCTTATGGCAAGACACTCTGAAACCAGTATTGTAGATGATGTTGGATGTTTAAAGGAAAATTAGTATTCTGTACACTATTTGTAATAAGTGGTGTTGTTCAATTTATGTTTACAGAGCGAACTCTTGAGGCCGAGATGACGGACTTCCCCCTTGGACTTCATGAGTCCTCTCTCTAGTTCCACTTTGGCCCCGCCCCCAACCACTGGCCCGATTAAAGACTAGCATCTCGACTATCTCAGGTGATTTTGGCATAAATACTTATCATTATGAAATATGTCTACCTTAACTATATTTACATATTGTTTTCCTCATGCGGTTGGTATTAACACTAACATTCTTCCACAGGTCCGGACCTGATGAGTTGAGGTGTGCCAGTTCTCCCCTCTATAGGTACACGCTCGTTATACGTGCACCTCAAACTCCCTGCTGACGTGCAACAATACTCACCAGAGACGCACTACTGACTATTTGGGTTCTGCTTGACAATCACCCACAGACGACGGGCAATCCCCGGCCACACGACATCGTCTCCCTCAGGTAACATTTGAACATTTTATAACTTAGATTTATCATTTACGTATTAGTTAGACTGGTTTCAGAATGTCTTAGCTCTTCATTTATAACTATGGAACATTTTTCTGTTGTGCCTTTTAAGTTTACATATTGGAAAACTTGTTGGAATAGAGGAATAAGGCAAACAAATCTGGTTACTGTAGGAAAATAGCACAAACATATCGACGGTTAATTTATTTCAAAACTATACAAGTCTAATATTGATAATTTATTGATTACAAAGTTAAATTATGATTAATTATCAACTGATTATGTTTTAATTTTACAACATCTACGTATAAATACGTACATGACGTAATATTTCTTAATTAATTCTTAGTAATTCTTTGGAAGACGGGAAATACTGATAAGTGATGATGGACTTAATCCTGTTATCTCTGCGTTGCAGTCTACTTTAGACACGCTGACCCTCTACAATAAACTACAAACTTCTACTGCAGATTAGAGATGCGTTTGTAATCTATTACGATGACGATAATGTGAAATGTATTGGCATTTCCTTAGTTCAATATCAGATGTTCAAAGATGAGTTTTTTTTATAAAAAAAAATATATTTCAGGTACATGAATTTTTTTCGAGGTTAGAGTATTAATTACGCAGGGTTTCTTTAACGATAAACCCTAAAAATGTAATATTAGATGCAGGAGCACTTAAAATATGTAGATTACATTTAAAAATAATTATTTTTCAGTTATATGGTAATTTCAATTAAAAAATGAAGTCGCAATGGATCAAGTGATAAACGGGTAGTTTAATTGTTAATGTTGTTCATCCAAGTGACCCGTTTAAAAGGGGAGTTATTACGAAAATAAAAAAACATTCATTTATGGAAATAGAAATAAATTTTAGATAAAATTAGTGTTTAATTCAAACAGTCAGATAAATTACAAAATGTCCCATATTAATGCGAGGGTCGCGTTGCCTGGACCGATGATATTCATGGACTGAGGTACGCCTGTACATGTTCCAGTGGCCTAAAATCAGGTACTACTATTCATCCTATAGTACTAAAGATCTTTCCGAAACCAGTGGTACTGTCATGAATATCATGGTCACTGTAATTTTTCATAATGTTTAATTGGCTGTAACCGTTGGTTGCTAGCGGCCGTTGGTGGGGTAATCACCATTTCTCTCATAAATTCCGAATACACATCACGGGCTTTTACAAGATATGTAACATAATTTAAGGTTATCTAAATGGACACTACCTGTGTTTCTTTCCATATTAAGTTGTAAAGGTAGTAAAATAAAACAATAATATTGGTCGCATTTTAAAGTTAATCGTATATCGTATATTACACTTTAATATTTGTCCAACAAGAAAAGTTTAATCGGTTGCCATTTTTGAGTCAGTTGTCCATTTAAGGTCCAGTTTGCGTTATTGTGTTTGACTACTTTCATGTTTAGAAATGATTACCTTCCCATTCCTGTGGGTGTCAACTAATCTAAAGACAAATTGGCAATACATGGTTTTCTAAAGCTTATTATGGCTTACTTGAACTTAAACTTGTAAAGTGTATAAATTACATGCCGTTTTATTTTAAGTAGGGCAATTGTTCTCATTTAATCGGTTAAACAGAGAAGGGGTAAGGAAGGGAAGAAATCCGTGGCGCCACAATTTGTAACCCAATTAAGCTTGCAGCTGCAGCTTTAATTATAAGATATCGATCTCAGCGCTACTTGATTTGACTTTAGATGCGACTTCGTTTTATCTTAGCTTGGCAATTAAACCAAAGTATTCTCGAGTATTACATTTTACTAATTATTTATTTAACTAAATATTTGACCTATTTTATTTTGTCTGCAAGATTTTGTAACTTAAATCTTTGTTTAAAAAAACACTTTAAATCACACTTTAAATAATTTAGGAACCACCTTCTGTTGTAAATTTGCCCTGTTTGTGTTTTAAAAACAATTAATTGCCAATACATTACTTTTAAATACAATTGATTTTAATCAGATAACGTTATTAGATAAACAAAATTTCAGAATAAAATAATTCGTTATCTTTTGTAAAAGCAGTGTTTATGTTGTTCAATTTAATAGATTTTTAATGAGCACCCTTCTTTTGAGGTTATACTAATTTTAATTTTTATATCTGCCTAACGTCTTAACAAAGGGAACACATCTGTGCAGCTCTTTTAGCTTGTCTTTGAATTTATTCGGTGTTATTATAATTTAATTTTAATGAATTGGATATTTAAAAAATATGGAAGCGTTTAATGAGATAACTTTGAAGAAATCTTTTTAAATTATTGCATAGATAGTTCGCTCACCTAATACCCATTTACCCTCTCAACATATTACAACAGATAAACTTATCGTTACATCAATTAAAAACTCGTTTAATCAGCCATGACTTATTGAGGTGTAATGAAAAGAGTGAGAGTATACTAAGAACTAGCTGTTCCCGCAGGCTTCGCCTCACAAATAGTAATTTATAAAAACTATGACAGTTGGGTGTGCTGCATTCTGTGGTTATCCCGTGGAACTACTACGAATCAAGATCAGCTGTTTGTATTTTCATCAGCTTAAACTTTAAGTGAATGTCCATAAGAATAACACAGGATTGGACTTTTGACTCCCCGTGGGCACCTAAGACCCAAGAGGAAGGTATGTTCCAAATTTCATTGCAATCTGTTGTGTGGTTTTTGAGATTCCGTGATGAATGAGTGAGTGAGTGAGTGAGTCAGTGGTATTTGGATTTTATATATTAAGATAACAGAAACGTATCCTCTGATTTTCCCCACACTTTTCTAATATGTTTCCTTTCGAGTTTCAACAATACGACTTTTATTTACTCATGTGGTTAGTGGATGTCAGGCGAAATGGATTCAGTTTATCTTTATAATAATAATTGGTTAAAATGCTTACAATATGCGGAAGATTATCGGGAAATATATTTATAAAGGATTTCCCTAGAACAGTCTCTACATTACCTGAGTAATTACTTCTCAAAACCTCACAAGCCCCTCTCAGCCCCTGTCAGTGTGTGATAGCGATTTAAAAATGTTGAAAAAAGGGCAAAATATGAAGTCTTTGTTGATTGTATTTAATTTATACTTAGTTATTAGGATGATTAATAAAACAATTTCTTTAATAGCATGAAATGCCATCAAAGCATAAAGCTTATGTGCTTACTTTGTAGCTGGGTAATATTAAAACTAAATACCCCCGTCGCAGCAAACCTGCGTACTCAGCGAATTTCCAATGAATGTATATGTTTCTCACTACCACATAAAGGCACTTACCAAGTTTTATAAAAATAAATTAATAAATAAGTGATCTATAGCATTTTATTTATTCTCCATAAGAATAACATAGGACTGAGTATGCAGGTTTGCTGCAACAAGGAACACAAAATATGTGTTTTTATGCAATCATCAATTTAACTCAACCAGGTGAAGCTACATACTAAGTTTCATTAATTTATGTTAATAATTAAGGGAGATATAAAACTTTACTTATTCTCCATAAGAATAACATTAGGGCTGAGTATGCAGGTTAGCTGCTACGGGGACAACCAACAAAACATTTGTTTTTTGTTCAAATATCAATATACCAGTACAACATGAAGCCACATACCAAGTTTCATCAATATACATTCATAAATAATCGATATATCAAATTTTATTTATTCTCCATAAGGATAACATTGGACAACGTACTGTGTTTAGTACTTTGAATATCTCTGCAACGGTTGGACGTAGAATCACAATTTAAACACCTAAATGATTGTTTTGTGGAGCTGAAGTGATTGGTAAAAGCAAATGTGAAGTTTAAAGTAAAATTAACTGAGGAAAAGTCAAAAACCTTTTTCCCATAAGATTAACATGGGAGATTTTATGAGCATGTTTTTTTTTGGATTTTTTCCGCAACCACTTAACCTAGGTTAATAATTCAAAATACCATATTGTTTGTTTTTTTAAGCTCTATAACATGGTCAAAACCAAAATTAAGTGTTTCAAAAACTTTAGGGTGAAAAATGCAAAAAACTGATTTTTGGAAAATTTAAAACCCCCATAAACCCTCCTTCCCATAGTCCGATTTTTCTGGTTTTCGAACTTAAAGTCATAAATGTCACTTTACACATTTGAGCCAAATTTCATCAAAATTTGACGTTTTTTACTCAAGTTATCGCATTCACGGACACATATATATAACATGTTACGGTCAAATTTGTCACGGTCTGGGGCTTAAGTCTTACCATGAGACCTACGGTAATAGCTTCTTCCCTATAGGGGAAATTCGCTAAAAGGATAGATAAAATACGTTTTAAACAATAAAAAGTATATTTACACTTATACTGTGCTTACATACAAGACGGTAAAAAATACACAAAATATGGTACAAGGCGATTGATTTCAACCAGTTACACCGGTCATCATCAGGCCCAATCAGAGAATGTAGCAATTCAGCTACTTTAAATCAATTAATTGTTTATTGTTTTAATTTATTTAAATTAATAAACCCATGAGAACTTGACTTTTTGGCTGGGATGAAAGTATAATAAAATAAGCAATTTGTTGTGATATATGCAGGGTGTCTCAAGAAACTCTGTAGAAAAGGGTTGTAAAATAACAGAATTAAACTTCCACAGCTAAATTAAAATGTTTTATGACTTAAACAATTTAAAAAGGCTAGAGTTTTATAGTCAATTAATTTTAGGATATATCTTTTAGTACTGCTTAACATTTTGTCCAATTCAATTAAATTCATTTATTGTACTCAATCAATCGTTTGTACAATCATATACTGATACTTACAGTCCCATTATCAATTAATTAAGACAACTGAAGGGAAATATCTTGAAAGATAAATTATCAGTCCTAAGTAACTCACAAAAATGTAAAGTCCAAGTTAAGCTCAACAAGTCGAATTCACAAGACCGTCATGCGGCCGGTCCCACATTAAAATGGAAATCGTTGAGGCTATTTCAATTCTTTCTTCAGTGTTTGTTAAAAGATTCGAAAAAATATAAAAGGTTATGATCAATAATTCAATCAAAGTATTTTTTTATAACTGCACATTAAATATCTGCGTCGAATTAATATCGCAAGTAAGTCTTTTTTAGCAATTAGGTTCACTTAGTTAAACTAATTTGTTTGCATATCAATCAATTAGCTTGGTTCAAATTATACACTAGCCCTATTTAAATGAAGAAAAGTTAAGGGTTTTTATTTTGCCAAACAAAATATTACACTTCACACCGTTTGTTATATTATATAATAGCAGAATACCTATCTTTCATACTTACATGGATGAAATTATTTATAATCATGTACACAAGTTATTTGAAAAATATTACGGTGTTTACCCTCTTGCTGGTATTTAACTAAGTTTAATAATATTTAACATTCAATATCCCAGTCTAAACAGTAAATTATAAATAACTAAATAACTATAATTTGTTAAAGTTTTAAAAACTAACCTATAGACATTTTAGTTCAATGTCTCAAGTGATAAAGTTTTGACGTTTATTTGAACGTTGAAATTGTAATCAAAGTAATAACACAGTATTGATACTGATATCAAATAATTACCAGGTACATTAATATATCTATAATATCTACACATAGGTAGATCTTGAACCCATGCAACACATAGGCCTATTCACTTCCTTAAAATACCTCGGGCTACGCCCCGTGAACGTCCTAAGTTTCAATGTTTACATTTCAGAATAAAGTAAACATTCAGAAACTGTAATGCGAACAGCTGTGGACACTTCCATTTGACAGCTTAAAGAGCAGAAGCAAGAACAGCTGTTTAAGGTAACTAAAATGCAAATTGCATTGACTAAAGAACGGTTAGAGAAAACCCCTGTGCGAAGAACGGGTACGTCAGCTAGCTACTAATTGATATTAATGAACAAATATTAATGTGGCTTCATCTGGTTGTGGTCTATTCTTATTTGTACAACAACAAAATTTTACCGATACTTCCTGTACTCCCCCCCCCCCCCGATATTATAATTTGCTCCCCCCTTCCACGATTTTATATTTTTATTTAATGTCCCCCCATTGTATATTTTTGCACCCCCAATTTATATTTTTGCTCCCACCCGATTTTATTGTTTTGCTCCGCCCCCGATTTTTATTTATGCCCCCTCCCGATTTTATATTTTGCTCCCCCCGATTTTATTTTTTTTGCCCCTCCCCGATTTTATATTTCCCCCCCAGATTTTATAGTTTTCCCCCCTCCCGATTTTTATTTTTGCCCCTCCCCCGGTTTTATATTTTTGCCCCCCCCCGATTTTATATTTTTGCTCCCCCATTTTTATTTTCGCCCCACCCTCAATTTTATGCTTTTCTCCCCCCTCTTTGATTTTATATTTTTATTTCATGTTGTCCCCCTCAATTTTATATTTTTGCTCTCCCACATTTTAATTTTTGCCCCCCCATTTTATATTTCCCCCATCCGATTTTATTTTTTTGCCCCCCCCCCGATTTTATATTTTTGTTCCCCCATTTTTATTTTTGCCCCACCCCAATTTTATATTTTTCACCCCCTCTTCGATTTTATATTTTTATTTTATGTCCTCCCTCCATTTTATATTTTTGCTCACCCGATTTTATATATTTACTCTCCCCTAGATTTTATAATTATGCCCCTATCCCCCCCTCCCCGATATATTTTATTTTTTTTGTACTTGAGTTCTTTTATTTCTAAAAGCGAATCCAAAGTGTTACGTGTACAGATTTGAAATCGCAAACCACACGCCGTTTACTACCCGACAGAGCTCCTCGACTTAGCAACAGGACCCGAACTATCTGCCAGTATATTTCGTTAACTTTGATTTAATTGTACATTAAACATGTAAAATGTAATTTTAATATTGTAAAATAATGTGGATTGTTATTTGCTTTAGTTAATCTACCATTTATATACAACCTGTGCGAAGGACGGGTACTTGGCTAGTATTTTATAATTTCTTCAATGTTAGGTACGAAAGTTTTAGTTATATTCACATTTATAAACTAAAATATAAACAAAATACCCCCATCGCTGCTCACCTGCATACTCAGCGAATTTCCAATGGAGATATAACTGTCTTAATAGTACATAAAGCCACTTACCAAGTTTCATAAAAATATATTCACGGGATGTAATAAAAGACGTCTTACAACACTTAAGATATATTTACACTTATACTGATTCACATACAGACGATAAACATATATATATATAAGATGTTACTAGGCTATCGATTTCGACCAGTCACAACAGTCATTATCAGGCCAATGAGAGAACTGACATTCATCCAAATTTCAACGACATCGGACGTTTTTTACTCAAGTTATCGCATTAACGGACACACATATATATATGTGTGTCCGTCCTTATGGAGAATAAGTAACATTTGATATCTCGATTATTTATGAATGTATGTTGATGAAACTTGGTATGTGGCTTCACGTAGTACTGTTATATTGATATTTGCACAAAAATTGACTTTTTGTTGATTATTCCCTTAGCAGCAAACCTGCATACTCAGCCCCCATGTTATTCTTATGGAGAATTACAAAAAAGTTATATAGCACTTATTTATGATTGAATATTGATGAAACTTGGTATGTGGCTTCGCATAGGTAAATTCTATTTATATTTGCATAAAAACTAATTGTTTGTGTTCCTTGTTTCAGCAAACCTACGTACTCATTACCAATGTTATTCTTATGGAGAATAATTAAAATCGCTTATATGTGAATATATTTTTATGAAACTTGGTATGCGGCTTTATGTGGTATTAAGACAAATATTATGCATTGGAAATTCGCTGAGTACGCAGGTTTGCTATGACGGGGGTATTATTCATTTATGTTCATAATTAAGGGAGCATAGCATTTAACTATTATCCATAAGAATAACATGGGGCTAAGTACGCAGGTTTGCTGCTTCGGGGACCTTTAGCAAAAAATTGTTTTTTGAGCAAATATCAATGCACCACAACCAAATGAAGCCGTATACCAAGTTTCGTCAGTATACATTCATAAATAAGCGAGACATTTTTTTTCCTCCACAAAAAAAACATTAGACAACGTACTGTTTTTAGCACTTTCAATATCTCGGTAACCAATTGACGTAGAGAAATGATCAAAATACCAAATTGTTTGGTTTTTTAAGCTGAATCCAATTGGGAAAACTAAAATTTGACTGTTTCCAAAATTATACATACAAAATAAAAAAAAACACTTTTGGTGTACAAACCTCCCCCCAAATACCCCTTCGGATAAAGCGATCTGGCTGGTTTCCGAACTTAAAGTCATAAATGTTGCTTTACACGTTTATACCAAATTTCATCAAAATCGGATAATTTTTACGAGAGTTATCGTGCTCACTGACATATATATAAAATAAAATAAAAGTGGTTTTAGTTTTTAAAGTTATTGATATTTTGACTTGAAAATGGCTTAATAGACCGAAACTAGTCGTCAAAATATAAATCATGAAACTAAATAAGGGTACTTTGTCCTCATAATGATAGTAAAATTAATATATATATATATATATATATATATATATATATATATATATATATAATATATATATATATACAGTTTCAAACGAATGATGTTTTTGGGGTCTGGGGACCTCAAAACGAAAAGTTATCATGGTCCTGGGCCTAGGTCTTACCATGACGACTACGGTAATAGCTTCTTCCCTATAGGGGAAATTCACTAAAACAAAAAAAAACTGTTATGTTGCAAGATTAGCTAGTTACAGCTCGTATTTAATGACAGAAATATACAATATTTCTAATATACGAAGGACGAAAACGTATTATCATTTTTATCACTAATATAATCCCACTCGCCCTTAACTGAATCAGTGACCACTGAACTGTTCAGCCCTTTACCGTTCCGTTCAGTCGGAGAGGAGAGGTTAATATGTATACGAGTGTGACAACCCGACTAGAATAACCAAGACAGTTCCCACCATCTCGTGTGAATTAGACCAGAACGATTGTCGCATTAGCTGTTATACCCATCACATCTCTTGTACTACATTTATTAAAAATGTGTTTATTAGTGAATTTCCTATGGAAAGTGAACTATTAGTATGACCCGCACGGTGAAACTTAAGCCCGGGACCACCATAGAAGTTCCTAACGTGACCCCCTGAACACGTTTTGGGGGGTCGTTCAAAATTTTATATATATATATATATATATATATATATATATATATATATATATATATAAACATATATATATATATATGTGTTTGCACTCTAGCGGTCGCATTTTTTGTCCGATTTACTTCAAATTTGGTAGGGACGTTCCTTTCTGTAATCGGTTGGACAAGTTCGTTGGGCAAAACAATCGGAAAACTCTAAACCCCTTTTTTGGGGGATTAATCATTCAAATTTCGAGTTTTTGGGCCCAAAAATGGTCATAAAAGCCCCAGATGTAAAATAAATGCATGTAAAAAGATGGGAATTAGAGAGGCGAAAGTTTTAAGCCCTCTCTCGTCATTCTAGCATAAATATTTACCGAGTTATTAAAGAAAATGTGTATTGACTAAACACAGTACGTTGTCTTATGGGGGTTTTACACGAGAAAAGCCTGTTATTCCTTTGTTAGAGTACTTTTATCATCCCCAGCAACCTCACACCTACTTTCAATTCTGTCTGGACCTTCTCCTAACCTTATATTGGGCAAAATTGTATTCCCAGCTTTGCAAGTAAATGAAACCAGGAGTATCAGAACAGCCAAAAAATCAATGTTTTCAGATTTCAATAAAAATTGGACAAATGTATCTTTTTACACTGATTTTGAGTTTTAAAAGTTTTTATTTGGAAATTCACTTCCCTCACGTCAGCGTGCTGCGTGCGAAATCGTTTATGATTTTACATGTTTTGCGATAGGTACACTGTATAAATATTATCTGAAACAGGCACACAGGAATGAAGCACCAGCGAAAAAATAAACAGACCTAGTTAAAACAAAACAGTTTGTAAATACAAACCTAGAACTGTGTGTCGACGAGTATTTGTAATTTTACCTTACTGAGTAAATTTTGAGTGTGGTATACTACTAAATAACAAGGATTTTTCAACATTTTCAATGATAAAAACTCTTATTATAGCACGTCAAAATAAGTAACTAATGTGAATTTATAGTTTGCTATAATTTGCTTTGTAAAGTAATTAATATAATGGTTTTAAAATCAATATCATGATAAACTGTAAAACTGGTAAACTCTATAACGGTTTATATCAATCATCAAAGAAACTTATATCAGGATTCAAGCATTTATTTAGAATCGTAAAAAGTGAAAATATATTATAATAGTTTATGTTCAGTGCAGTAAAGTGTTTAAGTAGTGAGGGAAGTAAGTAAGTAAGTATGTAAGTAAGTAGTCAGGCGGAACCTACATGTTAACGAACCGCCTTACGTTCTCAAGAAGAAATGGTTATTCTTAGATACCGTGATCTATACAGATATAAATAAGTCTCGTTTTTGGTGAAACAACTAAAAATATAATGAAACAATATAACATAACATAACAATATAATATATGGGATGAAAAAGTTTGACGAATAATATCCAGTTATGTTTAGATTATTTAAGTACACTAATAGCCCATCGTGGCTTATCGCTCACGATCCCAGTACAATGTTATCTTTGAAAAGTTAGTTACATTTGTTTGCTCGAAAGGCAGTCTGTTTGTTAAAAATGCCTAGAGTACTTATATTCACGGTTCCCCTCCAAGGTGAGCATAATAATTGCTTTGTTTATTTGATCGTTTCTTTTCATTTTGGGCATGTCCGTTTAATATTCAGTCTTCAGTTTGAATTATACACAACCTAATCATGTATGCATAAAGTTATATACACATTGGTTCTAATCACTACTCTCCCAAAACACATGATACTTTACTAATCGAGTGTTCTTTTTACAACTGAATGGTTGATTTTGAACAGCTGTTATGATTCTGTTGTTTGTATTTACAAATCTTAACCCTAACCCTAATTTTAGTTCTTTTCGAATATCTTTCTATACAATACTATATTTTTTCATGGATTTTCCTAATTAGAAAATTTATCGAACCAAACATTCGATAGTTGCAACATTTATTCTGATGTAATAACTATCCTCCTAACAAATGTATGCTCAATCGGATCAGTTAACTACTAACCTCAGTGATGAATAAATTAAAATTGTAAAAGCCGACAGAGCAGAAAAATTCCAAAGGACATACGGGATGAAAAGTATAGAATTGTTTCTGATTACAGTACATCGCCTGTTGTCTTTCTAACAAATATTTGCTCAATCGGTCTAGTAAGTATATAAAAATTAACATGGAAATGTTGAAGGTCGTTAGGTCCGAGGCTCATTGGAACGGAAATAAGCATAAAACTGTATTTTAGGATGGACCCATATTCTTCCAAATATCTGCTCAAAAACTCCTGCAGTTTGTTGGACTTGTGGATAGTGGACTTAAAAACACACAAAATATTTAGTATTATAATCACAATGACTACCTAGACAAACTGAGCTTACCATGTTGCAAGAGCGGTGTTCTGTACCCCGTTAGCAGCTAACTAAATGCCCATTAGAACAAATATGGTGTATTCTGTTGTGAAAGGTTGAGTAACCTGTAACCAAGATCGCTTTGGAGCAGTGTCGGACTGACAGACATAACAGCCAATAGGTTTCCTCCTCTACACGAAAACGGGCAAAAGTTTTATTCCATTCAGTACAGTTATTTTTGTGCAACGCGGAACAAGTCTGGCTTACAAACAGACAACGGATAAACATATTTGAACAAAAATTTAAATATCTCTACTGCATTTACCATTTCACTGCTCAAAGCGATGTAGAAAAAACTTATTTAATTTATATAGGTAAATAGATTCCTTACCTGTAACATCTGGTATTGCTAAAAATCTGTCCATAAGTCCATAATGTTTTAACAGCTGCAATTCAAATCTAATTATTCCCTATGTTAATCTTTTGGGCAAAAAACGAATTTTGAGGGCGGTCTGTGCAATTCAGACTAAAAATATCAAAAAATGAAAACTTTTAGGTACAACTACGAATCAGGATGAATATTTTCGCACCTCAATCGTTAAAATCGGCTTAGAAATAACGTAGGAGTTCTCATAACAAAAATTGGCTTAGCGTATTAATATATAAGATTATTTTCTTGTTTATGAATTTTTGAATACATATAAGAAATTGCTAAATTAGATGTGCTATTAGGTAGCTTAATTAGAAAATGCATTTTTGTTTACAATAAACGGTATTGTTTATTATTTTGATTATCATTTATACAAGCCATTTTGTAGGTATTGTCTACGCTAATTTTATTGCGAGAGAAATTTTGATGTAAGCATTTTAATTATTTATGACTCTGGCAAGTTTGAAAAGTTGGTGAGAAGTGGGTGATGAATGTCCATCCTGTCACATGGTGGGTGGGACGAAAGTTTGCACTTTACAATTTTGTCTGCAGCAAATATAACTCGTACATAGATGCAATGTATTTCACTATTTTTTAGTTTATTGTAAATTGAATTTTTTATAATTTTTGTTTCCGTGACAAGTAGCAGATTTTCGATAAAAATAAACGAACATACATAAGCTCGAACCTATTATTATAAAAGGAATTCCTTGGTTTTCGACCTCTAAAACTATTATTTCGCGTAAAAGGTTTTGTATCAATCAAATATCTTAATACATATACTTTCAGGGCTCCACCCCTTGGGCTGCATTATACTGTATCTTATGAAGCATGCCCACATCAAACAGACACTCTCCGTCATTCAGCAATCCAGTTTATTGTAAGTTTATCACAGAACGTACTTTTTCAGTCCTTATTACGATTGAATCGAATGTTTATTTTGCAAATAAAAATGATCCTGTATTTTTTCGGTTTAAAGACTAATAAAATCATAAAACACATCGTCATCTACTAAACAAACAATTAAAATGGTCATATTATTTAAAATAAACCTCAAGTTTTGAAGACTTCAGCTACTGTTATGTAATAACTTGTATCAATACCAACGCCATCACAATTAATTAACCTACATCTTTTATTTTTTAAACTTTTTTGTCTTCCCAGTTTTTAAAAACTTTTCATTATAGCAACAAAACTGTGCCGTCTGCTTAATACCAATCGGTTTTATGATTTATTTGGTTTTTGCAACCTTTTTTTGGTTCATCTATTTTCTTTAGTAAATTTGAGATTAAATTAAAGTCCAGACTAAGCTTTACGTACTAAGCGTTTACAGAATACTTTATTAAACTTTGTTAAACTTTTTAAGCAAACATTCTTTTTTTAGTGAAAATCAGTTTGGTTTCATTTCTGGTAGATCTACTGAAGATGCGCTGATCAAGTTCTCTTCTTTCTTGTACAATGGTATAAACAACAATTTATTTGTAGCTGGCCTCTTCGTTGATATCACCAAAGCATTCGATACTGTAAATCATGATTTACTGTTGCAAAAGTTGTGGAATATCGGTATCAGAGGAGATGCTTTCTATTGGTTCAAGCTATTTAAGCGACAGAAGTCAAATTGTCAAAATTAAAAACGCGTTTAGTTCACCTGTTAAAGTAACTTGTGGTGTGCCCCAAGGGTCAGTTCTTGGGCCCATCTTATTTTTAATCTATTGTAATGATTTGTGTCAGGGTGTTTTCAATGGCAACTTAACAGCTTTTGCTGACGATACGGCTTTTTCATACGCTGCCTCATCAAAGTTTGATTTATTTTTACAAATTCAGAACGATTTAAATAAGTTAAAGTATTGGTTCGATTCAAATGGTTTTATTCTTAGCTCTAAAACTAAATTTATGACCTTCAGTTTGCGAAATAAAATCACGTTTGACCATCATCTTTTATATAAATGCTCAAACTGCCTAGAAACAGATTCTTTGTGTAATGTTAACTGTCTCAAAATTGAACAGGTATCTGATATGAAGTATTTAGGAGTTACTTACGATTATAAATTAAAATGGGAATTTCATCTGGAAAATCTGAAAAAATCTCTTTTGATGATGGCTAGGAAGATATTTTTACTAAGAACATTTTGTTCGATTGATATTTAAAAAAATGTGTATTATGGTCTAATAGCTTCTAAAATTCAATATGGAATAGTGTGCTGGGGCTATACTTATTCAAATTTATTAAAACCAGTTGTAAATATACAAAAGAGAATTATTCGTTGCATGCTAAAAAAAACTATGATGGAACCTTCTTTTCCTCTTTTTAAATCGTTAAACATACTCCCCTTAAAACACTTATACGTTTTTAGAATAGTAAGCACTTTTTTTATTAAATCTCAAAAATGGATTTCAATTGAAAGAGGTTATGAATTAAGGCACCAACGATCGAACTCATTCTTTATACCATTGCCTAGGTTAGAATTTTCTAGACATTATTTTGAATACATTGGTCCAACTTTGTTCAGTAAAATACCGAATGACATAAGGAATTGTTTTAGTTTAAAGAAGTTTCAAAAATTAATAATTATTTGGCTATTTGATATTCCAGATATAAATATTCTTTTTGAATTCAATGTTTGAGTATAGCGCTTTGGCCAGGGAAAGTTAGTTTGTTAAAATTGTTCGGTATTATGTCATTATGCCTGATACTGTTTATTATTTGTACGATGTATGTTTCTTTATTACGATAGTTAGCACTTTTTATTTATTGTCATTACTGTTACTTTGTTAATTCAGTTTTTGCAATGCACCGGCCTGCATCCCTTTCTTATTCAAATGATGGTCACCCCGACACAGGTTCGCCTTTGGGGGACCTAATTTCTGTTTAGGTACTTTGTTTACTTATTAACTTGCACTTAATTATCTTTGTTTTTTTAGGTTAAGACTCTATGTTGGATCATTTGTTGTTTATTGATTTGTTATTTATTTATGTAATAAGTGAATTCAATGTTATGTTATGTACTTGAATAGAAATAAATACTTTCTTTCTTTCTCTCTTTATTGTTGTGTATACGAATCGTAGAGAATCGTACACATGTATTGCTTATGATAAGTAACAATATCTCAATCGCACACGTTCGACAAAACGTGTACGAAGCAATCTAGATTATATCTACAACGGGGGGCATTAATTGCTCTTCTCACGCTACACGGAGCCCCGAGCCCCACCGAGCGTGGCGGGGGCAGTCCGCGTGTTTGTGGTTAATTCGCAGCGGGAGTCTCCCGGCTACCAACAGCTGCCACTTGATCAGCTGATGACAGACACAACAGTTGTTTAATATAACCTGGATGACGTCACGTTTGACAGTCGAGTTGTATAGGTCTAGTTTGTTTATGGTGTACAGGTGATGCAAACTAGGATGAGGCACAGAGAACAGTGAAGGGGAGAGTGATTAGCCTCTTGTTATCAGGAGATGATCCAGGACAGTCAGGCTGGGCACTAGGCACTTCTAGTAATTATACTGACTGTACTTAGCCAGTAGGCGAAGTATCTATGGAGGCGAAGTGTAGTCAGATAACAGTCTCACTCTGCGTCACTGACCTCATCACCTCATCGCAGTCGGCTCTACCTGTAACCATACAACTAGCTGGTCCTACGAGCAACACTGACTTTAGCTGACCCCTCGTCTACTTAGGAAATGTGAGGCTCTTCAAAGAAAATATTATGTTCTTCTTAAATAGTTCATAGCTACTGAGTTTTGCAAAACTTTATTATAATAAGAACAAGGGTATTTAAAATCTGACGGCAATATCTCTGTACTTACAAATGAAACTCAAAACATTAAAGTTGTTTTATTGTTTTATTAGTTATTTTGATAATTAAGGACTATATTATACTCTTGACTGTAATATACTGTTGACTGTATTACATTTGTCCAGACCCGCACTTGGGCTCTAGTTTTGTTATTATAACTCAGTCCCTTCCAAGTATTTTTATATAGTATACTATTTTGATTCATTTGTGATATATCGATTCCAAACGACATTTGTATTCAATGGTCCTATCATTTGTTTATACTCTACCATGTGAGAGTTGCATTGACAGTTTATTGGAAATTTGTTTACAGCTGGTATCATTCTTTTGTTTTGTTTTTAAAATTTACAATGTTCAAGATCAAAATTAGTTGTTTTAAAATTGAAAAGTGTAACTTTTGGCAATTTTCCCGGGGGTTTCTAGGTACAAAATACGTGTATGCTGAATTTCACGTTTCCAGCTCGTCTGGAAGTGCTGTAGAATTCGTACACCTCTGTCAGTTACATATGTTATATATTAGATGTATATATACATTAGATTAGACTTAACATGTTTTTTTACTAGACAGAAATAATGTAATGCTGAAATTGTAAGCTGTCCGTAGGGGCTACAATCTTGGAATACTAATATTAAACAAGATAAATAAAATACGTTTTACAACACCATATAGTATATTTACACTTATACTGTACTTACATACAAGACGGTAAAATATACACAAAAGATGGTAAAAGGCGACCGATTTCAACCAGTTACACCGGTTATCATCAGGCCCAATCAGAGAATCAGACGTATTTTATTTATCCTGTTTAGTTGTAACAACACGTATCATGCTAATAAAGGAATACTAATGTTATATAACTTGGTTGCAACAGTTAACCTGTCAATGTAACCTGTCTCGGGGTGTCATGAAAGTCATTATGCCTTAGCTCTACCAAGGCAAAGTTATTAGTAATTATGACGAGTCAGAGGCGCAGAGGTCAAGGCGATGACGGTACTGAGTCAGTGGCCCTATGTCGTTGGTGTGAATTCCCTAGTCCGGCAAGTAACTGTTGTCAGTACAGTCTAGCTTGTACTGTGTCGGATCACCGCTTTCTCTGCCTGATACGCTCCAACACAGAAGAACGAATTATATAGAGTTAATTTATTTACCTGTGTTCACGCATAAGCCTGAGGCCTATGTGGACGGGCAAAGTATGGCGGGAAAGCCCACGATCCCTTCTTTACATAAAAAAGACGGGTTTCTTTTTTAAACTTGAATGAACGAAATACATTGTTTAAAAATCGGTTATAATATTTTACTACGGTGACCAACAGACATAACTGTTAAGAAAACTTAAATCATGACTGTAAAATGCTCTATGAAATGTTAAAAATATTACTTACTCTTTCTGTAAGAACGTCTTAAAAAAACGAAATAAGACAATTGATCAATAAGAAAAATCAATGATAATGTTTATGTTCTGTTTATCGGCAAAATTTCAGCTAATCTATCTTCATTTCAAAAGGGTTAATTGATTGGAACGTTCAGGGATTGGGTTTTATGCCAGGGGGCACAAAGGGGTTCATTCGAAAAGAGCAGATTTAGCGTTGCGTTGAGGGTGGAAAATAAGGTGAAATTAGGATTGGCGTGAATAGATAATTTACATATAAACAACCGAAAGTAATTTGAACAGTCTTTTGTTTGGCTAATGGAGAACGGAAATCAATTTTTAAGTTCTGCTTAGAATATGATAAGAGTAGATATTTGGAGTAGTTATAAAAAAATAGCTAAACGAAAATGCAAAAAAGGAGATGGTGTAAAATTTGTTGACATAAATTATAAATATATTTGAAGGGATTCAAAAAGTATAAATGGTATTTTACTGTAGAATATTAAATTAAAATGGACAACAAAAACAACAAACCGTGACTTATCAGCGTGCACAATGTCTAAAGTGTCATGGGGATTTTCTAGATGTGCGTTTTTATTATGCTCGACATTTTAAAGAATACGCGCTGGCGTAGTATTAGTTTATATATTTGCTTGGGATGGCTTTTTTAAATAACAACACTGTAGAAATTTCTCTTACTTGTCGTAGTTTTGTACTGTATATATTTTTAAGTAAATGGTCTTTTCTCTAGAGAAGATATTTTAATTATTTATGGTTTGTGTAGACAATAACATAAGAGAGGCAATGAAAATATAATTTAAACTAAACAAACGTTCAAGTAATTTAAATGATACATAACAATAATATAATCTATAAAGCCTGCTGCGCAATAAGTAAATACTTACAGTCTTAGCTTAAGCATATTATAATTTGTAATTCATAAAAAAAACTGTACAGCTCGATTTCATTAGAACATCACTTGGCCAGTCCCACATACAAAATGTAAACTGTTAAAGCTCTTTGAACTTTAACGTTTCTAAGTAATTTAAAAGGTATTGGAAAGGCGTTTGGTTAGAAATAATAAATTTGTAAAAGTATAGATATTCATATGTAACTTATGTACATACTGTGGTGCTGTTGTAATTCATTATTATAAGCACACACTTTTTAAACGCATATTTATTGCTTCAAATAAAAATTTAATATAATATGAAAAACTAACAATAACAATAACAATACTCTATTGAAATAACAACTACAAATGTTGTGTATAATTGTTGAAAAAAAACAGAAATTTAGAAATTTTTACACTACATAGTAATATTAATAAAATGAATGAATAAATAATATAAATATTATAACAAATAAAAGAACAAGAATATAGTCTCAGAAATGTCGGAGCCTTATAGAATGCCTTTTGAATATTAATTTCAATCAGGTTATATATATTATTAATTACTTTATTACATAATAAAGAATAGTCCATGTATTCAGATACATGAGAAAAAAATGTTTATTAAAATTGTTTCAGTTATTTTTTAAATTGAATTGAGTTGTTTTTAAACCGTCCACATTTAGGTAATTTATTTAAAAAGGTCGTACCTGCTTGTGATGAACGATTGGAGAAAAGATTTAGTCGATGTTGTTGTGGCCGTGAGAGATTAGATTTTCTAGTATCGTAATTATGAATATCCTTTCCTAAAATTGGTTCAAATTTAAATTTGGAATATAATACTGTTTAAAATATATAAAGACATGGCAGGGTTAAAATTTCAAAATCTCTAAAAGTAGTTTTGCAAGTCTCTCTGAATGTTAAATTGCCAATTATTCGTATAGACTTATTTTGAAGGATGAAAAGTCCTTTAAATTCTTTTTCGTTACAGCGACCCCAAAGAGTAATACCATAGAAAAATAAACCAGGTATCTGGTTTATTTTTCTATGGTAATACCGTACGACAAATATGGACATTTTAATACTTTCGTTGGCAGTATTTTGATAATTCTCGCAAAACATAAACTTTTAAAGACATCTTTGAACACAGAATATTTAAATGGTCCGTCCAAGTAAGTCCTCTATCAATAAAGTCCTAGAAACTTGGTACAGTCAACTTCTTCCACTATTTTACTGTCCATAATAATGGTTGGATATTCTTTATCCTCAAGATTTTGGCAACAGCAAAATTTAATAAAACTTGATTTTGAATTATTAGTTTTCAGGTTAATTTCATCACACTCATAAAAATCATCACAACACTCAGTAAAATAATATCCACCTAGATTACCCGTTGTGATGCGTAAATCAATGTTACAGATCACAATAGTCTCAATGAGTAGTTCAAGGCAGTATTTTGGTGTATGTGTTAACAGTGATATTGTTAATCAAGGATGGGTGATTGCATTCCAATTTAACATTAAAACATTTTACATTTTAGATTTTATTTTAGCTATCTAATTAAAAGGTTTGTTAGGAAACTTTGAGAAAACATTGAACGTTTTTAATCATAATACGATTTAACAACCGAAATGCCAACAAAATGTTACTGGCATTTTGTATTCATAATTTACCTAATATGACAACCGGATTGAATGTATTATTAATTTATTTTTGTAACAAAAGATAAAATTGTCTCAGAATAAGTAATCTGGGATTGCATTCCATTGAAACTTTACGAACTTACCCGGCTCCTAGTATATATAAATATATATACATAATATGTGGTTTTCCAAAACTAAACTTGAAGCTTCATAAAAAGTTATTTGCAAACAAATTTATCAAAGGTTTACTCTAGTAGCTTCTAAAATATTGATAAGAAGTTACACAAGTTTGCCTCACCCAGATTTACATTCTGCGCATTATGAGACACCAGCTGTTAAGTAACAACAGCTGATCGTGTTGGCGTCACTGCTATCAGGCTCCTGCCGAGCGACTGGCGTCACTGACACTGACTGGTGAGTGGTGATTACTTGAGCTGCATTAGTGGTAAAAGAACCTAAACAAAATGGTGAATGTATACTCTTTTCGTTGGACGTATAATCATAGCCAATAAATAAAATATTACTTAACATTGAACTAAAATAGCACAAAGTATGAAATGTAAAATTAATTTTGTTAGTATGGAAACAAAATGTCAAAATAATAAGATAACGGATATACTCAAATTTGTATCCCTACATTCTGACCCTGATCAAATATATATATTTGTCTATCCCCTTCAATGGGAGGGGAGGAATTATCTGCATTTCCGCGCGTTTACAAAAAAAGGTTCTAACTTCACTCTGCCAAGTTTCCGGCGTCACTGCAGCCAACTGTTTTGTTGCCAGTTCGTTTGGTTAATTAATTTGAGAGTCGCAGATGATAATTCCCTCACCATTCAATATTGTTTGTAACTTCCAAGTTGATTATTTTTTAATTCATTTACAACTAATTTGGTAGCGCATAACAAAAGTTGAATTAATTCTTTTTATGAATCAGTGATTTGAGTAGTTGACGAATTATAATTTATCCTGAATTATCGTCACGGTTATTCCAACCATTTGGTGTTCATGTACGCTTCACGACTTCCTTCAAAAATACAGCACTGAAATAAGCCATTAAATTAAAATACATTTATTTTTGTTATTTTGCCTTCCTTACTTGCCTTCTTTATTTTTATTTCAATAATTTTCAAAACGTCTCCTAAATTTTGTTAAGACATGAGCACAAGATTACGTTTACTTAATTTTACAAACTAGTCTAAGCCTCATTATATAGCCTAACAAAACAGGATATATAGTTATCTTTGATATATAAAACATTTACTTTCAATCATAAAACCGATACCTCAAAGAACAGTTATTATTATCCTACTATAACAACATAATAAATCCACTTTCATGATTTATGGCATGGTTTAACCAATTATGTAAGGATTATTTAATATTATTGTTTAAATGCTTAACCAGCTGGAAAGATCATGTGTTAGAAATGTTACGAGAAAACTAGGACATCCACATTTATACCTTTTTTTTCACAGAATCAAAGATAAGTCCTTATAATCCACAAGTTTTAAGAGAAAACAGTATTTTCCTGGTTTTCGGTTTTAAGCTGGGTTCTCTGTTGTTTTTAGTTGGTAAAACTACTGATTCCTTAAACAACAACAACACTGAAACCGTTTTCCTAAATGCGCAACCAAGCACCAGCTGCGCTGTGTTTCTGGCGACAGAACACTGCCTCCTCTATCGCTCATCACGCTGCCGAACTGGTCGCTAGATGTATTAAAAATTAACATTTAAAATTATATAAAATAACACCCAGGGTTACTTACATGGTTACTATTTTGTTAGTAATCAGTTCGAATGGATTTTGCTTTTTTATAATCATAGCTTTTAAATTGTGTGAGTAAAAGTTGCATTTATGTAATAAGCACTTTGAATCCTCCATGATTACTGGAAAAAATAAATAATAACCTTTGGGTAGTCTAAAATGTATCTCGAATTCCACATAACTTCTTAACCATTGACTCCTTTGAACACCAATGTCGAATAGCAAAATCAATTTCTTGTTTTGTTAGAAATCTATGATGAGTGTAATAATAATAATAAAAAAGTAATAATCTGTCAGTCTGCAAGGAACTACAAGACACAAAGATAGTCTTATACTAGGTCATTTGCATTCAAACATCTACTTCCATTCTATTCTCTGTAGTGTGCGTACATATCAATTTACTTTATAACACAAATTTGCAGAACAAAATTAAAAAATCACATAACATGGATATTCGTCTAAAGATTTTGCAGTAGAATATTAAGAAAACGAAGTTGTTATCTTCCAAATATAGAAAGTTGGACGGACGATTTTAATTAGTTATGACCCTGACAGTTTTAAAAGTTGGCGACAAGCATGTGATAAATGTGCATCACGTCAAGTTTCTTGGGGCGACGCGACGACGACGTAGTTTTCACTTCACAACTTCATCTGCAATGAACTAACACGAATGCTATGTCATGTTATGATTGCCTGAAGGTTTATAGCTTTTAAGTTATGGGGGTGGTTAATTTTGTATTACAGTATATTATTAACGATTCTACGACTTTCTAGTGTAACATAATTGAAAATTCTAGGGTTGGATTTATTTGAGTTTATTCATTCGCTATTTGTTTTTACAGCTTTTATAAACTAATAACACACCAATAATAATATAAATACCTCTTTCATGAAGTAAGTTTAATTAAATTACAATAAGGAAACATGTATTTGGAATAAAATGAGTGAAGAGTTTTACACTGCAAAATTGACCTATATAAAATATAAAACTAATCATACTTATTTACTTGTCAAAGTTTGACAAAACATAATTGATTTCTTTTGATGTAAATTGTTGGATATCGATGGTAATTTTAAGTTTAAATCTTAGTAAATTCAGTTGAAGGCGAGTTCAATATTACTGAGCTTTCAAAACGAATCCATCTTCAGATAGATCTACGAAACATCAAAACAAAGGCTGACTTAAGTACGCTTGTCCAAGGAGGAATATTTCATCAGATGCCTATATAGAGATGATCCCCGGGGATAAAGTTTTGCTTTACAATGGCGCAGCTTCTTTTCGCATCATATAATATTAAAATGTATGAAGTGATATTTAAATGTGGTATTTTCAATACTGTTATTCAT
This sequence comes from Allygus modestus, assembly GCA_963675035.1. Lineage (NCBI taxonomy): Eukaryota > Metazoa > Arthropoda > Insecta > Hemiptera > Cicadellidae > Allygus > Allygus modestus. The sequence continues at coordinate 197,044,806 of OY776112.1, forward strand.
AAGGGTAATTTACAGTATTTGAGTATTTCGGTTGATGGTGCAGAAATTATAGAAATCGTATTTTTTATATATTACGATTCAATTTTCTTAACGCCTCCCCTTCAATGCATCACTTGCTACTCTTGCATTGCGTATATATGCAGTTATAGCGCTACAAATGTAAAATATAATATGGTGTCATGAATATGATTTTTCTATGGGGCTAACAATCATTGTGCAACCCACCAATGTTCCTATTGGCCGTCGTCGTTAGTACTAGGTGCACGAAGTCCACTAGAACGGCCTCTTGTTTGATCCACCTGGGATTTTTTTGTTTAGAGCATGTACAGAAACTGGAAAACTAAGGAATCTTGTCATGAAATGTTACGATATTAAAGAGTATTGAGATACACCTCCACGCGCTCGTATTGCCTTTCTGAAGATTAATATCTCCTTGAAATATTCAAGCCGATCAGTAGAACTTGGCAGCAATAACATGTGTACATGAGGACTCCAAAGTGTGATTGGAAACTGTTAGAAGTTCAACAAATATGCACTCGAACTCTTAACGCCAATTTCTCATAGGTAATCGTATGGTAAACAGATGAAAATATCGAGCTAATATCAGTTTGTTGAAATCTTTCCATCTATATATGTTTAGAACAACAAATAAAACTAATATTATTAATTTCAAGAAAATAGATTTGACGCGAAAATAGTTATTAATCCAAAGAATAATATACTGAATAATATATAAATTGTTCTTATGAAACACTATCCATGGTTACCATTATTCCCAAACAACATGTTTATTCGTGTAAAAAGAGAAGTTCGACCTAAATTTGATTCAAAATTAAAGTCATAGGCTATAATCAAATGTTCCAATGAAGTAACCGTACAAATTTCTGTTGTTCTGTAAAAAAATCATTGAGTAGTTTGTGAAACGAAAGAGAGTGGAGGAGAGGAAAAGAAACGACTTGTCCGGACCAGCCCTAATCCTATTATCTGGGTGCAGCTGCAGTCTTCTCTGGTGGGTATTGATTGAAGTCCTTGTGCTGATCGAGTCTAATTTTGGAACCAGCAATCAATATCACTATGACCCTTTGAACTCTGCAAATCGTTGTTATTTTCATGGTTTTTCACGTTTGTTGCAAATCAAGGTTGGAATGCAAGGTAAAGTCAGGGTACTGTTTGATGAATGATTTGATCGTTTTTATTTTTGTGTACTCTGAAGATGGCTAAAAACAGTTGATATCCAAATATTATAACAACTGTTAAGTTATAGCTTTATTTTATGGCTACAAAGTGTTGACGGGTTGCCAAGTCCTAAAAATATATGATTTCAAAATTTATTCCAAGTCAAGTGTAGCATCGTTGGTCTGACATTGTTTATCATCACAAATTCCTTAAAGATGTTAAAATAAGATGCACGAAAGATTGTTGGTTACTTTTATCTGTTCTTGGCCAGCAGCTACTGCATTTTTATAATACTTAATAATAATTGTTAACTGTACTTTATTTAGATTTATAAATTTCAAATTAAATATTTTGCATCAATGGAAGCTGCTGGACAAATACAGTTAAAAAATAACCAACAATCTTTCGAGCATTCTTATTTTAACATCTTTAAGGAATTTGTGATGATAAACAATGTCAGACCAACGATGCTATACTTGACATGGTATACATTTTGATATAATATATTTGTAGGACTTGGCAACCCGTCAACATTTTATGTTTTTGGGTATGATATCACTGTTTCTCTTGTTTTTTTCATTAAAACTATATTATAGATTGTTATATATAAGATATAGCGCCAAAATATATGTCAAGGAAAAATGTATTATAATATAAATTAAATTATTTTTAGTTTAATTTCATGTTGCCTATCTTTGACCATCTTATATTTGCGAGGCCTCCGTGAGGAAAACAGGAGACAAAAAATAGCAAGTTTTAATCTTGTAAATAACAGAATGTTACTGAATGTAAATATTAATGTTAATATATAGCAATGAATCCCTATTTCCCTTGGTCACGCCATAATTTGAGAATGAGTGCACCAAATTGAATAATTATTTTTTTGGTTCGTTAATGTCAGGACAAAGTTTTTATGAAAGAAAATCTTTAATCCGACCTAAGGGCTCTGTCCCACTGGCCTTCAAAGTTCCTACTGATTTGATCAAAGTTCAGTTAGTTACACCAAACAGCTGTTATAAGGATTATATCTAAACATACTTGAAAGGCATAAACATATGTTCATTACGGAAATAACAAATGTACTTGAATGGCAACTCAAACTCTTTTTTCGATGCTGAAGTTAGCTCTATATAAAAATAGGCGATTGATCGTAGCGAGCGAGCTCATCCAGGAGGCGAGTGGGCAAAGCGAACAAAACAAATTCAATGACATTAGGACAAGACAGCGTCTGTCGGGCCAGCTAGTGATCTTGTAAATTTGCGCTCACACAAGAGGAGGAAACCTCTACTTTTTCAACGTTAGTTTTTTGCCAGCAAGTCAAGTGTTTGCGACTCATTTTGAACACCAATTATTTTCAGAGAGAGAGAGAGAGAGAGAGAGAGAGAGAGAGAGAGAGAGAGAGAGAGAGAGAGAGAGAGAGAGAGAGAGAGAGAGAGAGAGAGGAGAGAGAGAGAGAGAGAGAGAGAGAGAGAGAGAGAGAGAGAGAGAGAGAGAGAGAGAGAGAGAGAGAGAGAGAGAGAGAGAGAGAGAGAGAGAGAGAGAGAGAGAAGAGCGCAACAGAACTACTAGATATTAAGCTTGTTTTCAAATATTCGAAAAATAATATTTGATCGAATTTCGACCGCTGGGCAGTCTCTTTTATGGGTCCATATGTATAGACTTAATATATTATTTAATCACTAATTGCATTCTTCCTACTGGAAAGAGTACCAATAAGTAAACTTACTAAAATTCTATTAATACAAAATAGGCCGATTTTGGGGACAACTACTAAGCGAAAACTATTAGCTCCCTAAGCTCTCAAAGTTACAATGGTAAAATTGTGGCAGAATTGAAGTCAATCTAAATTGAACATATAACAGCTGTTGATACTGACAAAACACAATAAAGAAGCAAGAACAGCTGATTAAAGCTAACCTCTGGAATGGCATCACAATATAAATTACTACTGTCCGCGCAGAAGTTATAGATACTTGAGTTTACGGTATCACACCTCCGTAACGGCCCGTTCGATTTTAACGAGAGACCTATCAAATAGGAAACATTGTCAAATTTTATATTACGGAGTTTCAAATTTGTACATCACTTTTAATAATTTATATAACGAAAAAAGTGGAAAATATCTGTGATTTTTCCCAATGTTTGAGTAAATCTGAAGTTTAGACAATTATTGCGAAATGCCTAGTAAACGTATCAGCTTCAAATTTTTATAGCGGAACGAAACACATGGTATCTAAAGAGTATATATTGTAATAGATACAATTTTATATTTGTTAAACGTTTTTATTCCCGCGCGAGGAAGCTGGACAGCGGGAAATGCGCCGGGGAAGGCTCACTTTCTCCCTCTCGAGGAGTGCGACGTTGCCTTTTGGAGGCTATAAACACATATATTCGTACATTTCCCATCAGATTTTATCATGAGGGGTTTGGACCTCCAATGGCAGCCTTAAAAATGATTTTTTTTTGTGCTTTGGTAGTTTTGTGTTTTTTTTTAGCTTTATAATTTTGTATATTTTTTGCAGTTTTTAAAATGTTTATAATTATTTTGTGGTTTTACAACTTTATGTTTTTTGAAGTGTTGTAACTCATTCGTCGTAATTTGAAACTCCGTAATATAAAATTTGCCAATATTTCCTTTTATTTGATAGGTCTCTCGTTAAAATCGAACGGGCCGTTTCGGAGGTGTAATACCGTAAACTCAAGTATCCATAATTTCTGCGTGGACAGTAGAACGTAGACTTCTATGTTCTAGTGCAGTGTTTCTCAACCGGTGGTACGCGTACCACTGGTGGTACGCGAGAGCATTTCAGGTGGTACGCGAGAGACAAAGGAAGAAATAAAAAATTAAAGGCACGAAAAATAAAAAAAAAGTTTCTGATTGACGTGACGCCGACGGCTGTTTTGGCCAGCACAGTTCTGCGTTACAACGCATTTCCAGTTAGTTTTGAGAGACTCCAATAGGTAGCAGCACCTTTGCCTAGCTAAAGCAATTTCGTACCAACTTAGCAAAGTAAATTATTTTTAAGATTCCCGTTTTCCAAGCACATTTATGTTAACGAATAATGATTTTGTGTCCAGTACTCGTCTAAACTTGAAGTATTTCAAGTTACGAGACACGCTCCGCAGAAATGTTGAAACGTGAAAGAAAATTTATGTGGTCATATCCACAGAGAATTTTATCACTTGGTAACACTGGTGAAAGGAACACGCGCTGTGTATTCGTTCGGTAAAGCCCCATGATCTGTCGAAATAGTTTGTGTCGTGACATTATTTGTTCATGTGTAGATGTAGAGAGCGGAAACGTAAGTTAGTAAATTTTCTCTCATGAGTAGAACTTTTTGGAGTACTGTTGCCTTGTGTAGAGTGTAGAGTAGTGGTGTGTGCAGTGTTAAAGAAGAGTACTGTTGTTTTATGAGTATGTTTAATACTTAGATAGGCCTACTGTTGACTGGTAACTATAATTGCTATTTTCTGTAACTGTATATTTGACCTAAAATGAAGAGATTTTTAGTTAGTGGGGCGTCCACCTCAAATCCTGACGCTTTCATCTCAAATAAAAAGCCAAAAACTTCTCTTGAAGGTGTCCCTTCAACCTCTTCCAGTTCCAATTCGAAATCAAGTAATAAGTTTAAAACTCCTCCAACCCGTAAATATATTGATACGTATTTGAAATTAGGGTTTACTGTAAAGGCTGGGACTGAAAAATCATGTCCCATTCCTCAGTGCATAGTTTGTAAAGAATGCCTCTCCAATCAATCCTTGAAACCGTCTTTATTGAAAAGACACCAATCAACGAAACATCCTGAGACTGAAGACAAACCCATTGAATTTTTTAAAAGGAAGCAAACAGAATTGAAAAAAGAATCAGTTTGTATGAAAAATTTTACTCATACAGATACTAATTTATTGAAAGCATCTTATCTAGTTAGTTTAAGAATTGCGCAGAATGGGAAACCGCATACCATTGGCGAATCTCTTATTTTGCCTGCCGCAAAGGATATAGTTAACACAGTGTTAGGAGAGAAGGCAGCAAAGGAAATAGAAAAAATTCCATTGTCTAACTCTACAGTGCAAAGAAGGATTGATGACATGGCACTAAATGTAGAAGAAACGCTGGCCCTGTACCTGCAGCAATGCACATTTTTTTCTCTTCAAATTGATGAGAGCACTGACATAACAAACATGGCTCAACTGTTAGTATTTATTCGTTTTGACCATGAAGATGAAATTGTGGAGAATTTTTTGTTCTGCAAACCCTTGTTAACTAACACTAAAGCTGAAAATATATTTGAGTTAATTGACGAGTATTTGACCAAAATAGGACTGCCTTGGTCAAAATGTGTTGGTGTTTGCACAGATGGTGCCAGGGCTATGTATGGTTAACTGGGCTTGTGGCAAGAATTAAAAAGGTTGCTCCACAGTGTCAAGCCACACACTGCATGATACACAGAGAAGCTCTTCCCTCTAAGAATATGCCTGGAAGTTTAAGTAAGGTTTTGCAAGATGCCGTGAAGGTTATCAACTTTATCAAAGGCACGGCATTAAATTCGCGATTGTTTGCAATTCTGTGCGAAGATACTTGTGGCATTTTTAAAAATCTACTCTTCCACACGGAAGTTAGATGGCTTTCAGGAGGGAACATATTGACTCGACTATTTGAATTGAGGTCTGAGGTGTTATTATTTTTATCTGAAAAGGACAAAAATGACATGAAGTCCATGTTTGTAGACAAGCAGTGGCTTCAAAGGCTAGCCTATCTCTCCGATATTTTTTCCAGACTGAATATTTTAAACATGGGTCTTCAAGGAGCACATGAAACAAGTTTTTCTCAGTTAAAGACAAGATAAAATCATTTTTGAGGAAACTAGACCTCTTCGTCAAGCAAACTAAACAAAAGGACATATCTTCTTTCTCAACTCTGTCATCGTGGCTGCAAGAAAATGAATTGACTCCAAGCGATGCACTTCTTACAGATATTGAGGACCATTTAAACACTCTTAAAGTGAGTTTTGAGAAGTACTTCCCCGACATTACTTCTACAAGTGATGACTGGATTAGAAATCCGTTTTCCCTGAAAGACGTGCCACCAACTGTAGAAGATAAAGAGAGTTTCATTGAGCTTACAATGTGATAGTACGATGAAAGACGCTTTTAAAGAAAAAAGTCTCATATCTTTCTGGATGACAACAAGAAACGAGTATCCTGATCTTTTCACTCAAGTACTAAAGTGTTTGGTTAGGTTTTCGACTACTTATTTGTGTGAGCGAGGCTTTTCGGAATTGATATATGTTAAAAACAAGTACAGAAACAGACTATCTGTAGAGAACGACTTAAGGTTAAAGATCAGTTCAATTAGTCCTGACATTGAGTCTTTCCTGAGCAAGAAACAACAACAAGTTTCCCATTAACAACCTTTGTTGCTCTATCAATATTTATTAGATTGGTCATTTTGTATTTTTATTGTTTTAGTTTTTAGTTAATTTTGTAGAAAAGCAAAATAACTTTCTTTTTGCGGTTTAAGTGTGTAGTTGAAAAAATTTTTTCCAATTTTATTGTATTCAAATTTGTTTATAAAACCTGCAGCTAGCAGTTTTTAGTTTCAAACTGTAAAATTTAGTTTACTCATATTATTATGTTAATTTATAAGCACATTAATATTTGTATAGCTTCGAACTATAATGTTCATTCGAATTTATGTTTATTCAACTAAAATAGAATTTTTCTAATTGTTATAAATTTGTGTTTCATTGTTTCACACACTACTAATTATAGCGAAACATGTTAAAAGGGAAACAATATCCTAGGTCCTAGGCTCTCTCCAGCTGTATCTCTAAGGGGTGGAGGGTGGAGGCCCAGTGGTGGGTGGGCGGTTAGGTATGAGTTTGAGTGGTACGCCAAAGAATTTAATAAGCATCAGGTGGTACGCAGGCACACAAAGGTTGAGAAACACTGTTCTAGTGGGTTGAGCTGGGTAATGACCAAATAATTCGAATTCGAGCTACATGATTCGCTTGTATATTATTGAAATAATTCCCACAGTCAATCATCCTCCCCATGGGCTTTCAAATTTTAAAAGTACTTATGGAGTTATTTTATTTAGTGAGAAGTTGCATGTAATGGGAAAACATATTAATAAACAATAACATACAAAATGATTACTGATTCATTGCCAAAAATTATATAAAGGTCAGTAAATAGGTATACTGTGTTTAAAATTAAAAGAAACATTACTGTGTCATTGTGTAAAATTATATGCAGTTCAGTTAATAGGTACTGTGTCCAATAAATTAGTATATGTTTTAGTGTAATTTTATTTCGTCTGAATTTGAGCAAGTATTGATTCAAATTAGGCCACGGTTCAATATATTACACTATATCATGTGCATTGCGTATTTTGTTATATTCGATGTATTATAGTATGTATATCTTTAACTAATTAACAGATTTTCCTTACCTCATGTCCCTCTACATCCTTTTGTTTGTTTAAAGCCATTCAATTATTTAATTTGAATTTACAAGTGCCAACTGATCAGATAGTTACTATGCAACACATGTGATACTTATACTTTTGTTTACGTAGTAAATGTAAACAAAGCAGACATTAAAATCTGTACCAATTTTGAATCTAAAATTTAAAATAATTAGTTTTAAAATATTGCGTTTGCAACGTTATAATTTGGTATCAAAAGTGAAATCTGTGAGTAAAAACAGAAGTAAGAGCGAAATGTATTTCAAGGTTGATGAGAAATAAAGTTTGTCCTTAGGCCTGATGAACAAAATGATGTGGACAATCTGTGAAAAGTGCCAAAACTACAAGATTTAGGCTACTTTTGTACGTTTTTTGCTTCTCAGACCTTTCTTAAACCAATTGTTGTGATTTTTCGTGTTCAGTGAAAGGGTTTAGCACATAAAAGCACAGCCAGATTCACTTAAGGCTGTAATACGCTATTTTGAGAAGTGAAATCATTCTGCTTCGTGTCACAGCACGTGGTCGTGTGGTGGACTTGTTGACGTGACACTACCATGCCACTAGTCCAGGACTACCTTAAGACTGGTCTATACCAGTTTTGAGGCTGACATTGGGTACAGCAAATGAAGATGTCATTACATATGGTAAGTCTTTTGGCTGTCCCTTATGGCTAACTTCCCTTTCATCTTTGGTCCCTCCATTTGCAGCGGCTAGGGACAGAGTCTCCGGGATTGGTCCCTCCTGCCAACCTAATAATGAATGGTCCCTGGCTGTTGTACATGGATACCCTGTCAGTTGAGTTGACCTGTTGGAGGGCAAAATGAGGGTCCCCTGTTGAGAGCCTCATCCCAGCTGTCACAGGGGCACGGGAATTGGCCCTCTGAGGGGTCGATTTGACTGCCGTCCCTTCCCACCCTTTCCTTTCCTGCTATATCCTCTCTTTCCGGTAACCTTCGCAATATTCCCGCTTGTGGAAGAGGTGACTAGCAGCAAAGCTGGGGTTTCCTAATCCGCCAATAACAACAACAACAACAACAACCGTGCCACTAGATTGACAAATGAAGCTTGTACTCAAAAGGTAAAAACCCAATTCAATTAAAATAGTACAACAATCTTAGCATTCGGTCTCATAACAAACAGAAATACATCTCGTTGCATTAACTGCAGATTAGTGTAGGCTAAATGAATTTAAGCCCTTGTATTCCCTCTCTGACAGGATTGAGTTTTTACGGTGCATTCTTGACTTTATAAGGGAGCAATAAATGTTTCAATTTTGGGTTTTAACTTGGTAGGATAAATTATATATTTCAGTTACATATTATGCATTTTTTTTGTGTGAGAATAAGTGACGGAAATGTAATATAAAGCAATTTCAATACATAGAAGAAAAAGCCCTGGGGTGTTAATCAAATGTTCTCCAAGTCTCTGATATGTTGGAGAGGTGGGATTAGGTAATCTGATTCTTTAGATCTAAAATAGGAAATTAAAGGGTTCTGATTCCGAACTGACCTTATGGCTCCACCCCACGCCACGGATCGGCACATTTCAGATATTATTTCCATGGATATTCAATTTATTTGAGCAGTTGAGAGCAACAACTAATGTTACTTATTCAAAATTGTTCGAAAGGTTAACCACAGAATGTAGCAAACACAACCGTTATATTCCCGGTTGTGTATAATTTGGCAGCTAGAAATAATAACAATAGGTTCTGAGGTCAATTAAAAACCGCTTAATCTATAATAATTAAACAAAATAAAATTCTGAATTGATATCACTACCCGGTAACACACGGGTTACTACTGCAGGTTTACGGCGTTCTTACTTTGGTGTAGGCTATTTTATTTAAGTAATGTTTTAGTAATTAATAAATAAACATGTATTGGAATTTAGACCCAACTTTTAATGATAGCCAGTTGGATTGAAGCTTATTCGAATGATAAATACTTTGATTAATTTCCAACATGATTCCAAATGAAAGCAGTGTTCACAGTTACAAGTTCCAAGTTCACAGTTCCGTCATCTCACAAAAGTGAGATTTGTTTGCATCCAACTGTTATGTCTATTTTAGTTCAAAACTGGGAAAGTCTCTAATAACGGGTAAAAATTAAAATACAATTACTGATGAAGTGTTTGTTATAATTTACCAACTTATTTCTAATTTGTCTCAAGTTTATATATTGGTGCGCATGAAATAAACAAACTTATTAATTTATTGAATATATATATGTATATTTTTTTAATACTCTCTCAGTTACTATAAACAATTCACTATAGCAAAATTCATTGTTGCATGGTTGCAAATATGCATGTAGTTGGGGGAAAATGTTCAGTATCGTACCTCTTCAAAGTTTAAAACTAGCCTAATAGTTGTATATATACTGATTATCTTAGTGTAATTATTTTTAATACATGAAACATGTGGAAAATTGTATAACGATCCAAAAACTAGAGTTAATGGCTAAATCGTAGTCAAATTTCCCTAATTTCAATAATCCCTTTATATTAAGGTTTGGCTGTCTGCTGGCTTTTTTAAGGACGAGGATGTTTGTTAAAATTCTAGCACAGTTATGGTTAATTTGTCTGCTAGACTTGTGATGAGATTTTTGGGAAAATGCGGCGGGGCTAGAAAATTACCTTTTGTAAAATGTACTTATTAGATTAAAAATAAAATACGTAACTGTAACACGTTTAAAAATATATTGTATTTAAAGTATTGTAAATATTTGCTCTAAAACAAATTAAAATGAACAAATATTGACTTATACTACACTTATACTAAGCTTTAAATTGGACTTTAAATTCAACACAAAAAAGTCATACATCATACGTCTTTAAATACGTCATAATCGGAGAGTAAACCGTCCTCGCGCAAAATCTTAACCTTCTGGCGTAGAGAGTCAATTTAATATCACAAGTACACAAACATAATCATAAATCTAATTTTTTATCAATAAAATTGACAACTTACACACAAGTATAACTTAAGGTAGTATGGAACACAGTAAACAACAACTAAGTATAAACTGTAGTCAATTATCGTTTTATATATTTCGATTACAGGCGGCTGTTATGTTATATTCGTCCAGCGAGAGTCGTTGCGCCCACGTGAACCACAGGTGTGCGGGGTTTATGGCTCAGGAGGCTAAACTGCGGTTTATTACACAGATAACGGCGGGTTAGGGTGGATGTGAAAATTTCTAAACGGATATTATACAATCTGATACTCGTAGATAGACAGTTTGGAGTAATATACCTACGAATAATTGTTTTAAGCAATACAAAGCTAAAAATGTTGTCATGTTGGGTTACGCATATTTAAAACTATAAAATTGTTAGGGAAAAATGTTATAAACGTATGTATTTAATCACCATTGTTCGACAAACAGTTGGATTATAAAAACATTATTTTGTAATTTGACACAGATGATTGATTGAAGATACTATTTACCTAAGAGTAAAAAAGGTAAATTCGCGTAAAATTAAGGTAAGGAAAATTCAAAATCAAAGGTAATGGTTCAAGCAAACGTGGCTCATTCACCACATATATATGACGAGTTTAGTTGGTTTTTATTGTAATAAAATAGTATAGCATGATTAGGGGTCAATTTCACAAAACCTTAATTAGATATTTATTTTATAATGACACAAATCTATGGAAAATAGTTTTAGTTATTTATTGTATATTAAAAACACAAAATCAAAAATCAAACTAGTCCCACTAGATCATTTCCTCTCCTCGTAAACCTAAACTGCCACCACCAGTTGAATGAGTAGCGAGTAGACTACTTGAAATAGTACACGACATCACTGAGCCACTAACCAGTGACGTCTGCATGCGTCTGTTTGTTCAAACGTTCGAGTAAGTGTGTGTTAAAATGTCGCAGTAACTTGAATCACGCCTCAGTAGAAAACCCGTAAGGGATATTTTGTTAAATCATGCGTAGGCAGTACGATGCACAGTTCTAGATACGTGGTCCACGGAAGCACCACTTCTAAAGTAAAAAATATTTCAACAACCAAGAGTTTCAGAGAACACTGGCGACGCGTCGGTTATTCTTGGTAGCCAACGTCTCGGCGGTGATAAATCTCACATCGCGACACAACTCGCCAAAACACAGTAGCAAAACACAGTTAAAGGGCAATGTTCTGCGAGCTGGACTGTTGACGGTGTTGTTGACTGCGTGGCAACCTTGTTTGTGGCAAAAAATTTGTAGTTGATAGAGATATCGGTTGAATAATACAGCTTTTGATTATTACACATGAAAAATTAGGAAGTGTTGCAAAAGTGTCCAATACATCATAAAAATAACTTATTACACTTTTTATCGTATCATCGTTAATTAGAAGGCCATGACAAAATTAGCAGTTTGTCACATTTATGCTAGCCATTTCATCACCAGTCCTCAAGTCCAATACACAAGACTATGGTAAAAGTTGTATGTACAGTTCTTAGCTTCAATAACCTTAATGACTAACATTATGTATTTTTATATAGAATGAATGTTAAATTTTTACGCTAGTACTATAATTTTTCTTCTGGGATAAACATGAAAATTGCTATCTTTATGTAGAGATGACAGTGTTACACGTGTCTTTGGAGCGTGCCAAGTGGTCAATGTACTATGAGTTAAACGATTCAAAAGTATGACAAATTTTAATTTTCAGAGAGTAACTTACAAAAATAAATGTTTATATACATATTTGTATACGTTTCAACACATTTTGCAATACAGTAGCCGGATAATAATTTTACCGGTTAAACAAATGTCGCCTACATTTCATTTTAGTATTACTTTCGTCGAATTATATAACAATTCGTTTTACCGATGCACATTTAAACAAACAATCAGAAGTTTACCTTGACCGTACAGACATATGTTTTGATAACAAATGTAAATTACTGGACAACCAAAACAGACAACGCCTACACTCTAGTGAATGCAACGATAAACTATAAACACTCTTGGCTAGTCAACATCGTTATTTACAAGTTGCAACATGTCAATGAGTCATGCGTGTACCATGGTATTGTGTGCAACGATGCAATATAACATACGGCCGTAACATATATTCGGTTAAAGCGGAAACCGGTTAAAAAGGTGGGTGGTTACGAGTGAGCTACTGAATTTAGCTACAGGTCATATACAAATGTTCAAATACATGGTTAGGAATTTATTATTACTGTAGTAAAAATTATGACAAAATAAATATCTGACTTTACTACTTAGTAGCTAGTCGTTTTATATTACTTCATCAAGAATGGTTTCAGCTGAATTGCGTAGCGAGTTTTGACGTCATGCTCCATCCTACGCAGATACCACGGCTACAACTGCCTGCTTTGGTGACGGCTACTAGTAACTACTGCATTCTTCATGTTGACACATAGTTCTATGGTTGACAAATACTACAATTTTTAACTTATTAAAAACCTGTGCCGTAGTATTCTTTTAGCGCATTCATGTAATTGTTAAAGATAATTATAATATGATTAAATAATTATTTTAATAGACTATAAATAACTATTTTTAGATTAAAATAAAATAATATGAGTTACAATTTAACCGATCGAAGTGGTGTGTAAATCAATCGAATTTAAAGTCAGTAAATGAATAACACCAATCATAGTTTATAACATAATAACAATAATTGCGCTGCAAAGCATATAAGTGGCACGACACTGTATTGACTTAGTATCAACGATGAAAGGAAATAATCAATAATTTCACTTCAAAACCTCTCCAGGGCGAAATCTTTTAGCGAATTTCCCCTATAGGGAAGAAGCTATTACCGTAGGTCTCATGGTAAGATTTAAGCCCGAGACCATGACAAAATTTTTTTTTTAGGTCCCCAGATGACTAAAACACTATTCGTTCAAATTTATATATATGTATATATATATCTATATATATATATATATATATATATATATATATCTATATATGTGTCCGTGAATGCGATAACTTGAGTAAAAAACGTCCGATTTCGATGAAATTTGGCTCAAATGTGTAAAGTGACATTCATGACTTTAAGTTCGAAAACCAGAAAAATCGGGCCATGGGAAGGGGGGTTTATGGGGGTTTTAAATTTTCCAAAAATCAGTTTTTTGCATTTTTTACCCTAAAATTTTTAAAACACTTAATTTTGGTTTAGACCATGTTATAGAGCTTATAAAAACAAATAATATGGTATTTTGAATTATTAAGCTAGGTTAAGTGGTTGCGGAGAAAATCCAAAAAAACCTGCTCATAAAATCTCCTATGTTAATCTTATGGGAAAAAGGTTTTTGGCTTTTCCTAAGTTAATTTTGATGTAAACTTCACATTTGCTTTTACCAATCAATTTAGCTCCACAAAACAATCATTTTGGTGTTTAAATTGTGATTCTACGTCCAACCGTTGCAGAGATATTCAAAGTGCTAAACACAGTACGTTGTCCAATGTTATCCTTATGGAGAATAAATAAAATTTGATATCTCCATTATTAATGAATGTATATTGATGAAACTTGGCACTTGGGGTCACGTAGTACTGGTATATTGATATTTGCACAAAAAATTGATTTTTGTTGATTATCCCCGTAGCAGCGAACCTGCGTACTCAGCCCCCATGTTATTCTTATGGAGAATAAGTAAAATGTAATGACTCCCTTAATTATGAACATAAATTAATACAACTTGGTATGTGGCTTCAACTTGTTGAGTTATATTGATATTTGCATAAAAACCCATTTTTTTAGTTCCTTGTTGCAGCAAACCTGCTTACTCATCTCCCATGTTATTCTTATGGAGAATAATTAAAATGTTATATAGTGCTTACTTATGATTGAATATTGATTAAACTTGGTATTTGGCTTCACCTAGTTAAATTATATTTATATTTGCATAAAAACCAATTGTTTGTGTTCCTTGTTTCAGCAAACCTGTGTACTCATCACCAATGCTATTCTTATGGAGAATAATTAAAATTGTATATATCGCTTATATATGAATATATTTTTATGAAACTTGGTATGCGGCTTTATATGGCATTAAGACATATATTATGCATTGGAAATTCGCTGAGTACGCAGGTTTGCTGCGACGGGGGTATTTACTTTTATTGCATGAGTTCTGCGGAACCTTTTCTTATTTTTCATTCCAATATTAATTTACAAACTATGTTTATTTTAATTAAGACTACAAATTTATTTTAATCATTTTAGTTGTAAAATTCATGTATAGGAGATTACTTTGCATTACAGATGTTCACCACACTGTATATATCATCATATCAACATTGGATTAACAAATTACATCCGGATTTACCTAGAATAATCATAATCGAGCAAAACGTTTTGCACTGCTTATAAAAGTGCAGCTCTTAAATGTGCTCTTATAACCCTAATATAACCCTAATGTGCTCTCATTTTATGTGTGTGTACGGCACTTTAAAGAAAAATACTTCCAAACTCCACTTGGATCAGCTTATCCCACATTAGCTTTGACGTTGAGTTGTTTTAAATGTCATTCAGTTGCTTGTCATATTAGTTCCGTAAAACATATTCCATGCCTTCAAAACGAAATAGCTCGATTTCCAGTAAAGGGTTTACTAATGTAAAAAACAACTGTAAATGTGTACTTACATTGTCTATAGCTTAGCTCACTACGATCAACTGACGGCCAGAGACTGCATTCCTAATATTTAAAATTTTCACCAAATGAAATATTCTGTGCCTTTTTCACAGGGTGTTCTAATATGCAGTATTATTTATTATAAATATTTTGAAATCTGTTGCGTAACTAACTGGTTTAAACTTGACTACCTTAGTAAATCGTCTTTACAAGGCAATAAGATTCGTGAGTCACTTCCTCCTACAGAGCTGTGTAGAAACTCAGTGTCACTTGTTGAGAAATATTCAAATATCAGCGGTGTTTCGGACAAAAGCACCAAGGAGAAAGTATCTAAGTAGTTTCTCATAAAATAAAATATACTAAATAACAAGTAGTTTTTGGGACAATGACTCCCGATTTTTTACGACCGGCAAAATATAAAAAATACAGAGCATAAAGTTTAAATTTTCCCCCTTTATATTCACAAAAAACATACTATATAAGCTACTTACATACGGCTTGGAGAAAGTCAAACGTGCATTTACCTGAAAAAATTGCACTAAATAAATTTTATACTTTACACATTTTTTCAAGAAAACAAAAAATCTTCAAAGCAATAATAATTTTTTGTTTGCGCCTTTTTAAATTTAAGTAAGGTTACTTTGTTGGTAGGAGTAGTCTATTAACCCATCTTAGAAGATCCAATAAAGCTACATAGTGATAAGAAAAGTTTCACCATTATATTAAGCCATCAGGATTTGGGAATTGAGGTAGATTAGATTAATCAACAGTTTTCCGCTTTAATTGGTTCCCTCACGCTAGACCTCCCACCCAGCTGGGCCGCACGGGAAGTCTCTCTCTCAGAGGAAGTCTCACTGGATGACATTGGTAACAACAGCTAATATTCATTAAGTATAGCGTCAGCAAACTGAAATCGTCCTTGCCACAGCTACATGACGCTGGGATAATACACAGTTGATATCTTAATGTGGGGCTTCGCAAAAAATTCGTAATTACGGATGTCACGGATGTCGTGTAACGGATGTCAATGAAAAGGGTATGAGTCAAATTTTAACAAACAATTTTGAAAGTAATATTTTTTAAATCATGGCAGAATTGTAGTTGACGATTTTGTATGTTGTATTAAACTTATTCATTCCATGTTAGTATTATTGTCTAATTTGTTTACGATGAATGAAAACTTTCGTAATAATATAGGTATTGAGGGAACAAATATGTGTAACGCAAAGGAAGTAAGCCCACATTAGCACTTATGTATGCACTAGTACATATAGTACTAGTATGTTTAGACTAGTACTAATATGTTTACTAGTCATATTTCCAAAATTAGAATTTAAAGTTTTTAACTAATAAGCATTTAATATATGAGAATGAAAGACAAATTATTAATGGGTTCTGTGCAGTTTAAAGTGGGTGTTGTTATTAAATATGATAATATTTTAAAAAAATTGTAAATTAAACTAATGTAATTTTTTAAACTAGATGAAAATAAGTAACAATTATTTTATCATTTTACTAAATCAAATAAAAATTGATTTTGCGATTGTGTATTGCCTGTGAATGACCTTAGCTAAAACATTTATTGTACCACGTGAAGGCAAAGTTCGAGTTTACCGCGGAAAAAGACTTGTCAAGAAAACGGCTGCTGTCATAATGTTGACGGAAATTTAATAAATCATATAAGAAAATATTCTTACGTCAACGTCAAGGGACATAATTGTTGGCGTTACTTGGTGTTCTTGTTCTTCTTCTCTGTACATCTTATCTTCTTATCTTAGGAACCAGACCAGAGTTTGACAAGTTTTTGAAATATTTAGGGTCTTAAAAGGGTTTAGATTAAAATGCAAATGAATAAAGTTACAACCTCACAACTTGCACACTTAAAATTTCAAAACATTCACCTTCACATCGGTGTAAACATGCTCGGGTGAATAGTGGGGATAACTTGTAATATCTATAAGCAAAACTCCCCCTGACCACTCTCTGAACTGATTTTGAGTTCCTGACACATACTCGTTTTGTTGTTCACCAAAGTAATTTGTTTCAGTGGAAATGCACATCGGCAGACGTGTCGAGATAAATAAATTCATCAGACAATTAAAAACTAGTAGGTGCCAAGTATTTTTTACATTTAATCCCTACGAAATGTTTCATTCTGTTTAATATCAGTTTACTAATCGGATCGATATTTATTTTACTTGACCTTTTTCAAGGCGTATTGTAAATCACGATCCACCAATTAACCTTGGTTATTGCGATAAACTAACAACCAGTCGGCCCTACATATACATTTAAAGTTTGGTAAGAAAATCCAATTGGTTGAAATACATCTATTATGGTAGGAAGAACCAGATATTGATAAAATATTAGTTACCTAATGTATGTTTGGAAACGGGGAAATATGATATTCTTGACATACAGGAAAATTTAATTGAAAATGATAGTGCAACTAAATTTCTTGTCCAGTGCAAAACAAAAATGTAACATGTTGCAAAAAATTTATAAAATTGCATTCCATTCCACGCATTCCTGTTTTGATAACGTTATTTGAGTATTTTAATACGCATCAGTAACATGGTCTTAAACTTATATTTTACATTTTTAATTTAAACGCAATGTAAACTACAGTTTAAAACTATATTTATTTATTGAAGAAGAGGAAAGAGAATTTATTTGGATAGTAAATTTAACACCTTCACTGCTTGCCCCACATATAGTGATAGGTCTACACGTGAGTGTCTGGGCTGGAAGGGAAGGTGTTAATAGCATGATTGTTCATATTTGACTTCTAATATTTCGTTTGCAAAATTAAAACTTCCATAAGTTAAGTTACAATAAACCTGTTTTTACAATTTGTATTGTTTTTTCTCTGTCTAACAGTTTTTTAAATAGGCACGTTTTACGAATAACAAAGGAGCTTATATTATGTTTAAACATGGAAAATACATTACTATAAAAAAGCAGGCTAATAATATTTAATCTTTATGTTGACAATGTTTATACTCATGTACTTACCACTTATATTGAAACATGTCATAAAAAGGCGATCGATTTTATTTTTTGGTATTAAATTTTAATCTATAACCCTTTTCAGACCCTAAATACTTCAAAAACTTGTCAAACTATGGTCTGGTTCAATTGGTTTATGGAATTATAGTTAGTTCTATTTTTCTATAAGGACTGGTTTAAATTTCACGTCATACAATTTCATCTTACATAAACTGAATTGATACCACACTAATACAGGAAGGGAGGAAGGCCGTACAATCGGAAACAAATACTTATATCTGGGGATCAAATCCTGACGGACATCTACTGAAATGTTCCTCCTTCTCACAAAGGTAAAGCAAATATGATGTCAGCACCTGTTTCGTTTCTTTCAAATATGTTATTGTGATCCGACGGAAACTTTTATAATATATTAAAACACTACTATATGAAATAATATTTACTAATTTTAAAATATAAGTTGAATCGACTTTGTATTATTATTTTCTTGATAATACATTAATACATTAAAACGATTTAAATTAATGGCATTGTAAATTAATTTATGCAGTAGTCAACCAATCCTGCTTTGAAATACAAGGAAAACAACACAACTTTCTTTGGCATCTTTTTGAGTTTATTTTAGACTTTAAGACAGTTTAAATTATAATAAAGTATGAAATATTCAACTAATTAATTACAATACATCGAAAGAAGCGTTTTTAAAGTCAAACAGTTGCTTTTAATCCTTTTATCATAGAGTTAAATTAACCGTGGACATTTTTAAAATGAAGGCTATAACACTGTTTATTGCTGGACTAAAAGTAATGATTTTTTACGTTTTTCGGTGTAAATTACTGTGACATAGACAGTAGTTAAAGAAAAGGAGAGGAAAGATGGAAACAAACAAAGACACAAGAATTTAGAATATAGTGTTTTGTATAACGGCTCATTAGTTGAAGAGGGCGACACCGGCGTCTTTGATGGATGGAACTCTTTACTCTTTCACATTGCCCATTCAGCGTGAACATGAAATGGTTTGCAAATTCTTTAAAGATCTCTAGCGTAGAATAACGGTGTAGAAATAGACAAGTTGGAAATGGAATGAGAAGACATCAATGGAACGTATTTATGATTTATACTATTTTGCCTCTATATTTGTGATAGAATAAATTGATATGTAATGACTTTTAATGTATAATATCATTGACTATAAATGTACCTCACAATATTTATAGTATTATATTTATAGTCAATGATAACATGCATTGTGATTTTAGTCTAGCATATTTAAGTATCGCAACGAACTTGAATTGATTTATTGTTTTAACAAGTTTTATAATTCCGTTTAATATAATACTTACAGGAGCTTAAAGATTTTACCAGTTATCACAGAAATAACTTAGGTCATGAGTTTAAGTTCACATGAAGATAATAAAAGCCTTTATTCAGTTTGGAAATACAATACAATTTCACTTATACGCACATGAACACTGAAAAAATCTGCGAATATCAATATACTGTTTGTTATAGAAACTACCACGACATTACAGTCAATTAAATATATTTGCTGTGTCAATTAAAAGAAGGTTTTTTTAAGTGTATGTAACATCCGTAAGTTATTTACTATTCAAATATTTGTGTCAAGACAACCAACGTGTCGCCCATGATACTTTAGCTGTATAATTATCAATTACGATTTAAATGAAATATCTATCAAAAACAATGAGGTATTTTCTGAATTTTGAACTCATAAAAATTTAAATACTTTAAAAAACTATAATAACTTTCAGTTGTGCAATCTTTATGCCCTGACATTAAGCTTGAATAGTAAATATTGAGTTATTGTATACCCTTTTCTATAGGAGGTCTACATAATACTTATTATTAATACAACCCCTTAAATCTATACAAACTTTCGCATAATTAGTGAAACTATAGGTCAAATTTAGCTCCGTCCTCAAACTGAGATTTTTTCTGTAGATGAATTACCCTTCTTCCCATGTAATTTATCGTTCGCACACAAAAGACTTGACCGATTGGAACAGTACAGGGAATGGGTGTTCCACCGAGGACAATATAAAAGACCCCATTCACCGGGGTACAGATTTAGTGGCGGGGGTGGATAAGAAAGGTAAAACTGTGGTCGACCAATCGATACCTCATTGAAAATTTGGGCTTACTGGGAATTTGGTACTTAAAAATAATGTTTCGTAAAAAATAATCGGTGAAATGATTTGTTTTCTCTTAGTAACCTAACAGATAGACCACAACAATTAGTTTTCCACAATAATGTGACACAATACATACTAGAAATATGGAATTGCTGCACAGTCCTTTATGATCTGTATGTTTTAGAATGCGACATCACAATTCATGCAAACTTTACATTTTTTAAGAATACTAGAGAGCTCCAATAGAGTTTAGATTTTAATGGTTAAGATTGTTACGATGATTCGACCAAAGACGTCTGCCTTTATTGAATACTATGCAGTTATCAATAGGAAATGTCTTGCAATATAATAAAGGAAAAGAAAAGAGGATTCACCCATGGAGAATATTCTCGTCGCCCATTCTATATTTGAAGGACTAAAGGTAGGAGAAATGCCCCATCAAGCGGCATGGCCGAACCGGCATTATGTTAATGTATACATTTCCACTTAGTTCCCACAGCTATATGCCTTCCCCAATATCATTTTATAGCTTTCTTAATATACTGTTGAAATTATTTTGCTGATTTACTGCGTTTGATTTGATTTACTGCGTATTTTCAATTCATTAATACAAATTTAAATAGTCCGAGCAGAACTCAAAATTAATAATTTGTTGTTCTTACAACATGTGAAAACCACCACAAACCCCGCAATGATTCTAAAAATATTAACCTATACCCAAATATTACTTGCGTTTTACTAAAGCTGGTAATTAAAAGATAACAATTTGGTGTGGTCCTCTGGAAATCTGTTAAATGTCTGTTATGAATATCTCTCACTTTTGAAAATGGCAAGTTAATACGTAAAATTGAACCCACAACAAGGAGATAAAATGGAAATTCTGTAAACATTAGTAATTACTCTGCATAGTTATTAAAAGTTCTTCCGTCACGGTTACTGTGATATGCAAATGCATGTGCTCTAGGTCGAGTTTCTCATTAATTAAAATTCCTTGTCCAACGCAAAACAAAAATGTAGCATGTTGCATTTCCGACAACATTTGTGAAAATGCTACCCCTCCCTGACATTCCCATTGGGACACTGTACTTTAATTATAGTTATCATAGCTGAAGGAAGTTGTATCAAAAGCGGTTTGATTTAATTTATATAATGTGTAAAATATATTCTTTGGCTAGTCGGTTTTTTAATGCATACTGGATACATAGAAGATGTGGGTTGGTATTCTCTAGTAGGTACAATTATAAACATCTCATTTGAACATTAACACTGAAGCAAGTGTTATTACGATTGTATTAGATGGGTAACTATATTTTTATTTGACGTCTCTATCTGCCCTAAACATTTTGGGGAGTGTAGGCCCTATATCCTTCATTTACTCAATCTTTATCAAATCATTAGAGGCACACGTATGTTGTAAGTAAGGTTGAGCTTGTAAGCCACTGCAAGGATGCAGTTTACCAACCCTCTTAGTGTAAAACCAGTGTTTTGCGAAACGAAACGTTTATTTACGTAGATAATAAATATCGGGAAAAACATTATATCGATATCTTAACAAATTATAAATAATTTTAATTCCCAGTTGAAAAAAGTTTAAAACAAACAAAGAAATTTAATTTGAAAATCGAATTTGAAGACCCTTTTGCGAGGAATACCTATACTACTTCAAAATAAAGTACGAACACTATTAACAATATTATTTTAAAATTTTGTTTTGTAAACTCTAAGTATTTATGTAAACTTAAATTTCTTACATTAAATGAAAGTGCTACTTCAGCCATCATCCTATTCCCGCCTTTTAAAAGAGTAATATATTCCGAATAATTAAACTATTACTAATCATGATTTGTTATTACTAGGTAGACTTTACAACAACGCAAGTCAACTTTAAAATATGTAATAAAAAGAATGACAATTTATAAAGCTAAATATTAGTAATATTTTCCCAGCACATCTAGTGACACCTCTTGAATCTATATCGAAGGACGATTTGTTATATTTTCTCTGACACTGTTGGTTAAATATGATAAAATCAAATACATCACATTAAATATGACTTTGCAAATACTGTAATCACCCAGTAATACTGTACAATTTACAATTGATAAATTAAGAATAAGTACATTTAAATTATTAATGTAAACAACCTAGTTTACCGTAAAACTAATATTGAAATTAATGCGATTAAATTTATAGGAAATAATGAGTAGTGTGGGTTTGCCGGTTCTGGGCCAAGTGATTGACAGCTTCCGGTCACGTGACCGGAAGCGCTGAGTCATTAAATACGTCATCTGAGCCTCAGCCAGTGACGTAGGTGGTTTTGTGACGTAATGAGGGAAAGTTTAAAGGTCAAGATCACTGGGAGGGTGTTTTAAAAAAGTACTACCTCGCACGCGTAAAATCCGATTGTGATTCGATAGTTTTCATTCGATAAAAATATCGAATGAAAACAATCGAATGAAGCAATCGAATGATACGAGTGCGAGGTAGTACTACTTCATTTATTACTTTAATGTTTTCATTTCTTTTTATTTACAATAAGTTATGTTTACAATAATTTATGTTTACAATAGTTCCCCGTTGTTTGTCGTCATCGATGTTGTTGATCCGGAGTCGCGACCATCAATTCGTTTTCTGATGAAAGGCGGTAGATACTTTGACCCCTGCGCAGAGTCTATGTTGTTTGTTGCGATCAGTTCTAAAGATAAACTGTAGCCATTCGCTAGGAGAAGTCTTAACTCCTCTTTAAAAACCTCCAGGTCCGTAGAAGTTGATAGATAAATAGAGTCATAATAAATACATCGAATCTTGAGTGACATGATAATGTTATTTTGTGAAGAGCGCGGAGAGAGGATGATGTTCACCAGTCGAGAGCTGGAGGTGTACTGACTATTCACAAGCTAGCGTTGCAATCGTACCAAATGGTGGGGGTAAAAGTGTGGTGGGGCGGATCAGATGGCGGACGGCAGATGGTAGGTGGCAGATGGCAGGCGGCAGGTGGCAGGTGGCAGGTGACAAGTGCGCGGCAGGTGGCAGGTGACAAGTGCGCGGCAGATGGCAGCTGACGTGGGGAGGAAGACTTTGAATAAAATATCCATTAGTTACCCATCAAAATATTTGTGGTTCCATGTGCACCGCGCAAAAGTTGGTCTGCTCGTTGAAGTTCCTCCTCTAGTTTAGTAACCAGCCGAAAATCCGCTTCCATTTCATCCTCCTGCTCTGGACATTGCGGCTGCGCACACCACCTCTTGCAAGCATAATGATACGCGTTCTTATATTCCTCCAGGACTTGTTCATATGTCCTAGGCTGCTGGGATACAGTTTGCATCGCCGCTCCTTGCTTAACCTCGGTAGTCTCAAGAGTTGCCACCAACTCCTTCTCACTAATCACACCTCCCCAAATAATGTTATTTCCACGGCTTATGATGTTGCTTGTTGGCTGCTGAGATGTAGTTTGCTCAACCTCGGTAGCGTCAAGAGTTGCTATCAACTCCTCCTCACAAACCGCATCTCCCCAAATATTGTCGTTGACGCTGCTCATGGTGTTGTCTGTTCCAATGATTGTATAGTAATGCAGCGTTTGAGTGTAGTTTAGGTACTCGTCCCTTCCCCCACCACATCACTCCCCCCACCACACCACTTCCCCCACCAAGTTTTTACATCGCGCACTAACTAGCGTACACGCATTAGTTAGGGTCTGACTCTTACACTGTCAAGACCGTAGCTCCTTAACTGAAAACTTCAATTAATTTGTCTCAACACTATATGTGTATAAATATTACAGTCACTATGATCTAAACTAGTGCATGTTTCCATGTGTTGCTTCTTGTGCAGCAGACAACTGGCTAAGAGTGTTTCAACCTTGGCTATTCTACGATGGAACCGCTCATTGTCCGCTAAAAGCGTAGACATTCTATCTTCATCGTCGGAGAAGTAGAAGGTGGTGGCAAGCGGGCTACTGAAGGACACCTTACTCATATTCCTGTAAAACTGTGACATGTTCAGACGTTAACACAAACTATATAGGTAGATGTTCATCCGAAGAGATGGAAGTATAATGATGTAGTGCTAGCGAGTAGGATAGACACCTATCCCCACCACAACGTTACCTTGTCCTTCAAACAGTTGTTTTTCGCTACAGTTGCTATACCCTTAGTCGTATCTGAAGTCTGTTTGCACTAACTTGTTTGTCTGATCAATCCGCGTAGTTTGAGTACCCACTTGATATATTTTAAACTGTAAATAAAGAAGTTATGTAGGTTTGACCTCTAAAATAGCTGTTTTTTAGCTATTACTGCTATGCCCTTGGTCGGATCTGAATTTTTTTTGCACCACCTTGTTTGTCTGATCAATCCGCGTAATTTGAATACCCACTTGATATATTTTAATCCGTAAATAAAGAAGTTATTTAGGTTTGACCTCCAAAATAGTTGTTTTTAGCTATTACTGCTATACCCTTAGTCGGATCTGAATTCTGTTTGCACCAACTTGTTCGTCTGATCAATTCGCGTAATTTGAGTACCCACTTGATATACTTTAATCCGTAAATAAAGAAGTTATTTAGGTTTAACCTCCAAAATAGTTGTTTTTAGCTATTACTGCTATACCCTTGGTCGGATCTGAATTCTGTTTGCACCAACTTGTTCGTCTGATCAATCCGCGTAATTTGAGTACCCACTTGATATACCTTAATCCGTAAATAAAGAAGTTATTTAGGTTTAACCTCCAAAATAGTTGTTTTTAGCTATTACTGCTATACCCTTGGTCGGATTTGAATTCTGTTTGCACCAATTTGTTCGTCTGATCAATCCGCGTAATTTGAGTACCCACATGACATACTTTGCACAAACTTTGAACCCCACCCTCCCCCCCCAAAATGGGTCATGTTCAAGGTCAACCCCAAGGTCAAGGACCTTAGGACTTAGAAATTTTCACAAAGTGGGCTGCACACAAACATGAGACTAACAGTCTCCTGCCTATTTACAGGCCAAGTCCCTAACTTGAAATGCTTAGGGTGGTCCTGAAAAGGACCGTTTGTGTTTGAAGGAGATGGTGGATAAGGAGCGGTGGACAGTGTTTACTTTATTTCTTCGTAAGCCACTTTACTTGACCCTTCTGCCGTACCAAAAACAAGTCGCACTCGGTCTCAGGAGGTGGCAGAGTGGACCTTGGAAGGTGGACCTTGACGTAACGACCGCCAAAGAGGTGTTGGAGTAGGTACTCATCGCCGATCTTCCCCACAAATAAATATTCCATGTTCAACTTCAACTGGGCAAACTTGACGGTGACAGACTCCAGCGGCGTTACCAACTCGGTAAGTTTCACCGTAGCCGTCCTCTTCATTATTTCCTCAACAGTTGGAGGTGGCGATGAAGGTCGAGGCGCTGAAGGGCGAGGCGGTGTCGATGGTGGAGATGCAGAAGACGTCGAAGGCCGTTGATCAAAGTAAAGTGGGTGGTTCCGAAAATTTCTTTGTATACAAGACCTAAAAGAACTAGGTCTTTTGAAACCGCTCCTTTTCTCCGAAGACTTCTTCAAAGTCTCCATCAAACGTTGCAGTTTCTCGGGTGTGATGGGAGAAGACATAGCGCAGAGGTGTATATAGTTCGCAAGGCAAAGCTGGAATGAGGTACCAGACGGAGCAAAGCGGGTCGCCAAGTGTAACCGTGACATTTCCATATACGGGTAGAAAGCTAAAGACCGGTCTGCATCCTGTTCCCCTTCCACCGTGACGGCAGAACCCCCCCCCCGTGACGTAACATCCCCCCCCCGACGTCACGGGGCGGAGCCCCCCCCTTGACGGAACCCCCCCGATTTGGGTCATGTTCAAGGTCACACCCCCCCCTTCGACCTCCCCCTTCCGCTTCGGTGACGTCACTTTGCCTATATAAGCGGGATCTGTCCGCAGTCTCGTCGCAGTAGCTTGCCGCCCGTTGTTTGGATATACGTCCCAGTGGGTTGCACTCTGCTGCAGCGTAGGTCTGTTAAGTGTGCGTTGGGCCCGACGCGCAATTAAGAGATCCGCGCCCTTGCATGTTTAGTTAGTTTGTTTAAGCATGTTAGATAACGCTTGTAGTTTGCTGCTAGGTAATGTAGTTAGTCTAATATATATGTTAGTGTGTGGTATCGGTTTGAAGTGTTTTATTTACTAATAACATATGTACTCCCGGCCCTACAGGTCCCTCAACAACCTTGGTCAAAACTTGGGTTCGCAGCAGCCTGACGCCGGGTGTTTGGGTCTACGTCCCACCGGGTTTCAGTGATACTGTTGACCTTTGCAAAACCGACCTCGGCTGTTTTTGTAAAAGTAACGTTAACTGATTAATTTGTTTCTTTTTCATAGTTGCTGGTAAAGTCTTTATTTTCAAAGTAATGTATCTTGTTTCTAATCCTTTTCCTAACCCCCTGACAATAAGGTTCGGCCCTGAAAACCGGCCTTGTCAATAAGATCAATACGGCCATGCAAACCGGTTGACACCACCTATCTCACCCATGAGAAACGTTTGTGAAATATAAAATCAGTCTCTTGTTTAAAATCAGTCTCTTGTTTGTTGTCTTTTGTCCCCTTCCCCAATACAGAGCGGGGAATAGAGCAGTATGTTATGCTCTATTCCCCGCTTTGGCATTATGTCAGATGACCTTGACCTACTGACGGGACTTAGAAAAACCTTCGTTTGATCAAATATAGGAAGAAATATACTTTTAAAATAACCTTTCTCAATCACCTCCACTCCCACCACTTACATCTCCCCACCATTTACATCTCCCACCACTTACATTGGGTATAAAAGAGGTTCCCCATCACTGGTAAAACATTCTGCTGTTTGTGTTTAACCATGGCGCATATCAGGAAGCAGACCAAGCCTAAGAAGATGATCGTAGCAAAACCAGCTCTTGTGTCACCTACTACCTTCTACCTCTCCAACAGTGAAACCAGCCAAAACTCGGATTAATAGGCTTTGTAAAAACAAACAATACTTCTTTGTAAAAATAATGGGTTTCTTAAAGGTCATGTTAAAATGTGGAGACCAACTCTACATTTTAAGATTACCTAAAGCCATGCGCCATCCCTACAAACCCACGAAAAAGCACTATCTAATCAGAGACAATTCAGGAACCACTGTGTGGAAAAAATTGTAATAACCTTTTTCCAAATTAAATCAAGTCTTTCTTTTTCCAAATTAAAAAAAAGTGTGGACAACCTATTTACATTTTGTAGCATATGCTGCAGAGTGTAAATAGGTTGTCCACACTTTTTTTTACATTGTTACAACGACCTTGACCTAGATAACGGACTTAGAAACATTTCGCTCTGTTTAAATTCCTTTTCAAACCAAAACATTGATCTGTTCACCAAGCTTTTAGGTGGGGGTAAGCGGGTATATAAGCGTGGCGTCGTAGAACATATTCATTAGTCAGCTATGGAGACTCCAGCAGGTTCATCCAACTCATCAGCTACTGATATGGAAGTAATCTGGGAACATAGAGCGAAACAAAATAGAGCACGTTCGCGAAGAAACGAAAATAAAGTAAGAGAAGGATTCAAAAGATTACAAGTCGCTGTACCATTTGCTAATCCTAGTGATTCTAGGATTTCAAAAATTCGACAGGCAGTACAATATATTAAGTTACTTCAAACACAGCTTCAAGAACCTTGTATAAAAGCTGAACTGCCTGAGGAACCGCTGCCCCCCTTAATCTTACAAAAAGAATTAGGGAACGTTTTTGTCGAACCTCCGACCCTTAAAAAAGAAGATAACTAAACTCGTTAAAATAATGAGAGGGGTTAAAAAACAAAAAAAACAAAGCGGGGAATAGATCAGTTTGTGGTCAAAGTGAGAATCACTTACTGCTCTATTCCCCGTTTTGGCAATATGTTCAGACGACCTTGACCCACTAAAAAGACTTAGAATATTTGTGTATAGTATTGACTTACACTCCGTGTGGTAAAATAATGGAAGATATATTTATTTCTTAACACAATATACTCCTTCCCTAACCCTTGTACTCCCACCACTAACCCCCCACCATTTAAACGTAGTATAAAAGGGGTTCCCTATCACTGGTAAAATCATTCTGCTTAAAATGAGTACACCCGCTCTCCCTATCGCTGCAGCAACACTAGTAGTAAGCAGAAAGGTTGAAAACCACGATCAGTTAATTGTCTTAAGAAGATTACTGCACAAGTTTCTCGATTGGGAGGTTGGTTGTGATTTGTATATGTGGAAGCCTACGGCTCCAGTGTATAATAGTGAACAGGAAGCATGGAAAACAAGCTATAAAAACAATGTAAAGTTACTTAAAATGATTGGTATAATGGAAAGGTTACTCCGGCAGAAATGGATCATCAATACAACATTTTATATTAAACCAAACCATTGTTGAATCAATAAAAAGGAGAGAGATTAAAAACAGAGCGGGGAATAGATCAGTTTGAGGTCTAAGTGAGAACCACTTACTGCTCTATTCCCCGTTCTGGTGGTATGTTCAGACGACCTTGACCCACTTACAAGGCTTGTCATTCTGCGACATCGTTGTTTGATATAAAATGTACTTCCTACAATAATATCCTTGACAATTACCCCCACCACGTAAACTTGGTATTTAAGCGACCGCATCGGAACATCCCCAGTAGTTAGCTATGGATTCCCAAGCAAGCACATCCAAAGAGTATAAAGATGAACTATCAGAGTTTCTGAAGTTCAACAATTGCACTTCACAATTGCGGAACCGAAGAGCCGAAAACGCATTAAGAACAAAAAGATATAAGCTGACAATGCAAAAAGCCTACAGTAGATTATCAAGTAAAGTCCCGGGCGTTAAATCTACTACTAAAACAAAGGACATGATATATCGGGCAATAAACTACATAAAACATCTGCAGGCAATAGTTGCAGAAGTTCCTTCTGAAGAACCGGTCTCTCTTGAACCGATAGAATGCGTGTTCCTGGTGGAAGATAGGTTGGCGAAACATCATTTTCTTGAGGAAGAACCGTCAGCCTACATACAAATCTTCCTCATGGATGAAGACCAGGATGAATAACTGGGTTAACAAAATTAAAGACGTCTGGAATACAAAGCGGGGAATAGATCAGTTTGTGGTCCAAGTGAGAATCACTTACTGCTCTATTCCCCGTTTTGGTAACATGTTCAAACGACCTTGACCCACTTCAGGACTTGGAAACAACTTTGTTTAATACTAAATATATATTTAACAACAATATCCCCTCCCCAACACTCCCCCCCTATTATATTGTGGTATAAAAAGCGAGTTTGTATCAATGGTTGAATCAGTCTAGTCATGGCACCAAGAGACATCATCTTTCCTCATCCACGAGAGGTAATTCTAATGTTAAAAAACATTATGTTAGAAGATGAAGATGAAAATGAAGATGCGGTGTTGGAAGATGAAGAAGTTGATTCCGTAGAGATGGAAGCCGTGAGTTGGATGGAACAATTGGAGAGTGATGAGGATATCTCTAGTGTAGCGGATGACGTGGAGGAAAACTCGAATTCGGACGATGCGGAGTATTACCAACAGTCACTCTGTTTGGAACACATGGAGGCAACTCCGAGCGGTAGAAGAACCCTTTTTGAGGGTACCTACGTCACTAGCTTTCTCCCCCGTCGCTTATTTACGTTTGATGAGTCGGATTTGTCAGATGAGTCTGATTAGTTTTCTTCGTTAACCTTCCAACTACAAATACAGAGCGGAGAATAGATCAGTTTGTAGTCCAAGTGAGAACTACTTACTGCTCTATTCCTCGTTCTGGAAATATCTTCAGATGACCTTGACCTATATCAGGACTTGGAAACAACTTCTTTTGATACAATAATTATTACTAAATCAAACATATGCTCCAAGAGGGGGGTACTCTAATGGTGGGGATAAGCAGGTATTTAACCATGCACTTTGGAATACACGTATTAGTCAGCTATGGATTCGCAAGCAAGCACATCCAACTCCAGATCTGTCTACAATTAGAGAAACGCTGAACACTCAAAGAAATGGAGAGTGAATATTAACACTGGATATGAGAGATTACAAAGTGTAATCCCATTCGCCAATCCTCGAGATGCAAAAATAACCGTTTTGTATAAGGCCATGGAATATATCAAAGTTTACAGTTAAAACTCCAAGAACCGCTGTCAGCTCCCTCAATCGATCAAAAACTGTTGGAATCATGTCCTCTGACTGAAGATGAAAAACTCCAAGAAACGCTGTCAGCTCCCTCAATCGATCAAAAACTGTTGGAATCATGTCCTCTGACTGAAGATGACTTGGCGGTTCAACATTTCTTTGCTGAAAAACCCTCATACAAACAACTTTTTGAAGATTAGGATAATTAAAAGAAAACTTAAAGATCTGTTAAATAATACAAAGCGGGGAATAGATCAGTTTGTGGTCCAAGTGAGAATCACTTACTGCTCTATTCCCCGTTTTGGCAACATGTTCAGACGACCTTGACCCACTTTGGGGACTTGAAAACATCTTGGTTTGATGCAAAATGTACTTCCTGCGTAAAATTTGGTATTTCTTCACTAACACATATACTCCGGCATGTATACCCCCCACCACTGTTCTTTTTCGGGTATAAATAGAGGTGCATTTTGGAGTGTTATTAGTAGCTGGTTAGCCTTTGAGGAAGACACAGTTATAATATGTATCGGTGCGATATTTGTAAAGCCTCATTTAGAGATGATTGGCTTTTAGCCATTCATAAAGAACTAAAACATAATCCCAACACAAATACAAAAGAAGAACAAAATGAACAAGAATTAGATTCAATCGACCATCAATTAGCACAACATCAATTTGCAAACCTAAATCAAAAAGAACAAAATGAAGTTTTAAGACCGAGTGTCATTCATTATGCACACTCAACGCCATCAACATCGACTTCTACGCCTGCTATGTCTACACTTCATCATCCCTCAACATCAACACCATCGACTTCTACGCCTGCTATGTCTACACTTCACCATCCTTCAACATCAACACCATCAACATCGACTTCAACGCCTGCTATGTCTACACTTCACCGTCCTTCAACATCAACAGCTGCTATGTCTACTCTTCACCGACCCTCAACATCAACAGCAGTAGATGTGGAACTACACGCTCAAGCACTACCTGGTAAGGTAGTAACACATTTTAAAATTGACAACGTAAAATTACAACTTGAAAACTTTTTACATAACGCCAAAGAATTAGTAACCAAAACACTAAAGAATGAACAAAAAAGATTAAATTTGATCAAATTTGGACTGTTGCTAGATGCCATATTCACTAACATTCAAAACGAAACATCACCAAGAGGTTTAATGACAAAAAACCGAACCATCATGGCTGCGTCAGATATTGAAAAGATCGTAACAGAATGTCTTGAGGAACTTTTGACGAAACTACAAGAGCATGAAGGAAGAGGATCTGGATGGACTTTATTAAGTATAACAAGTCTGGATGTTAGAGTTCATAAACACGGTTATGTAATGAGAGGAAGTAGCTATATCCCTCTACCTAAAAGAATTATGAATACCAAATCCTGTATTAACGTGCAAAATGAAAATAATGAATGTTTTAAATATGTTATGTTGGCCAAATATGTAAAAAACTATCCGGAAAGACCAAGTCAAGCATATGAAGAAGGTCAACACAAGTATAATTTCCAGGGAATGACTTACCCTGTTGCAATAACTGATATATCGAAATTTGAAAAACAAAACCCTTCAGCTTCTGTCAACATTTTTGGCTTGGATTCGTCTAAAAATGTGTACCCCTTGCGCATAACACCTATTGAGCGCAGAGATCATACGGATTTGCTATTAATCACTAAAGGGGATATATCCCACTATGTCTACATTAAACATTTTGAAGCTCTTGTTTCTAAACAATTATCTAAGCATGAAAAAAGATTACAATTTGTAAAAGATGTTTTTGTCATACAAACAAAGAATTGAGACGGGGAGGATTCAGAATGGTTAGTAGAACATCAAAGGTTATGTAGTGGAAACTATGAGGTAAGAATTAAATTGCCACATCCCAGCAGAGCGCAGATAAGATTTGACAAAGTAAATCAACAATACCCTGTTCCATTTGTTGTGTACGCGGACTTCGAAGCATCTTTACTTCCTATTGAACAACAAGAAGAGGATATCACAAAAAGAAGCAAATATCAAAAACATGCACCAAACAGTTATTGTATACTAACAAAATCCACGCTGTCTGAAGAACATCTTCAAGAATTTGGACTATCATCTGCTCCGAAGATTTATCGTGGTGAACAAGCAGCGAAACACTTTGTAGATGAGTTGTATTACATTGCCTCTAAGGTGGAAGAAATCTACAAAATTAAAATACCGATGCAACCTATGGATGAACACCAACTTCAACATCACAATTTGGCAACAACATGTTATCTGTGTAATAACCTATTTACACCAGATAACGTTAAAGTGCGTGATCACGACCATCTTACAGGAGCCTACAGAGGTGCAGCCTGTAACGCTTGCAACTTAAATTACAAAGTACCATCTTTTATACCCGTTGTTCTACATAACCTTAGCGGATATGACTCTCATTTCATAATCCCGGAGTTAGGAAGAGATGATGGAGCAATAGATGTTTTGGCAACAACAATGGAAAAATTTATAAGTTTCTCTAAAAAGGTTGGCAAAATAAAACTTAGATTTATTGATTCGTTTCGATTTATGCCTTCTAGCCTAATGAAATTAACTGATAATTTAAAAAGTGAAGATCTGATAGAAACAAGCAAAATTGTAGCCAGTAGTAAAATGGATCTGGTTCTTCGAAAAGGAGTCTTCCCCTACGATTACATCGATGGACTTCATAGATTTAATGAAACATCACTTCCTCCACCAGAAAAATTTAACAACAAACTTAATGATTCGGAGATTTCACTTGAAGACTATCAACACGCATGTCGAGTATGGAACGAGTTGGATATGAAGACTTTAGGAGAATACTCAGACTTTTATGTAAAACTTGACGTGACTCTTCTCTGCGATGTTATGGAAGAATTCCGAAGAACCTGTTTTGCAGCATACGGTTTAGACCCTCTACATTCATATACATCTCCAGGACTAGCTTGGCAAGCAATGCTGAAAGAAACAAAATGCAAACTCCAGCTGTTAACAGATATAGATATGGTTTTAATGGTTGAGTCGGGTGTTAGAGGTGGATTAACTCAAAGCGTGACGAGACATGTTAAAGCCAACAACAAATATCTACCTGACCATGATCAAGAGAAACCTTCAACGTACTTGGGATATTTCGACGCGAATAATCTGTATGGATGGGCCATGTCGAACCCACTTCCATTTGACAACTTTAAATGGGTTGATCCCGACTGTATTGGCGATATTTCACAAATTCCAAAACAAGGAGATACCGGATATATTTTGGATTGCGACTTTGAATATCCAGAACATTTACACGATCTTCATTATGACCTTCCACTCCTTGCAAGAACAGAAATTTCACCAACTGGAAAACACCCCAAATTAATGATGACCCTTAACAATAAACAACGATACGTAGCTCACTATTGGGTTGTTCAACAAGCTATCGAATTAGGTTTACGTCTTACTAAAATTAATAGAGCTGTAGAATTTTCCCAATCGTGCTGGTTGAAACCGTACATAGACTCGAATACTACCAGAAGAGCAGCCGCTACATCAGCCTTTCAAAAAGACTTTTTTAAACTGATGAACAATGCGATATTCGGTAAAACATTGGAAAACAAAAGAAGACATAAAAATGTTAAACTTGTTACAGATCCGAACAAACTACAAAAACTCGTACAACAGCCAAACTTTGGAACATCTATAATTATTAACGAAAATCTTGTAGCTGTATCTATGAAGAAAACAAGTGTGAAGATGGATCGTCCTTTGTATATAGGTATGACAATCCTGGATATCTCCAAGACTCATATGTACGATTTTCATTACAAAAAGATGGTCACCTTTTATGGACGAGAAAACATCGGCATCTCCTACATGGATACAGACGCTTTTATATATTGGATAATTACTAACGATATGTATGAAGACCTTCGGACATTTGATTACAAAAACGACTTTGACTTTTCCGACTATCCAAAAGATCATCCAAACTACGACAATGACAGAAACAAAAAAGTGCTTGGCAAATTTAAAGATGAAGCCAATGGTGTTATACTTCAAGAAATTGTTGCACTAATGTCAAAATTATATTCTTTACAACTAAATGAAAACCAAGTCATTAAGAAAGCTAAAGGAGTAAAAAGTTTGTATTTAAAGATGAATGTGCATTTTAATCACTATAAGAAATGTTTATTTGAAGATCAAGATATAACAGCAAAATTCAACACAATCAGAAGTTTCAACCATCAGCTGTACAGCGTGACGGAAGTAAAAAAAGCTCTCTCTTCAAATGATGATAAACGACACATCCTTGCAGACAACATCCACACTCTACCATTCGGCCACTATTTCCTCAACCCTATTGACGAGTAACCCTTTCATCGTCCTACATCCCTATTCCTTTTCCTTTCCGTATAAAAGGGGGAACACAGCAGTATTTTGCTGTGTTCCCCCTTTTATACATTAGTTTAGAATGACCTTGACCTATATAAGCAGATTTATACAAAAGAATATTTAATATCATATCAGCTGTCTTCGTGAAACCATCATGTCAGACCTGAAGGAGAAGATTATTAATGAACTACACAAACCTGCAAGAATAAAGTTTCCAAGAAGACATACTGTTATAAAAGGGATAAATGATCTATATCAAGCGGATTTAATTGAAATGCGACCGCATAGCAGAATAAACAAAGGATTTAAATATATACTCACAATTATTAATTGTTTTACAAAAGTTGCAGACGCTTTGCCTCTAAAGGACAAGACTGGTAAAAGCGTAACAGAAGCCATGGAAATAGCCATAAAAAGAGATAAAAACAAAATTAAACATTTACAAACTGATGATGGAACAGAATACTTTAATACAAACTTTGCACAGTTAATGAATAAATATAAAATAAATCATTATTCTACAAATTCAGAGAAAAAAGCAGCTATTGTAGAAAGATTCAATAGAACCTTAAAAGGAGCACTGTATAAACAATTTTCAAAAAGAGGTTCTTACGTATGGTATGATGTTTTACCACAATTAATAAATGATTATAACAACAGGTTTCATAGAACTATCGGTATGAAACCTAACAAAGTAAATAGAAGAAATGCAAAAGATGTATTAAAACGCATAAAGAAAAATACAAAGCCTAAAGTAGAAAAAATGCAGCCAAGAAAATTTAATGTAAGTGATAAAGTACGGATTAGTAAATATAAGGGAGTGTTTACCAAGAAATACCTTCCCAATTGGACGAATGAAGTTTTTACAGTGTATAAAGTGCAACCGACTGTACCTGAACCGTATATCCTAAAAGATAACAAAGGAGATTTGTTGCAAGGTGCATTTTATGGACATGAAATGTTAAAGTCAACAGTAGGTGATGTATATCTTGTTGAAAAAGGACGCAGTTAAAGTGCGGTGGTTAGGGTTTAACAAAACTGAGTATTCATGGATACCTATAAAGGACTTGGTTTAATGCAAGCAACTCATTTCATCGTTAACCTTTGAGCAGGATGGAGATTATTAACCATAAAGATCGATTCAATATTAATAACATAGATGATTTAACTGTGGATAACGTTAAAATCAACAATGGTAAACACGGTAGTTTACTTCCAAACACTGTTCGATGTATAGTAAGTGGCCCTCAAACTGCGGAAAGACCAATGTTGTCTTTAATTTGATCACTAATCCGCAGGGATTAAGGTTTAATAACCTATATATTTTTTCAAAGTCTCTACATCAACCAAAGTATCAATTGTTGGATGAAATCCTATCTGATGTGTCTGATGTTAATTTTTACAAATTTAACGCTAGTGATAGTATTATGCAACCAAACGAAGCGAAACCGTATTCTGTATTTATATTTGACGATGTATCTTGTGAAAATCAGGATACTATTAGAAACTACTTTGCCATGGGAAGACATAATAACATCGACAGCATATATATATATAGGACAAACTTATAGCAAAATCCCAAAACAACTTATCAGAGATAATGCAAATATTCTAATTGTATTCAAACAAGATGATACTAACCTAAAACATATATATAACGATCATGTGAATGCGGATATGCCATTTGAAAAGTTTAAAGAGCTTTGCGGAAAAGCATGGGCGGAAAAGTATGGATTTTTGGTTATTATGAAAGATCAAGCTATAAAAGATGGTCGTTATAGAATAGGTTTTGATAAATTCGTTTTAATACACTGATTAGCGGTATTACTGTACAAGTCGTCAAGGTGTGAAGATGGTTAACCAGGAAAAGCTATTAAAGGAAATAAAATCACTTAGTGATTCTATTAGACAAAAAAACCGTGCTTTAAAATCAGGTATAAATGAAAGAGAGCAATTTTTAGAAACAACATTCAAACCTGTTACTGAACCTTTAAAGCGATTAGCACAAAATATGGAAAAACCTTCAATTCGCTTCGAAGGAGACAAAATGCTACCAATTTCCAAATATGAAGAAGAATTTCAGAATGATGAAAGTTTTGGTCAGTTACAAACATCTGAAGAAAGCGACGAGTATGAAGAAAGCGGAGATATAGAGGATTTAAAGGAAAAGGACATTGCAGAAGATACAAGTACAGAAGATACAAGTGTAGAAGATACAAGAGCAGAAGAAGAGGATATTAACCCATCCAACTTAACCAAATTAGGCACGGATATTATGTTTAAAGGAACTCTTGGAAGAACATATACGTTAAAAATGTTACACGCCGCACATGCTAATCGAAATTTTCATACCTATGGAGCTAGAATAGAGGATAAAGGATTAATGATTGGAGATAGCAAGTTAGATATAAACGAAAATGATGATATAGTTATTGGAGATAAGAAATATAAAGGTACAAAAGGTTTGTTTGAACTTATCTTTAAAAATAATCCTGGTAAATATACTAAAAGGGATTTACAATTGTTTAAAAATATATTAGAGTATACAAATGCACATAGAAAGAAGTATTCCAAAGACCTACCTATTCATAGAAATCGGTCAATAAAATATACAAGTATTATATCTAGTCTTTTCCCCTCGAAATCAAAAAAAAGCTCAAATTAAAAGAAGAGCTTTATCTTCTGCTGAATTAAATGTTTTGCATAAAAAGTGAAAAACAACTGATCCTACCACATCTGGAAGGGGATTATTGAAAAATTTGTATAAAACTAATATAATATATTACAACGATATAAATAAGTTAGTTGATCGAATGAGGTTATTACATGAAGCTATGGAAGCCGGGCACACTGGTTTAGAAAACGAATGGGTAGCTTTGGTTGATGAACTGCGAAAACAAGTAATAATTGTTCAGTAGACGTATATATAATAAGAACCTAAACGATAGCGATTCAGTTACATCATGAGTGTGGACAAGTTTGGACGGTATTCCGAGTTTGGAGTAAAATCTGGATATAGTGAAAAAAGAGCTGGGTTTCCGTTAACACCTGACGGAAACTATAATTTTGAAGGAAAAGTAATTCAAAATGTTGGTGATCCGCTTATGTCGTCTGATGCGGTTACGGTGCAGTACATGAAAAAAAGAACCCCAACTGTACACGAAGATCATTGGGGGTTTTCCGGTAAAAGGTTAAGCGATATACAATATCCCATTTATGATGGTGAAGCAGTAAATTTAGCTACTCTAAAATTGTTAACGATTTACAAAAGGAATAAAACTGATACAAGCTATGATTTAAAAAAATTAAAATTATCAAATGTAGGTGATTGTGAGCAGGATGGAGACGCTGTAAATAAGAAAATGTTTGATATTGTACACAAGAAATGGACTACGGAATATGAAAAACATTTGGAAAGGTTTGGTGCAGCTCTATTCCATTATATCCATCGGGCTTCAGGAAGAGATGCAGCTTCAGATGTTGACAGTCACAATTATTTAGACTGGAAAAATATACACAATCCAGAGAAACCTAATAAACGAGATAAACCGTCTGAGCCTTCTAAAGTCAAGACATTAGGAAAGGAGGATAAAGTGAATGTGATTAATGAACCAACAGAAAACAATGAAGATTACATAAGAGAAAAAAGAATTTAAAATACCCATGATAAGGGATAAAGCACCAGTCATATTCGAGAGACGATACAGAGAGGATGATGGAATCCAATATTACTGCGTGGAGTTTAATATCTCAAGAGCCGAGATTTCCCCAAGGAGTGTTGACAGATGGTTTTGTTCAACGGTTTGATAGATATATGGATTGGGAACAACTTTCCATACACTACCTCTTTACAATGACTATGTTAAGAATTTATTTTCACAGAGTTAACTGGATCCATATTTTACAAAGACAACAGTTTTCAGAAGACTTCCTCGTAGAGATGACACAAAATTTTAATAACTGTTGGGAAGTAATAAGTAAATATCAAAATCTCTCTGAGAATTACATTGACAATTTTAAAGATAAACTAGACTGGGATGTGTTATTCAATTACCAACGATTAAGTGGAAAGTTTCTAAGGGAACATGCCAACTATTTAAAGTTTATTCATTTTACCGAAGACAACGATACCATCACCAGCGGAGAAACATCTGGAACATCTTCAATTACACCTTATTTCTATTTTTACTACTTTTATTTAATATGTCTACATTTAATTAATAAATCCATTTCTATATAATAAATGGATTTTAAACAGTATATAATACAAGAAACCAAAACTGATATTACATTCATTGTAAGACATTTATAGAGTGCACCTACTGATTGTAGGTTTTGCTATAAATAGTCATGTCGAGGGTTAAACGCATCAGTCATAATCGAGAGAGATTACAGAGAGGAAGGGGAATAGCATCAACAGCATTTTCTCTATTGAGTAAACCTGTTGGAGCTATAGTAACAAGGCGATTGATTTATTACCTGTGTAATTACATTTACCTGGAGGATATCAATATTGTGGTCCTGGAACCAAATTAGAGAAACGCCTTGCTAGAGGAGATCCTGGAATAAATAAGCTCGATCAGGCTTGTAAACAGCACGATATAGCGTATTCCAAATTTGGTGATACTAAAAATAGATCAATAGCGGATAAAGCACTTGCTGAGAAAGCTTGGCAAAGAGTAAAATCTAGTGACGCGAGTATTGGTGAAAAAACAGCGTCTTTAGCAGTAACAGCAGCAATGAAAGCAAAAACTACGTTTTGAGGAGGAAAGAGAAGAAGGCGTGGGAAAAAACCCGCTAAGGAACAAGGAGGTAATATCAGAAGAAAACGTCGATCTACCAGTGGTAAAGCTAAAATGAAATCAACAATATGGTCAATGATAAAAAAGGGAGGAGGATTATACCTAAGACCGTATCGTGTGTATTAAATAAGAAAGAGCAATTAATAATTAAAAACAAAGAATTGACCAATGAAGAACTGATTACATATGCTTCTTGTTTTAAAATCCCATTTTTTAGAAGAGTATTTATGAAAGATGAATTACCGGTTAAGATGTGGAAAAATGAGACTGGTATTGTAAATTTGGATAATAGTGAAGGATTAGGCACTCATTGGGTGTGTTACAAGAAACTTGGTAAAACCATTTATTATTTCGACAGTTTTGGAGACCTTCCACCACCGAAAGAACTTCAACAATACTTTCGTGCGGCAGAAAATGTTTTTTACAATCATACAAGAAAAGAACCTGATGATACATCCATTTGCGGTCATTTATGTTTAGACTTTTTAGCTAAAAGTGTTAGTCAACTTTAAGATGTCTTCGTGTACAGTGTCATTAACCGGTAACTCATGTACTTTGCGCAGTATTCTGTTTTCAGCGCTACGTTTGCAAAAAGGAAGACTATGGGAAGCCGCATTATTGGATTTAACAACATATAACTCTATTCCAAACGTTAGTGAAGGAATTAATAACAAAATACATTATTACAAGACAAAAGATGATAAAGGAAAGTATTCAGCTTTGGAAGAATTCAGTTTACCAACAGGAGCTTATGAAATTGATAATATAAATGAAGTCATACAAAAACATATGGGAAAAGAAAATATAACAATAAAAGGCAATAACAATACAATGAAAGCCGAAATTACGTCTAAGTATTATATTGATTTTAGTCAAGAACATTCAATTGGTAGTTTATTGGGGTTTTCTAAGGAAACAAAAGTATTAGAACCTAATAAAACTCATTCTGGGAATAAAACTGTGACGATCATCAAAGTTAACAGCATAGATATTACATGTAACATTATACAAGGATCCTACAGAGATGGAGAAAATCGTCATATATTACACACATTCCACCCATCAGTTGCACCAGGTTTCAAGATAGTAGAAAAGCCTCAAAACCTTGTGTACCTACCGTTAAACACCAGTTTTATTTCAGACATCGTGCTGAACATAGTGGATCAAGACGGAAACCTTATTGACTTTAGAGGAGAAGCTATTACTGTAAGAATACATATAAAATCATCCGCTTAGATAATGGGGTTATCATTTAAAAAGAGAGAGCCAACCAGCAAAGAGGTCAGTAGCTCATCAGCTGTAGAAGGATTAACAAGTGACAACATTCGTTTTCTAGAAGAAATTGGATTAAAGGTCATTAACAATGGATATACTGGATATAGCGCAGGGTCCAACATTCGACGAGACCTTATGGGAAAAGGAATATCACACGCACAACCCTTACGCTTCGTCCAAATTAAACAATAACGATGAAATTAGGATTCCTATACAACAACAAGACATTTATACTCTTCCATGCGAAAGTTATTTATATATTGAAGGAAAAGTAACAAAAACTGATGGTACTGCTGGAACCACTGTTCCGTTCATAAATAATCCTATGGCATTTTTATTTGACGAGATTAGATATGAAATTTCAGGAGTTACAGTCGATTCAACAAAAAAGGTTGGAATTTCCAGTACATTGAAAGGATTAGCGTCTTTAACACCAAATGAGAAGAATCTGTTAGCTGTTGCAGGATGGGTTGCACCAGACAAAAGTACAATCGCTCCTGACTCTTCGGGAAATTTTGATTTCTACGTACCTTTAAGATTACTCCTAGGATTTGCTGAAGACTACAGAAGAATAATAATAAATGTAAAACAAGAACTAGTTTTATTAATATCATCAAACGATAATGATATTATTAAAGCAGCTGCTGGAACAACTGATGCCAATTTAGACTGGATACTAACATTAGACAAGATTGTTTGGAGAGTACCACATGTGCGACTAAATGATGAACACAGGATTACATTATTAAGAAAGTTAAAATCAGATCGAGACATTGTAATGCCATTCAGAAGCTGGGAGTTTCATGAATACCCCGTTTTACCTACAACACAACGGCATACATGGACTGTAAAAACTTCTACTCATTTGGAAAAAGCGAGATATGTAATATTTGGATTACAAACGAAGAAGAAAAGTATAATAACTGAAAATGCTGGTGAATTTGACCATTGTAAATTAACAAACTGTAAAGTGTTCCTGAATTCATAATTCTTTCCCTACGACAACTTTAATATTTCTTTTGATAAAAAAAGATACAGTGTTTTATACGACATGTACGCTAGGTTCCAAAATTCATATTACGGCAAAACAAATACACCTCTACTATCTCCCGTACAGTTTGAATCGAAAGCTCCGATTGTTGTAATTGATTGTTCCAAACAAAATGAATCTGTAAAATCGTCTAGTGTTGATATAAAAATAGAAATGGAATTTCAAGAAAACGTACCTGCAAATACATCTGCGTATTGTTTAATTTTGCACGATAAAATTGTTACATACACACCGTTGACCGGTATTGTAAAGACAGTATTGTAAAACGTTGTACCACC
Organism: Allygus modestus; assembly: GCA_963675035.1. Lineage (NCBI taxonomy): Eukaryota > Metazoa > Arthropoda > Insecta > Hemiptera > Cicadellidae > Allygus > Allygus modestus. Next base: position 197,087,169 of record OY776112.1, read on the forward strand.
ACCGGCACCGCCACTGTCGCTAACCTATAAATAGCGGAGCAGCAATGCAGGTCTTCAGTTGATCGTCTATTGGCGCATGGGTAACATCTTCTACAAAATGAGTTCTCCATCTGTTGTACAAGGTGATGCAGAGGTAGCACCGTTATTGGAACGTGATAATACTAGTGAAGCAGAAATCATCAAGGAAATAACTGCATTTTTAAAGTTTGGTAAAAGAGATAGAGAGGAGGAAATTAATGCAGACCCATCAAAGGTAGTACCAAAGAGGAAGAAGAAAGTTGAAGAAAATATTCCTCCTCACATTTTAACTGAAGTTTTTCTGCGAATCTTTTACCCAATCTCAGCATGCATCAGTAAAAGTGTATCAGTTGGATTGATGAAATCATTGGATTATTCCCCTACAGTAATACTACACCATGGAACAAAAAAGGTTTTATTTTCGCAAAATGCTTGGGAGTCATTTTTGAAACATGTACATTTAATAGAATGTTATTTAACTAACAGTTTGTGTGGAAGGAAAACACATATTCGACTTTTGGATTGTGACAATGAAATCGATATTGTTAAACATCGCGGGCAACTACAAGTGCGAATTAGAGACTTGACTCAACATGAAAATAAGATTCTACTGTCACGTGAAGAATTCTACGTTTTAAACTACGCAACAGAACCTATTACAAGGTACATGAGACAGTTGGTATTTGCAAGCGCTATTATTAAAGAATATTTGGTCGATACTTTGGAAAAACAACCTGATAGCACCATCGTGTACGGACCTGTGGATACATCTATTTTTAATAGAATACCTCATGAAGTTTGCATGTGGAGAAAGTTAAAGGATTTTGAACCACTTGTAGAAATCGCTACAGAAGCTACAGAAGAAACAACACAGGAAGAAGAAACGGAGAAACAAGAAGAAGAAGAAAACGAAACACAAGAAGAAGAAGTTAAAAAAGACTAAAGTTTGACTTAGTAAAGAAGAACACACGTGGGGTAGGCCTATTGGGGACGGTGCCCACGTTAAATATACACCAACGCGCCTGCAACTGTACGGCCTGGTATTTAACCTACCGTGGTGTGGAAAACAGTTTAGTTGATCGCTAGGTGCCATGATGAGCGGAGGGGATGAAGAAGTGAGTGTAAAGCCTTGTGTAATAGAATTTCAAGCATTTCGAAATAATGATGATAGGTTTATTATCAAGGAATTATTAATTTTAGACTTGCTTACATTTGTAGCCTACCCATTCACGTTTGAAGCTCCTTTTTCTTTTAACAAACTTAACACCAAAGCGAAAAGTACAAACAAATGGATAACAAACTACTTTCATCACATATATTGGTATGAAGGATTTATAAGCTACAGTAATCTGCACAGTATTATGTTTAACTTTTGCAAACAATATTCACATATATACACAAGAGGATTAGAAAAAAAGAACTGGATACAAAAGTAAACGCACGGTAATGTTTTCGATATAACTATCAGTAAGGACTTTAACATTAATCTCGGTAATATTTGTGTCGCTGCAAAAGATCTTAAACACGGTCAAACAAACTGTGCATTGTACAACGCATATCGTTTGGCTGCTTACTTGAAACAAACGCAGGAATGTGGTGGGGGTAGCGGAGAACAGAAATGTGGTGGGGGTAGCGGGGCCTATAAATACGAGGAGACAACACCGCTCCAGCACGAGTATTATTCGAGACTCCGAAGAGGCAACATCACAGAAGACACCACCACTGACGAAGATGGCATCACAACAATATCAACAAACATTGGTTGATCAATTCAACACTCACTCAAAATCGAACCTTCTGCTAACTAAAAAATGTTCAGAACTAAAAGAACAAAGACATTACATTATTCATAGCATCAAGAAAGTGGAAACCACACATGGAGAAGCAATTCTAGTATCATTGTGCGAAGGACCTATGACTCCAGGAGATGAGCCGAAGTTTCAAGTATTTCTTCCAAAACGATTTGTTCAACTGCTACAAAATGAAGACTTGCGAGATATTCAACCGGGGACGTTGTATTTGGTATCACACGGTGTAAGTGGCAACAACTCGACGGAACTCACTCTGCACATCATGCATCATTGTACATAATGTCTCTATTTGTTTTTCTCTGTTTGTATTTTTAGTCATCAATGTTAGACTTAAGCTTATTGTATTGTAAAATGTTTGTTTAATAAAGAAAAGAAGAAAAAAAAGAAAAAAAAGATTAAAAGAAAAAACAGCAACATAGCAGTATATTATTTTATATACTGCTGTGTTGCTTTTTTTAAAATTCAAACGGATGACCTTGAACTTTCATTCAGGGTTAACTTATGAAGAGGTATAAAAGAGAGGGAGCAGTGAAGTTAGTCTCAGTCTTGTCTAACACACGCTGCAGCTAACATGTCGGTGCCACCGATGAACAATTTATCATTCGATAACAATTTGAAGACATATTGTTGCGAGTTACAATGTTTTAAAATACCAGGCGATCAAGTTGACGGGAAAGCTTGTCCTAAGTGCAGGTGTTTCAGCTATTGCATATGTAGATGTAAAACATATCAAATGAACCGACAAGATAAAATACAAGAATTACGGCGACGGCTTGCATTACTTTGGCGGCGAGTGGAGTAGCAACCATCTGCCGCGCACTTGCCACCTGCCGCCTACCATCTGCCGCCTACCATCTGCCGCCTGCCATCTGCCGTCCGCCATCTGCTCCGCCCCACCACACTTTTACCCCCACCATTTAGTACGATTACAACGCTAGCTTGTGAACAGCCAGTACACCTCCGGCTCTCGACCGGTGAACATCGAGCTGCTCGTCCCGACTGTGTGTTCCCTGCGGTCACATAAATAGGCAAGGAACACACAGTCGGGATGGGCCGATTGGACAAACAAGCGCAGCACTTGAAAACTGCGTCTGACGGCCGCGACTCCAGATCAACAACATCGATGACGACAAACAACGGGGAACTATTGTAAACATAAATTATTGTAAACATAACTTATTGTAAATAAAAAGAAATGAAAACATTAAAGTAATAAATGAAATAGTACTACCTCGCACTCGTATCATTCGATTGCTTCATTCGATTGTTTTCATTCGATATTTTTATCGAATGAAAACTATCACAATCGGATTTTACGCGTGCGAGGTAGTACTTTTTTAAAACACCCTCCTAGTGACCTTGACCTTTAAACTTTCCCTCATTACGTCACAAAACCACCTACGTCACTGGCTGAGGCTCAGATGACGTATTTAATGACTCAGCGCTTCCGGTCACGTGACCGGAAGCTGTCAATCACTTGGCCCAGAACCGGCAAACCCACACTACTATAATGTCTACCAATTAACACAAAAATTGCATATGTAGTTGTACAAAGTAACTGCATGCTGTACAATTACAAAAAAAATTATGCAAATTACACTAAGTTAATCCATACAACCATCTATTTATCCGGGGATTGGAGATTATTTTGATTTTGGAGGGACTCAGGTGCCAATGAATTATTGGCTCTGTGTTTTACCACTGCATCGTACACATGAATGTGTATATTGTCAACTAATTGACAGGATAAATCTGTCGCAAGAGTGGGCACGTATATATGCAAATCTAAAATAATATCCTTAGTTCAGGTTGGGGGGGGGGGTAATTTGGTGGGAAAATATTTCCTTTAAGATAAAGGCAAATTGTATCATATTCAACGTTGTAACTTAAAACATATTCAGATGCGAATTAATGGGCCCACACAATTTCATGGCGCACTGATTTGTGGGGGGGGGGGATCTAAAAAAAGATAAGCTTAAGTTTTGATTAGATCGTCTTAGATTTCGGGGCAAGAAGCCACGAGTTCGATTCCGGAGGTGTCCAAATGACTGAGACGTTCAAACCGTTAACACTTAACAATGTTTGTATAAAATGACTCTGGTGTACACAAGCAAACAAAAAACAACAAATTAATATACACCGGAATGACTAAGTAAAATGATTAATTTATCAATTTTCGCAATTCATATTATCGGTCCACCCTAACAGCTTATGTAGAGGGGGTGGATTAATGAATCAACCTTCTTAAGATCTAGAGCTTTTCCTTTTTTTTGTTGATCGTAAATTTGGATTATTTTAAGATTAATACCATTTTAGAGTAATACAATCCTGGCAAGATTTGCCTGAATAAAGAACCCACTGTTTATTAGAGACAGTCAAAACTACGATTTCATACTTTGAAAAGTGTTATATTTATGCTAATTTAACTGTGTGTACAGTTTTAGTAATACAACCACCAGACTTCACTACAAGTGCGTACTTAGTGAACAATTTAACTAAGATTTGAAAATCAGAAATACCATTGCAATAAGTCTCCTCTTTGTTACTTACTTTTTGGTCTTCAAAAAATCTTTTTTAACTCAAACTAACAAAACAATGGAGTAGCACATTCTCTGATGAAGATAGTTTGAAAATGTGAATATTAATAGTAAAAATGAACAATATTATATTATATTTTACTCAAACGTAATAGAACGACTGGTTTTTTAATTTAATTGATCAGATCATGTTTAACTATCTTTTAAAAGGTATTATTGTGATTATTTAATATATTTTATTATATAAAACATTAATAACAGGTAATATATTATAAAATAGTTTGATACAGTAAAAAATAACATTAAAACTATAAATTCTCTATAAAACAGTAGCAATCGTTAGAGTATAAGACTTTTAAGTTATAAATTTTTCACAAATTTACGTTTGTAGGATAAAACTTAGTTGAGTTAGGCTGTTGGGCCTGCTTAGCGTAATAAAATGTGGAAATCGTCAAAAAAGGGATAGTAAAACTTGCATCTCGTAATCTGTGTTGGATAAAATTACTGTCTTTTAAGTCGTAAAATCCGTTTAATTAACTATAATAAGTTTCTGTAAGTGTACTTTATATACAATGTTTAAACACAACATGAATAACAATATTTTTCATTCGACTAACTAATCTTGTCTAAGAGGAGTTAACTCAACTGGAACATATTAAATGAAGACCTAGCGGTAAACAGGAACCCACCGTGATGATGAACAGGGATTGATGCTTAATTAGATGAATATGAGGGGCTGTGGTTGGGAGGGGCGGAGGGGGGGGCTGTCTGCAAAGTTTGAGCCAAGTTCATCCTCCTTCTATACAACTTCGTAGTCAAACAAAGACAAAGTCGTCATTGGAATTTCCAACATTAAGGCAAAATTCGTCTCTGAAGAATCATTAACATTTTTATAAAACTTATATTACATTAAATCGTTTCACTGATAATGATTTAAGGGATCCAGTTATAAATATAAAAAACTGACGCAATAAATATGTGTTCTTCAAACTTTAAAGTTGATAAACTCAAACTTTAATATTCACAATGTAGTAATAATAATGTAGTTTAATAACTAAATGTTGTAAAAAATACTAACATACTTCTGAAAACAAGCAAATCGCGCATACAAGTTTTGCTTTGCGTTAGAATTACCCAGTTAGCAATATTAATATTGAAACTTATTTTGAAATAGTGTATTTGTAATGGTTACAAACTACTATAAAACAATTTTGTCAAACAAATTGCCTTACTGATCCATTTCTTAATGTGGATAGATCATTTTAAAATTTATTTTATAATAATTTTAAATAAAACCATAATTTTTTGAAAATAACTTATTAATCAATTTATATTGCGGTTTAAAATGGTTTAAAGTTTGAATGGTTAATGATAAAACGGTTTAACATTTTTTAAATTAACAAGATAATATTTATTAAATAAACATTCTTTATACTTGTTTTCAAATATATAATAAACATAAAAATACATACAATTATCTTTTAATTTATAAATATAATACAACACATAAGCAAAATAAAATATGAAAATTAATATATAAATATTTTTAATAAGCTATATGAATATTTGTTTCACTTTTTAAACATGTAGTTGTCCCCTTTATGTGAGGATTTCAATTTTGAGTTGCCAATCATGAAGCCAATTTATTAACGTAGCCAATATCAGTTCATCTTCGTAGAAGGTTTAACTAATGGTTTATTCATGTAACCCCGTAGCAAATTCCAATATAAAATTCAGCACATATACAGGATGTCTGAAAAGTTCGTCACCAAACATCACAATATGGATATTTGGGTCAAAATAAGCAAAAGGTTTCCATAAACATTGGTCCTATTTTGCTTAGTTTTCCGTATTTCTGTCTGTTTTTGTTTTTTACTTAATACGTTATATCTTAGGAACATCTGAAGATATTAACTTCAAACTTGGTACATGTATTGCATCTAATAAGAACAATTTTGGAGTAGAATATCAAGTTTATACTTTCTATAATTTCAAAATGGCGGCAATTTTTTTCGAGGCTAAACATCTTAAAAACCGTAATATCTAGAAAAAATCTGTACACAACAAAAAAGTTGTGTAATTTTGTCATAAAAATAATGATATGAAGATTTTTAACCATAAGATTTTAAATAACTGAGTAGTGTTATTCTTACAAGTTAAAACATGATATTTTAGTCCAGAAATGGCAAAAAAGCATGTTTTAACTTGTAAAAATAAAAAATACTCAGTTATTGAAAATCCTATAGTTAAAATCCTCATATAATTATTTTTAGGACAAAATGACACAATTTTTGTGATACCTACATAATTTTTTCTAAATATTACGGTTTTTAAGATATTTAGATTTATAAAACAAAAATGGCCACCATTTTAACTGGTACAAAGAAGAAACTTGATATTCCATACTGAAATGGGTCTTATTAGATGTAATACATGTACCAAGTTTGAATTTGATATCATCAGATATTCCAAAGATACGTATTAAGTAAAAAACACAAACAGAAAGACGGAAATCAAAACAAGACAGGACCTATGTTCATAGGAACTTTTTTGTTCATTTTGACCCAAATAACCATATTATGAATTTTGGTGACGAACTTTACAGACACCCTGTATATCCATTAAATATTTATTAAATTGATTTATTCTAAAATGTGAGCGTTTACCCAAGATTTTAAAATTATTTTGTTTCTCTAAATGTTTAGAATCAGCTGCATTCCATACATACGGTGTTATTAGTATTTCTCGTATTTTAACTGAGAAACAAAATACATAACGAATCACTAAATTTGTGCCACTAGCTGTTAAATTTGTATAACCATTTTACAGTAAACAAATTAGACGTAATCAATAACTATTTTAATACAACATGAAATAAAATCACAAACAATACACTTATATAAGATATAACAACCTGCAATGTACACACCTTTAATTTGATCATTTAGTAGTCTTTTATAAATGTTACAAGTGTCACAACTCAAAACAATCTTAAAGTTGTATCAAAGTAAATAACAGATGCATTTTTTAGTTCAGTGATGAATACCTGATGAACTCACTAAGTTAATACTCAAATTTAATTCTGTCCTACAGACGGACGAGTAAGCTCATTCTAGAGCGTGGAGGGGGGAGAATATACCTCAGCGTTATACCAACTTTACATCCAAAGGAAAGTTCCGTCTACCAAGTTGCTCATGCCCTTGAGCCGACTGCGAGTGATTTGCTAATTAATTGGGAACTTTATGTGAAGTAATTGCTCCGTCCAACACCAATTTTGATAACTTTAATGTTTCTAGTTATATGTTGAGGTTTAATTTTACGATGTATTAACTAATTCATAAGAGAATATTTATTTGCTTTAATAATCAAAATTTCTTATTTCTGAGAATTTTTAGAATTTGATTTATTCTATAATAAAAATGTATGATAAAGAAAAGTAAAGGTGTAATTAGCCGTTTATTAACATTTACAAATTTACAATTTAATACATTAGATTACAAACTTATGGTGTAATTAGTTTTAAATTTCATTTTATTTGAGCGGATTTGACGACTTTTCCTTTAGTCAGGAATAATTATCCATAGTTTTATGTTTATCTGTATAAATAATTTCCCCTACTGGAAAAGGCTTTGTTATGTGGGTGAACTCAGCAACAGATCCCTGAAAATCCTTTAATTTTATACTTTAGTTTTAATAAATTACATTAAACAAGGTCTGACGATTCCAGTTACAACGGGAAAATTCAAAGAGAGCAAAATGATTTGTCTGTGCTACATTTTTAAGATAAACTAGTGAATTTTTACGATTAAAATATAATCACCTGGCCAAATAGGCCAACTGAAATAATCTTCTACCATGGATACACTTTCCAAATATTAAACTGAAAGAGGCTAAGACTTGAGGAACTTTTGTAATTTTCTAAATTTTCCACATATAGGAATATTCACGCTTATATATATTTTAAAATAATGTTTTAAATATAGAAAATTTGATATCGCATGAAAATTAAAAGTACAAAAATTACTTTTTCAATTAATAATCAGCGAGTGATAAAGCCCAAGATATACAAAATGGTTCTACAAAGCATCAATGTTCACGCTCCGTTCCTCGACAAAGATTTGTTCTCATCAAAGATACATCGCACTCTTAAAATAATGAGGTGTTTACAATAAATATACTTTGTATTCCTTGCATTTAGCAGCGAATTTCCCCTATAGGGAAGAAGCTATTATTTAGTCGGTATGGGAAGGGCCAGGACCATGATAACTTTTTGTTTTGAGGCTCCCAGATTCCAAAAACACAATTCGTTCAAATTCATATCTATGTATATCGGAAAAACATATATATATGTGTGCCCGTAGTCACGATAACTTTTGTACAAATGGTCCGACCATGATGCAATTTAGTGTAAACGTGGAAGGCAGCGTCTATTTTCATGAGTTAGAAAACCAGACAATTATAAAGGGGATTTTGTACCCCAAAAATGGGTTTTTGAACTTTTTACATACAGTTATTTGTAAAGCCAAACTTTAGTTTACACTACAATTGAATTCAACTTAAAAATAAACAATTTGGTATTTTGATCATCGTTCTACGTCAACTTGTTACTGAGATATCGAAAGTGCTAAACACAGTACGTTGTCCAATGTTAATCTTACGGAGGATAAGTAACATTTTACATCTTGCTTATTAATGAACATATATTAATGGAACTTGGTATGTGGTTTCATATGGTTGGGATTTACCGATATTTGCATACAAAACCCATTTTTGTGGTCCCCATGGCAGCAAACCTGCAGCAGCTATAATGTTATTCTTATGGAGGATAAAAAATATGTGATATCTTGCTTTTTTATAAACATCAGTTGGTAAAACTTGGTACGTTGCTTCATCTGGTAGGGATCCATTAGTAATTGCATAAATACCAGATTGTTGTGGTCCTTGATGCAGCACACCTGCATTCTCAGTCCTAACGCTTTTCTTATGGAGAATAAATAAAATGTCATATCGCGCTTTTTTATGAATATGCTTTGATGGAAGTTGGTAAGTGGCTTCATGACGTTGTGAAGTACTATTTGAAATTTGCTGAGTATGCAGGATTGCTGCAATGGGGTATTTTTAAAGTGAATTGCCTTAAAAGGTTGCGATATTAATTTAAGGCATGAAGAAAAGATTTAGTTTTTTCAGTTAATTAAGAATTGAGAAAAGCTTTCCCTCAGTGCCTAAACAATCAGTCGCAAACAAAAATATGATTGTTTTAAAAACGTTTCTAAGTAGAATGAATGTTTCGTGTGTGTGAAGTTATTTAACATAAATAGATTCAATACAGTAGAAAAATTTAAATTCAAGTAATTTGGTGATATCGAATAGTGACCGCTCTGAAACTAGAAATGTAATTTAAACTGAATCACAATAAACACAGCCTTGTAGACTTGGAAATGTTCAAGCAGTCAAGAAGGTTGCAGTATTATAACTTCTTACTGTGAGTGAAAGTTGGGTGGTATACTTTGTGGCCCCGATATGTTTTACACGATAGCGTTAGACATCATGAAAAAAACTGAGCACGAAAAGTGGAAAAGGAAACCGAAGTTTCCAAATTGTTTGCTTTATCAACAGGAAACCCTATGTTAAAAGCTTTATAGTTTCAGTGTATTATTTTAAGATTAAAACAAGAAGTAGTGATTTTGATATTGATTTCTGAGTAATTACAGCTGTGTTTACATGTATTGTATAGTTCCCTTTGGAAACGTAAAATCTTGCTGTCCAAAGAACTGGTTATGAAATTTAAAAAAGTTAAACCAATAATAGACATTTTATTTTATTAAAATGTATTTTATAAGAAAATTAATAAACAAATGTTATTTATAAAGTATAAAGGAAGCAGACACTTTACAAACGATTAAAATATCTGGCTCCGTTGAAGACTAAACATTATTGCCAAATGAAACATTGGCGGCCAGTTCAATAGTTTCCAAATTAAACATTTTAAATCATTATTACCTGCCATAAGTACATTCAAAAAGTATATTACTTCTCTGCGGTACCTTGCAATATTTTTACAAGTAAAAAATACGGTAACAAGCAGAATAGGCAATATAAATTTACACCAAAAATTCTATTCCATAACAAGTTATATTTACTTTTTTTAATGTTACCAATTTTTCTGAAGAAGTTTACCGGTGTTCTCAATTGGCTAAGTAGATTGGACTAGGTACCGGGATTAGGTGTTATGGCGGGGGAATAAAGGATCCCATTAACTAGAGGGGGGTGAGAGAGGTAAATCTAGGGGTTGGAGTTAAATCGGAGCCGAGAGATAAGCGACTGGGGGTGATTTAGCACCTCATGAAGATATTTGCCTGCCAGGCTTAAAAAAGGGATGTATTATAAGTTTATCTTATTAATCAAAAGCAAGATAAAGGTTGTCAAGCAGCATGTTCTACGTTGGTGTACGAAGGAAAAACAAACATGTGTAAATATTTAATATCAATTTTGTATTTATATACTTAGTTGAACAATCATTGATCATTGAACAATGATTAAATGTTAGGGTGTATGTATTTGAATCATAATTTTAGGTATTCTAAGTTATTTTACATTTTATATTTAAGTAAGGTAATTTATTAAATTCACGACAATCGGTTTTCATAAATCTCTTTTCACTGTGGAAGGTCCCTCAGTAAAGTTCAGGTCACTTAACACTTTAGGTAATTCCAAACAAACGTTAACAGTGTATTGTATGTTTGCTATGAATTTAGTGTTGAATTAGTTAAATTAATCCCATCTGAGACTTGCTTATCTAAATATAAAGCAAAACCCTTCCAGGCACCTTTAAGACAACCACAAGTCTGACACTCACCAACCATATACTGGAGTGGAATGTTTAAATGAAAAAATTGGAGGAAACCTATTTGTTTTTTTAATTTTTTTATCAAAACCCCCCGTAAGGCGATCGAATAAATACAAGTATCAAGTTAAATATTGGAATTTAATCAGCTGAGTGAGATGATTTGACTACAAATTGAAATCAGGTGAACGAGCGAAGGTGTCGGGAAAAGCTAGTTTTAGAGAAGTAACTCCAAAGAACACAATACCGTAGAGTTGTTTTAGTGGGCGAATGAAGCTCTCTCAGAGTGTGAAGGAACAGATTTCGACTGTGAAATGGTCCATGGATGAGTGGGAGAGAAGAGGAAAAATAAATCAGAGGTGATTCTATCCCCGCTTAACAACATTCTGAGAACACAGAAGCTATTCCTAGATGAAACTTCACACTGCATCGCACGTATTGGGGTAGTCGAGAAGGATATCAGGTTAATTTTTACCGTGAGACACTAGGAGTGGATTTAAAAGTATACACAGTTAAAATGTTAGTGCATTTTGTAAATGTAATGAATCGTTTATTTTTTATTTAAATTTTTCATGTTTTAGATTTTTGATTGAAAAATAAAATAACATCTACTTTAGTTAATCTAATTTCTTAGGAATAAAAGCAACTACAGTTTAATAATAGGTTTCCTTTCAGTCAATGCCACGGACGTACTCTAAACTGAATAACACTAAAAAGGGCTCTTTGTAGAAGAAAAACATCCTCTTTGTAGGCCTAGTCATTAATTTTTTAGGTCTATTTTAGTCTATTTGTAAATGAACATTCAGTACAGGGTGCTTTGAGTCCATCATCGTTACCAAAATTATTGGTCTAAACCCAGGTCCTAAGATCTATCTATCAGCCAGCTTAATATATAGTGGCCCTTGAACATGATTTGAGGGGTTGCTAAACATTTAAACCTATACTCTTGTATTGCTCACAATCACAGCGAGCGGTATGAGTGACAGCTGGCAAAGCTGTAACTCTGACATTTCAACACGTGCGGTCCACATGACCCGTGACGCCATGCTATCCGTGTTGCTGTTTTTAAAATCTGCTATTTCCATAGTTATTTTTTAGAATATTCACGCCGATGCCGACAGTATTTATTTTTACGCGTTCCAATACGGTGTTTCCCTGAAATCCGGACCTAAACTGGGAGTTCAACTATTTGCTTAAAAGTGTCCCTTCTGTGCCTTAGATATTTCGTGTCGTGCTGAATGTTTATTATTGTTGATATACTAACAAATATTTAGGGTAAACATTTAAAAAACAATCGGCTTCAAGCTGAAACAGTTTTTCTAATTAACCGTCATGCTAAACGTATATTTTCTATCGGCCGTCCAAGAGAACATTTCCTCTTTGGTAAATATTTATTTTAATTTATTAATGTAATTTTCGACATATATAACCATAAGTTTAATATATGATATATTATATTATACTGTATAGTATATAGACTATATAGACTGTATAATATATTAGTATATAATATAACAGTATATTTATAATTATCTAACTATTAGTAAAGTTCGTTGTCACTTTAAGGGTTTGTTTATTGCTTGAAATTCCAGAAAATATTCAGGAATAGTATTCAGAGTCGCTAACGCCAGAATGTATAAATTTAAAAATGAAGTCTATTAAATCAGCATAACCAGTATGTTTAAAAAGGGAACAACAAAATACAAATCAATCACATAACTCAAATGTATTTTATTTCCATTAACTGTTTATAAATAACTTAATTTAAAAGTGAAGGCAATATAACAATGCCAAGAATGACATATTTTAGATTATTTTTATTCTAATACAGTTATATTTGTGGTTATTAAATCGTAATAGTTCGGTATAGGCACTAAACAACAAAGTTTATATTCTTTGCGTGAACAATCCTTGCTAAACCAAAACATTTAACTGATTTCCATACGATCTAATGGACGTTTGGACAAAAATGTAAAACTCTGTTATGCTAACTTGCAATCGTATTGTCGTATACAACGCATAAACAACTTCTAAATAATGACTTATATCTAGTCGATTACAAATACAAACACAATCTACCTATGCGGTAGAGCAGGAAGCGATACAATGATAGATGTTTCATGTTACCCGACATTAGTGACATACAACAAGCCGATATGTAAGTAGGAAAGGAAACAAGGCATGCATGTGATAACAATGTAAATAGTACCAGGAACTCGCCGCTGACCTTCTGTGGCGATACGTGCTTTTAGAGGCAGCCAATATAAAGATATTACACAACGTTTAAATTGCACTTAAGTCATCTGTGCCTTAACTTATTAGCAACAATAAATTAGACACGTTAAAAAAGTACATATTACCTCAAAAGTTGTTGCATTTATTTGTTATTGGGAACGGTGGGTTTACTCAATGACTTATTACTGTAAACTACTATGAACATTTAAGTTTATAATGTCACTATGAAAAGAAACTATAATGTCACTATGTCTAATTTATATTATTCAACACTTTTAACGCATACCATCAAATCTTAAAACATATTATGTCTATAATAAGTGGGGTTTTAGTGGCATTAATTAATATCTTGAATAGGAAAATTCGTATCCTTACAATTAAATATACATTTATTTATAAATCTAAATATTTCACGAAATTTGAGCCTTTCTTCATACAATGGAAAGTATCCTTTAATAAAATTACAACACCCATCGATTTATACACTCGTTTATTTTCTCCATTCTAATTGGTCTTCCTCGCAGATATGCACAAGAGTGTGTCTTACTCACACGACAAGAGGCAGTTCTCCTTATTGAATACCCTCCTTAAATTAATTTGTGTCGAAAGACTTGCGAATTTTACCAATAGTTTGATATTTCAGTATTGCAGTAAAATGATGTTTTAAGGCCAAAAATACATTTAAATTGATTTATTTTACGTATTTTTTCAGTTTCGTGTTGATTTATTTATTAAGTTATAAGCTAATAGATATATTTACTATGAATATTTTCAAGATAATTTGTGCGTAATTTTTAATGAGTCAACAAAGGAATTTTCTCTTAAATTGTGTTGCCCTTATTTACTGTATCACATTACATAAGTTCTTATAAATGGGGAAAAAGGTCGCGCCACACAGGGAAGTGGGCTAAAGACAATAAATGGGCCAAAACTCATTTTATTGTTGTTGGCAATCCTGCTTTATGAGTCGCGGCGAAATAAACGTGTTTGGGAAGGGGGGAGGGGTACAAACGAGCTCTGTGTCGTTGTTGAAAAATAAAGAAGTGAAAATGTAACTTTAACATCACTGGTAGTGGGGTTTTGTTCTTATTTCTAGGGTAAGAAACTTGTTTGGAAATAACCAAAATAATTCTGTACTAGTTATTTTTAATTTTGTGTTCTATCAAACGCGATAAGGATTCCCAATACAGTTATGTGTTGTTGTTCCTTTCTTTTATTCTGTTCACAGTTATCTATTGGCTAATGACGTTTCATAACGAAATGTCTGAATCCAATAAATGTACAGAGATTCTCGCACTCACTTATAAATTATTGCAAAATACAAATCTATTTACGCAAGTATTAAATTACCAAAATAAACGCTTTTGTTTATTTTTCTACCAATAATAACTTGAATACCTATGGCAAACTTATTTCAACATGCAAAGTTTCAGTTTTTGGCCAAACTATTTTTTAGTATTATAAAACATAGTGGCAGTCATAGCTAAATGAGTTGAGTACTGGCCTACCACCCAAAAGACTAGGGTTCAATTCCCGGTGAAGTCCATCTGACTTTCGAAACTCAAGACTGACACCTGCTTCGGAAGGCACGACAAGCCGCTGGTCACGGCTACTGCAGAAGTCGACAGGTCAAGTCGGCCACTGGTGCGGCCTGAAAACTCTGATAACAGACCTATGCCAGAACGTACGTTACACGAACTACATGTTTTTTTTCTGCAATGAAAGTAGAGTGAAGACACAATGTAAAGGAACGTTCATTACTACAAGGCCATTGTATCTCTAATTAACACTTCTCTTGTCTCCATTCCAGAACGTCATTCTCCGTTGGAATGACACCTCTGATACAAATAAAAGTAAAAGCTCTGGCTTGCCCATGAAAATTCTCCAAATTTCAATATGCTGTAGAAATGAATTTTGTAATACTGACATTTAAGTCTAAACTAGGGAAAGTTAAGGGGTTTGATCCCGATTGTACCTTAGTCCCAGTATTGTTCGTATGGATATTCAATTTGTTTGACTAAATGCAATAAATACACAAGCACTAAGAAAGGCAAGTCTAATGTTAAAAATTCACACACTTTTTGACGCTTGGAGCGTTTTAGGCGAAGTTCTGCATTCAAAAGATAGCGTTAGCAGTACTTGCTACTTCAGCTGCTGTCTCTCGCGGGATCCCGCGCGCTAAGAACTACATCATTTGTTAAAACTTAGGATGTATTTTTACCACAATACCGTAATTTCTGAGTATTTATGTATTCATTGCAATTCATTGCACGAAAATGGAGGAATTATATACACACCGCTAAGCTATATTTTATTTGAGTGCAGAATTTCGTCTACAAGGGTAAACATAAGTGCATGAATTTCTAATACTAAACCTGACCTTAGTGTCTGTGTATTAACTGGTTTGTGTATTCCTTGCTGGATTATAACATGATGATATTATTATTAACGTGTTATAACAGAAATGTATTATTCGAAATAATTCAAAAGTATAACAGAATGCAGCGCACTGAACTATTGTCAAACCGGGTTTTATAGCGGTTACTATTCAACTTATATCTACGAAAAAAGTCACCACCTTAAATTTATTGGTATGAAACTTATCAACTACTTATAATGAACAGTAGCACCTATACATATAGTTTAATTTATAGCCAGCCAATATGCATCCAAATATTTGGGTGACAGATCACAGTTTGACAGGACAGCTGATGAACCAGCTGTTATCCAAACAAACAACTGTGACGCAAGCAGCTGGGTGCGCGTCACTGCACTCGTCAGCTGCACTCGACCATTATTGGGAGGGTATTACTGAAATGTGCATATCCAATCTCCGGTTCTATTTCAATATTTTTTTTGTTTTCATGAAATAATAACAATTGAAGAACATTTACGGTGAAAATTATACTTTTTTTATGCAAATAAAGTGAACATGCATGGTATTTATTTACTTTATTCTAATTTGGGGAACAGTTATTTGTGTATTAAGGGAGTAAAGTGCAACTTTGTCTCCCTGAGGGAAATTGTTGGCGCCCGACGCCGTAGGGAGATTGTCCCAATTTTCCCGAGGGAGACAATGTACTTTACTCCAGTAATACACACAACATTCTTCCCACACCCCAAAATCCACAAGTATTGATAAGTATTCACAATCGCAATCACTGTCCATTTTGGTTGCGTAATGCGTAATATCTAACCTGGGAACTCGGAACGTTAATTGAAGCTGGAGCGAAATATCAATCAGCTGATCCGATTCCGTTATAGCTGCAGCATTAATTATTGCAGCGAAATGCCAGCTGATTCTGTTCCGCGGGAGACAAAGTACTTTGTCCGGTGGGAGACAAAGTAACACTTTACAAGGAGTAACACTTTACTTTTCATTGCAAAGAGTAAAATTCGACTTTACACAGTAGGTGGGGGAAAACAATATTTTTTCCTTACACATTAAACCGGAATTATATTACTTTTAAATGTGAGTTGCTTAAATTCTTTGTACAGCCTACTTAAATTAATGTTATGTAATGTTCTACAGTTTTGGTTTAATTTCTTTGAAATTGAATATAAAAAGATGAAGAATTAAAAAAAAAAATAAAGTTATGCTGTCTCTATAAAATAAACATCCGTACATAAACATGTTTGATAATTCAAGATGGTTTTAGAAAGTATTATCAATGACTACATATACAATTGTATATGTAGTCATTGGTATTATTCGGAAAATTTACCTAAATATACCTAGCATAGGGGTTTATTAGTAGAGGGAAATGATTTGATGATGATCTGATCTTGTTCCTGAGGCTAGGCTTTAACTGTATCAACTCCATAAACATTTTGGAAAAAGAATGATAAACATTTTGTAATGTTGAAAATATATTATTATCATATGTTAATCTGATAAGATCTGCCCCTTTATAGTTTAATAGTACTTGTATTTCTGTAACCTTAAATCTGGTATTTTACATTAACGTTTCTAAGGTATGTAGCAGAACAGTTTTTATTTAGTTGTTTAGGGAATTTGTAGTATTTAATTTTATGGTAAAGTGGAGAGACATATTAATTGATCTAATAAACGTTTTAGGTGGTAGAATTAACAAATGAAATTTACTCTTAAAGTCGTTCGTAACTTCCTATAAAAGAGGTTACTAATACAAAAGGGTAAGCATTCTCTTAAAATAACATTTGTTTCATGAATGTTTTTCACACTAATTATTTGGATTTATTTTTGTGGCAAACAAAAATACGTTAATGAGGTAAATTAAACATAAATATGAATAGCTATTTTTTAATTCCTTTTGTACTAGAAACTATATTTTAGTAATTACAAACTGGTATTTTCGTTCTTAGCTTTCGCGGCCAATGTCAAAGACTTGAATTGGTTTCGGTCTCAACAGTTCGGCTTAGTCACTACATACCCAGTGACCTCACACTAGAACGAAACGTCACACTAGAATTAATGCTTCAACGTCTTCACGCAAATAAAATATCTGTCAATCTCAAAGTTATAGTAGCTCAAAACCAGCCAGATCATTACCAAGCGTACGTTGCACTTTGCAATTATTCTTTATTCGCATTGGAGTCTTTGCTGATCCTGTCGCGACTTTTCAGACCACTCGTCGTATTTTACGACTGAGCTCTTCAGACCGTGACGGCGCGACGGCAGACGGCGCACACCTAGCACGAGCATGTGCGTCTGCGCGAGCGTGAGTGTGTGCGAGTGTGGGAGAATGACATGTATCTGCACCACGTGCCGGGGCCGTGCCGCATCCTGCAACGATCCTGTAATTTTGTCCGACACTACTCCATGACTCCTTGACCCTGGGCGGATTAACAGCACCAGATGACGGCCGACGCCCCAGACCTGGGCACTAGAACAAGACGTCGGCGTCGCGGTGGAGGTATAACAGGGCCAATCAGCACCCTTTGTCGTCACGACAAACATAAATATCTCCTTGCTTTACTTTGGAATGTAAACAATATACAGAGGATATTAATCACAACCGGTAACAGTCACTCATTCCTTTATGAAAGATGCATTTCCTTTTTCCTTGTATTTAAACATTGTTGAAATGTTGAAATGTTTACGATACTTTTGAAATTTAAATAACAAATGCCCTTGTAGCAGCAAACCTGCGTACTCAGCTAATTTCCAATGCATATACAGTGTGATTGAAATTACTGTGCCAGCTGTTTTTCTTGAAAAGTATAAGAGCTATTAAAAAAAGTTAAAAAGCAACTTTTCTGAATTTTTGGCTCTATATAATTTTGTTATTATGAAATTGTTATTTTATCCGCCATTTTTCCAATATGGCGTCCAACTTGAGTTTTTCTTATTGAATGCCCATAGTTTTATTAAAGAATCAGATATAGAATGTAATTTTAAAAGTTTTTATTCTTTGTACTTTTTAACTAAACCTAACCGTTATGGTGGTTTTTATTATTTTTAACAATAGGTATCTCACCTTTTTTGTAGCTCTGGAGGCTAAATAGTTAGGTTTAGGAAAGAAACACCAGGAAAAAAACCTTTTAAAATTAAATGTTCTATACCATTAATTAATAAAATTAGGGGAAATCTCATTTAAAACATTGTCCTGCCATTTTTCCAATATGGCACAAATTACAATTTTTCTTAGGAAATTAGTCTACTTTTATTAGTTAATGGGGTATAAAATATATTTTAAAACGTTTCTATTCTTGGCGTTTATTTCCTAAACTTAACTGTTTACCATCCAGAGCTACACAAAAGGTCGGATACCATTGGGTATACACTAACTGTATATTCTCTGTATATTCAATGCAGATACCCATTGTTAAAAACAATAAAACCAACTTAACAGTTAGGTTCAGTGAAAAAATACAAAGAATAAAAACGTTTGAAAACTATATTTTATCCCTGATTCAATAATAAAGCTATGGACATTCCATAAGAGAAAAACTCAAGTTGGCCGCCATATTAAAAATGGCGGATAAAATAACAATTTCAAAATCACAAAACTATACAGAACGGACAATCTTGGGAAGTTGCTTTTTAACTTTTACTTTCTCCCCCTATACATAGTATATGGAGAAAGTATTGTTTTCGTAAAAATTTTCGAATTTGAGTTGTTAGTGGAAATATTCGTTTTGGTGCTCCCTGAACCCAAAAAAGTGGTTTTTACGTGATGTCTGTCTGTGTGTGTGTGTGTGTGTGTGTGTCCGTGTGTGTGTGTGTGTGTGTGTGTGTGTCTGTGTGGATGTGTACAGAGCTAGAGCCCTAACCAATGGGCCGATTTTTATGAAATTTGGTATGTAGGTACTAATCCACGATATCTCCAGGCGTTTTTATCATTTTTTGGAATTTTTTATTTTTAAGGGTAATTATCCCCCAAAAACCACCAAAAATCATGAAAAATCAAAATTTCTCAAAAACGGCTCTAACGATTTTGATTAAACTTTGGTCGTTTGTAGAACTTTAGTTTTCCACGAAAATGACACCACCCACATGTCTGTAAAAATGCGGGTTCAGAAATTACAGGACTTAAAACATTAAAAATTCAGTTTTTTGGATTTTTCTTAAAAATACATAATTATAAAAAAATATTACTATTCACCATTAAAAAGAGCTCAAAAAAGTAAATAATTTAGTATTTTGAATTACTATTCTACGATTGCTGGTTGCGGAGAAAATTGGAATTTTAATTTTGCGGTAAACGCAGTACGTTGTCCAATGTTATTCTTATGGGGAATACAAAAATTACTATTTCTCTCTTATATACTGATAAATTTCATTCAAACTTGATATGCTTGTCAAGTTAGCATTTGGCCAACAGTGGAAATTTGAAATATGTTGCCCCTTAATATCCCTGGGGGGGGAATAGGGGGCATTTCCCCTCTTAAAACCACGAGTGTAGCAATGGATTCTGTAGTGCCTCCAAAGCAGGGATTTGGGTGGATGTTTTTTAAAACAACTTGTTTACAAGATTTTCTGTACATTCGACCGTGCTTTGTATTCTATATTTGGTAAATAAAAAGTAATTTATTCATTAAAGTTGGACTAAAAGGGAGAAAGTATGTGTCAGTTTCCTGATACCGTTTATTTTTAATAGCTCTTATAATTTTCAAGAAAAACAGCTGGCACACTTATATCAATCACCCTATATATGTATCTTAATATTCTTCTATATTTATAAATACCCCCGTAGCAGCAAACCTGCGTACTCAGTGAATTTCCAACGCATGTATATGTATCTTAATACCACATAAAACCAAATACCAAGTTTCATCAATATACATTCATAAATAAACGATTTATGACATTTTAATTATTCTCCATAAGAATAACATGGCGGCTGAGTATGCAGGTTTGCTGAAGCAAGGATCACAATTAATGGGGTTTTATACAAATATCAATATAACTCAAGTAGGTAAACCAACATGCCAAATTTTATTACTTATGTTCATAATAAAGGGAGATAACACTTACTTATTCCCCATAAGAATAACATGGGGGCTGAGTTCGCAGGTTTGCTGCTACGGGAACTATTGGCAAAAAATGTATTTTAGTGGAAATATCAATAGACCACAACGAAAAGTTATCATGGTCCCGGGTGTGTCTTACCATGCCGACTACGGTAGTAGCTTCTTCTCTATAGGGAAAATTCGTCAATAAAACGAACAATAGCCAATTAAAATAACTTTGTTTTATTCTTGAGAGAAGTTAGTACACACACTAGAAAAGGTTTTTTTGGTTGAGGGTAAACAGAAAGGTTACTGCATATTAACTTAATATATTATTAGCTATTGGACAAAGGGTTAAGGGAACTAAAACCGTACTAAATCTTGCAAGAAAAATTAAATGCAACGATTTTTATGAGTTTTTAAAGTTTTGATAATAAAGTAAAATTTGATATTCATTGGGATATTGGGTATTTATTACAGACCAGAATATTTAAAATAATAATGGTATATTACGGAATAGAACAAATAACTTCGTACATGCACATATACCTACATATACTATTGTAAGGGGCCTTATTTTCGTTTACGCCCAGGGGTACTAATAACGTCCCTGAAGTTATCATCTGATCAAATTTAAACCCTTTTCACATGAACAACAAGGGGACTTTGAAGGACATAGAGAAAATAATCATCAAAGTTTTCGATGTTACGATTGTTTTTCTTTTGTTTAGTTTTGTATACATCAATAAATTAAGCATTAAGACGTAAAATGAAGTTGGATTAAAGACATAATAACATTTAAAATCACCAATTCTAGTACATTTCCCTTCACCCGAAGTGACTTGTTTACCCTAATCATTTTAATTCCCTTTCGGACACACAACAAATATTTACAAATCAATAAACAAGAACTGGCAGAACTGCACCATCAGCAGGGTTGACCGACCCTCGACAGACGATTGAGGTTCAGGATCCGTGTGGAGCGTTCGTACTGATAATAACTGGTGCGACCAATCAGGAAACAGGCAACAATGGTCATGTTTTATTGCCGCCGGGGTGGCACACCTGGGGCGAAAAGGGAGGCATTTCCGCTTCCGCTGATCCACACGTTTGTCTGTCCAAATGTCGATCAGGTAAGGGTAGAAGATCACCGTGGATCAATGTAGAGAAAGCGCAAGTCACTGTCGGTATCTATTTTTTCCAATGTTTGGGTAAGATCTAATCCAGGTTCAGTTCTGGATGATTTTATAGTCAATAATGATTTGTCATAGGGAAGATTAAAAAAAATACACCCGGAATTATGAAACATAACAATATTTAAGTTTCTGTTAAGTAAAAATTATAAATCCACCACTTTAATCGTATTTTTAGTCATCATTCAATGCTAACTAACACACGAAGAGGTTAAAATTTGAAAGATTTTTAATACTGTAATATTTTTCCTATTAGGCATTTAATCATTGTACGACAAAATCTATTCTGAGGAGCGTACAATATACTAGGTACAAGGTTTAGTTTTAAATAATTATGGTTTTGCAATTATGCATTTATTCATTGCATTACAATATACATTGTTATGAACCAATAATCTACTAGGAGAAATTAAATAAACTAACTATTAAAAATCAAGCTGACATTTTTGTAAGATGATGAAAACAGTTAAAAAAATGACGCCAAATAGACTATAGTAAGAGTCCATGTAAAAATCTAACTATTATATTAAATAATAATTAATCAATCATTTACCTCAGCGTCAGTGCCAACTTGCATACATCTATCTTACTTAATTTACAAATAAAATACATATTTACGTTATACGGTTCAATTAAAAGGATTTGTTGGCTTAGAAAATGACAGTTTCTGGACAATAAACTGTTATCAATAAAACGCACCCACGTGCTAATTGGATGGATCCTGTCTGGAGTGTTCAGTAAACAGGCAGATAATCAGACAAACAGACGGACAGATAGAGACGGAGATATGCAGACGGAGGGACAGATAATAGTTCAATGGCAGGAGACATAGAGCTGAAGAGAACAAAGGAAATCCAGTAGAAGTCCGATTATCCGAGGTCCGATTATCCGAGCCGCCGGGTTAACCGAGGCAAATACAGTACTGTATATAGGAAATAAATCGTAAATAAATAAATAAATAATCGTAAATCGATTGAAAAATGTAGCGGCTGTGGTTGCTAGGTCGAGTATTACAAGGTACTCCTATTGGTTGTTGTTAGGACCAATAGTCTTATCGGTCGACTGTGTTCGCGTTAGAGATGGGAATTATCGTTGTTTTCCGGCAACGGTTGTAACGACAACGCAGCTATCCAATAACGTGTTGCGGCAACCTGTTATTTAAATAACGATTGCCAACTCTAATAACGGGTGTAGAAACGTTATTAGAATAACAGGGAGTTCTCCGCAACGTGTTGCCGCGATAACGTTGCCACGGCCGCAACACTGTTATTCATCCTGTTATGTTAAATAACACCCATCTTTAGTTCGCAGTTCGCGCCATTGTCTCAGTCTACGACGAACTGATTAACCATGCGCTTCAGTCCCGTTTTCAAGCAGTGTGTTGTTTCACAAATATGAGTGGTAAACGTAAAAGAGTTGTGGTTTCTTTGGAAACAAAATATAATGCAATTAAGAGATTGGATAAAGGGGAGAGTATTAAAAAAGTTTATTTAATCATAAATCACATATTACTGTATTAATAAACCGTATTCTCCAGTTTCAATACGATTTTTGTCTAATTATAACCTATAATTTTTACCGCCGTGTTATCCGAGTTTTTGATTATCCGAGGTAGTCTCGGTCCCGTTTAGCTCGGATAATCGGACTTCTACTGTCCTGTATTTTATTCAAACTCGTTGACGATATGATACACAAATTACAAAGTAAATTTGCACTCCCATGTTTTCAATCTCATACATAGACAAACTGATGTTAAATTTCTTGGAGAAATTATGCATATTACACGGCACTACCACTTCCAAAACATTTTGATTCACTTGGTTTTTAGATCACTGGCGTCCTGTAAAGGGGTTTGTTGACATCGCTTTACATTTGCTATTATAAAAATAAATAACAGTGAACAATGACAATACTGTAGCGACTAGATGTTTCACGAATCTCCGTCTTTCTTTGTAAATTGTCTAGAATGTCGTACAAGTCTGTTCTCTTTGAGGCTATAGGAACATTTGTTTACAGTTAGGAGAAAAGTATCAAACTCCAGGATGGAGCGAATTAAAAGCGAGGTTCCAGGAGGTTTGAAAATGACTGTTGTAATTGTAATACATCCTCTATATCTACTGTCGTGTATGACAATACAGTATTAGTGTAAATATAAAATATGTTTATGTATTACAATACATATTTCATTATAAGCTTTAATTAAAAAAAACGTAATATGTTAATAAAAACGTGATTTAACTAGTTCAATCAGTAGAACGCTTGCAATTTACAAAATACCATCTTTACCGGTATGGTGAAGGGTTGATAGGAATGGATCACCAAATGATATTTATAACAAGAAATCAAATATTATTTTACAGTACATGAAATTATTTATTCTATTTTAAATCAAAACATGTTTGAATATTAATCTATATCCAAACTAAAATGGTAATCGTCAACGAGAATTCCATTGCTGTGCAGAGATGTGAAGTTAAGCCAAAAGAAATATCAGGTGTATTGGACGCTGGCGCCAGTGACGTCATAATCAGCTGATCAAACACCGGCTCTGGCGTCAAAGTGGTGCCAACAACACCCAAACACTGCGTCAATGTAACATATTGCACTTCATTACGTTACCAACATGTCGGATAAAATTATCAGTACTCATAATTAATTGTGTATCACCATATTTAAGTACTACCTTTCACCTGTCATTCGCTTTTAATGTGTACTAAGTTGTTATCTCATAGACTGTATGCACCTAGGAGTAGTTTGGTTAGAAGTAGTTTTAGATCGTATTTTTAGTCGTTTGTTAGTCGTTAGGCTTAGAAGTAGAGAATTTTTAATAGGGTAATTGAACAATTATTTTGTCTTATTCGTTTTTACATATGCTGTAGAATGGTGGATTACTAAACCGTTACAGAAGGCTCACGCGATTCTATAATGCGTGATGGAAAGCTGGTATGAAGCATAAGAGGGTATTTCAGGAAAATTCGCACTTGAACGCAAAATGAAGGTGAATTCACTTAGTTAATTTTCTTCTCTGTATACGTTGGATGTCAAGAAATTCGTTACTTTTCATATATTTGTACAGATATTTTATGTTTAAAATTTAAAACTCATTCGATTTTTCTGCGCGTTTCCGCTCTCAAACGCATTTTCCAGGTAGCAGTCGAAACAACGGTTTAGGTATAAATCCTTACAGATACACAGTTTACAGCTTTCTTCAATATTTAAGTTTGTGCCCTACAGTGAGAGTGACATTTGTGTTTCAATTTTAATTTAATTTGAATCAAATATGTTCTTTGTTCATTTCATTTGGCTTGCATTTACACGCGATTCATTTGCTTATGTCACAAATGTTTACTGCGTTTTGCACTTTTGTTTACCCAACTCCGTTACAAATTAATCATCCCTATTCCCACGTCAATTCCCTTTTCAATCGACCAATCAATAACTGGTGTACAAACACTGCAGGCCCACAGTTCTAATATTGACGGATGGCAGCTTGACAACTACGATTGTGTTGAATCCCCGGGGTTATACCTTCACGGCCGCCGGTTCATCAACGACTGATACCGCGCTAACCATTGAGCATAGTCTATTAAGTCTACGATTAAATGACTAGTAAACTGGTTCGATAGTTAGTTTTACGCAGTTTATGAAAAAAAAATTACAAATAAATCTAATTTTTAAATTGCTTAACATCGTTGGATAGAAAAAAGAGCCGAAAAAATACATTAACTCCGAAGACCACCCGTATAATATGCAGTAAATGAATCTGAACATTTATGAAAAATTAAGTATAGGACGGTGACACTAATTATTTATTACTGCAGATGTTTCTTTCCTACAATCCATGAATAACGTTAACACAATCACTAGCATATTTATGAATCAATTTAAATAGTGTCTCTAAAATCTTTATCCTAAAATTCTGAAAGTTATTTAAAAAATTCAATGACAAAATTAACTGAAAAAATTACAAAATTCAATGTGAAAATTAATGTTCGCTAAATGTATCGAAAATGTCTGGCGTCAAGGAGTGGGAATATAAAATAGCATGTGCAACATTGAAGTGGGAGGCTCTGGCAGATAAAACAGAGCAAACAGCCCGAGATAAGTGATATCAGTAGTGACGCGAAAACCATCTGGTCACACGCAGTGAAGGTCACAAGTTCTATTGGACTAAAAATGGCTCAGAGAATGGATAAAGGAATCCTACCAAGATGTTCGCTAATAGGCAAAGTTATAAACTCAGCGTAACTTGAATGCTAAGTTAACTGGACATTAAACAATTTTTATCTGATAAGGATTGAACGGGTAGACAGTCTAAACCAGAAGCTCAAGAAAACTACTGAAATTAAATTTAACCAATAAATCTTTAGAGGTTCCTCTTGTTATGACTGTATATGAAAATCGTCTTTGAGATCAATTGTGTGTGGTTAAACGCAGCTTTTATCTTACTTCAGGACCAATAAGATTATGAGCGGTCTACATCAAGATCTGCGTATACTGATGAGATATCCTATACAATATATCGTGTAGTGGCGACGTATAACCACTATTCAGAGTAAACTACTGAACGTAGAGAGGCCAGCTTGGTGTCAATAGGTTTCCCTTAGGCAAAGGATGATGAAATAAATACGATATAATAAATTTACTCAGTTATATCTTTGCAATTGGCAGAAAACACAGTTTTTTTACTTTTTTCGACATCCCCAAGCATAAGGATCGTGTAACCACCTATTCAGAGCAAACTACTGAACGTAGAGAGGCCAGGTTGGTGTAAATAGATTTCCTTTAGGCCCAGGATGATGAATTTAGGCCACGATATCCTACATGTACTCAATTATAAGTTTGTAATTGGAAAAAAATCACAGTTTTTATTTTGGTAATTCTACATCAATCATTTTTTTACCGTGCCATGTGTTTCCTTTCCCTCCTTTGCATCCAAATTCAATACGAGAGCTGAGTAAAGTTAGCAAGTTGAGTAAGTTGTGTTTGTAAACAAAGCAGAAAATCTTAGTTAAAATTAGGGTTTTAATTAAAATTGGCAGCCAATTAGCAACACAAATTATATGCTGCGTGAAAATAGAGTTTATAATACTGTATAAAAGTGGCAGAAAAATTAATTGTAATTCAAATTCAGATTTAAGTATTCTATATTCTCTATTTAAATTTCTAATTTGTTTCCTTTAATGTTGCAGTAATAATTGTATTTTATCCTATACTCTAATATGAGTAAGGTTTGCTTGCTTGCGACTCTGATCTCAAAAACGGCTCCAACGATTTCCTTCAAATGTTCGAAATAACTAATTTCTGGGATACAAATAAGTTCTAGACAGGCCTCATCCCCAGGAAAAATCAAATAATGTAAAAAAACTAAAATGAAAAGTTAAAAAAATTAACATTGGGCTTATGGAGTTTTAAATCAAAACAAAAGAATTGTCACAGCTGTTCATAATCAACCAGGGAACTGTCAAAGTAATACTAATGTTGTGTGTGATTATTAACATGTGGTTTCCTGAGAGCAGAGATTAAAAGATTTGAGTGAATATTACATAAATAGAGTAGTAAAATAAATCAAAGGGACATTGAGCTATAAATAATAACTGCAGTGACCTTAAAAATGTAGAAAAGAGGCAAATGAGTTATACAAATCTGATTATCAGTAGGGGGAAGTGGTGAAATATTACTCCAAGTCATCTAAACAAACTGACAGGCCTTCCCCGAGCAAAGCTTGGCCCCCCAGGTACATACTGATAATATAACTAAAGATAGATTTTTTTCCTTTGTTTAATCCTGGGTCACGGAAATTATTACGACAAAGCGGCATTATAGCAGTTCACATTAGGAGTTTTAGTCTTTGTTGTTGTTGTAGTATAGGCAGTTTCTATAGTTTTATATAAATAAGAACAATCAAAAACTTTTTAATCTACGATGATGGTAGCCATTATTCTTTCTAAACTGCGAATTGAATATAAGTATAGAAAAACATGATTAAAGACACAAATATACGATCCAACAAAACAAAAATAGGAGGGGTTATTTGTTATGCTGATGATGAAATGCAAAGGTAAAAGTTAAGGCTACTCAATAAATAAACCAATAAACTATTTTTAAGTCCAAAATTCAGTTTGATTTCACAGAGTCGTTCTCTGCTATATAATATACCTTCTTTGCTATATTGGATAAAATTGGGTGAAGGTAGATGAAACTCTGGTACGAAATTTTGATAAAAGAGATAAGAAAACTACGGACTATGGACCTATCCCACTATTAGCATTGAATACATCCATATTTATTGAGTTTAGTAAATTATGTGTTTTTTGTTGGTCTGTCTTTAGATAGTTTGTATGTCAGCAGACGAAATACAATTAAATGTTGGTAAATATGTTGACTGTGTTTATCTTTTGGCTATAAAAACAAGAAAAGCAGTTAGGTTAATTTGTATTGTATATTTGCGCCCAAAGAAAAAAAAATTAAACATTTAATACAATTTTAATCTAGTTTTTAAGAAACAGAATGTGGCTTGAAGTTACATAAATCTGTATCTGATTCAATATACAAAACTAAACTAACATCAAAGTTTAAACTAAACAAAATTCTTCTTTTGGGCTATTTTTTGTGCAGGCGTAATAAGTCTTTCGTAAAAAGAATTTTGACACATTTTAATGAATATTTTAATATGCAATATGCTTTGTTACAATAGCATCTTACATTTCGCTCGGTGATTTCCCATTTCAGTACATGCATTTCAAAATTAGCGTTTTAAATAACGAAAAGATTTAGTTATAGATTTTTGTAAAGAACAATTTTGTAGCCACTACATTTATTTTATTGCTAATGAAAACTATTTGATTCGTGTTTTAAGCCCGTCATTTTTACGGGCTAATAACAGCTAGTAAACAAATAAAATGTTTCTCCTAAACACATGTTACGTTACGCACATAAATAAAGGAGTTAATAAGGTGTAAAAGGACACGCTGCGTCATTTTGTGGAGAGTAGTTGGTAGGGTATAAGAGTAAATGTTACGCTACGTCATTTTGTGAAAAGGATTTGGCACGGTATGAGAGTAAAAGGTTACGCTGCGTCATTTAATAGAGAGGAGTTAATGCGGTATACGAGTAGTTACGCTGTGTCATTTTGTGGAGAGGAGTTAGTATAAGAGTAAAATATTACGCTGTGTCATTTTGTGGAGAGGAGTTAGTAGAAGAGTAAAATATTACGCTGTGTCATTTTGTGGAGAGGAGTTAGTATAAGAGTAAAATATTACGCTGTGTCATTTTGTGGAGGGGGGTTATATAAGAGTAAAATATTACGCTGTGTCATTTTGTGGAGAGGAGTTAGTATAAGAGTAAAATATTACGCTGTGTCATTTTATGGAGAGGGGTTATATAAGAGTAAAATATTACGCTGTGTCATTTTGTGGAGACGAGTTAGTATAAGAGTAAAATATTACGCTGTGTCATTTTGTGGAGACGAGTTAGTATAAGAGTAAAA
This sequence comes from Allygus modestus, assembly GCA_963675035.1. Classification (NCBI taxonomy): domain Eukaryota; kingdom Metazoa; phylum Arthropoda; class Insecta; order Hemiptera; family Cicadellidae; genus Allygus; species Allygus modestus. The sequence continues at coordinate 197,116,730 of OY776112.1, forward strand.
TATTACGCTGTGTCATTTTGTGGAGAGGAGTTAGTATAAGAGTAAAATATTACGCTGTGTCATTTTGTGGAGAGGGGTTATATAAGGGTAAAATATTACGCTGTGTCATTTTGTGGAGAGGGGTTATATAAGAGTAAAATATCACGCTGTGTCATTTTGTGGAGAGGAGTTAGTATAAGAGTAAAATATTACGCTGTGTCATTTTGTGGAGAGGGGTTATATAAGGGTAAAATATTACGCTGTGTCATTTTGTGGAGAGGAGTTATATAAGAGTAAAATATTACGCTGTGTCATTTTGTGGAGAGGGGTTATATAAGGGTAAAATATTACGCTGTGTCATTTTGTGGAGAGGGGTTATATAAGAGTAAAATATCACGCTGTGTCATTTTGTGGAGAGGAGTTAGTATAAGAGTAAAATATTACGCTGTGTCATTTTGTGGAGAGGGGTTATATAAGGGTAAAATATTACGCTGTGTCATTTTGTGGAGAGGGGTTATATAAGGGTAAAATATTACGCTGTGTCATTTTGTGGAGAGGGGTTATATAAGGGTAAAATATTACGCTGTGTCATTTTGTGGAGAGGGGTTATATAAGGGTAAAATATTACGCTGTGTCATTTTGTGGAGAGGGGTTATATAAGGGTAAAATATTACGCTGTGTCATTTTGTGGAGAGGGGTTATATAAGGGTAAAATATTACGCTGTGTCATTTTGTGGAGAGGGGTTATATAAGGGTAAAATATTACGCTGTGTCATTTTGTGGAGAGGAGTTATATAAGAGTAAAATATTACGCTGTGTCATTTTGTGGAGAGGGGTTATATAAGGGTAAAATATTACGCTGTGTCATTTTGTGGAGAGGGGTTATATAAGGGTAAAATATTACGCTGTGTCATTTTGTGGAGAGGGGTTATATAAGGGTAAAATATTACGCTGTGTCATTTTGTGGAGAGGAGTTATATAAGAGTAAATAAAATATTACGCTGTGTCATTTTGTGGAGAGGGGTTGGTGTGGTGAAAGAGTAAAAGGTTTCGCTGCGTCATTTGTAGAAAGGAGGACCCGTAGTTTGTTAGAAAATGTACTACATATGACACAAACACATTTAAAAGTTAAAAGGTATCTTTCAAATGATTCTTTTTACTTCAAAGATGGTAAATGCTTGTAAATTATATTGTATTTATATATATATATATATATATATAAATCCTAAAATATAAAGAAGAACCAAACAACTTAATTAATAACCACATTCAAGTGAACAATCTCATGTTTATATATCATTCTGTAAGCAAAATTTTTAAGTCAAAATTGTGGAAGTTTGGAAAATCGCAAAATGATGGGAGACGGTTCAAATTAAAGGTCTTAGTCCCAGGGACTCGGGAAAAATAAAAAATATCAGTATTTAAAAAAAGTTACCAGCAAACTAGAAATAACGTAAAACATCCTCCGTAAGAAAAGCATAGGGATTTAAAAACGTCTGCTTTGTTTACATTAAAACATGTGATGAAGAGTTTACTTGGTTTACGTTGCACTGCAGCAAGGTTATGGACTTTGGTCCCTTCAAGCCACTAGTATTTGAAAAAATTATAAAACTAAATTAAACTGCTCCACCAACGTTAGCTCAGCTTATAAATTAAAATTTGAATTAATATTATGCTATTTATATTAGGTTAGATAATTGTGACTGTGAAAATGACCTAAAGGTATCAAAACATGTCAGTCTTCAATACAAATATAAAAAACCCAGGGCACTCAGTTCTTATTATGATAATTGTAACATTGATATTAGTAGCCCTATTAAGTGAACTTCAAACCAATGATATACATATATATAAACTACTTCTAAACCACGTATGTTCGTACTCACAGGTTGTTTATGAGGGACATGTTGATTGTGATAAGAGGTCACCATAAATGTAATTAAGTTCAGTGTAGATCACAGGGTTACATATAACTGAGTAAATGGTAAAAAAGAAGCTTGTTAGTAAAATGTAAAAAAGTTAACTGTAGATTTTACAGATTATTTTACATAATCGAAACTTAAAAAAGGAAAACACACAGAATAAGTAATGTAATGTCATGAAAACAAAAGATTTAGTCTGCTTTTGGAGGGAAATCTAAGAGTTAATAGGCTAATGGCACAATTATCTTACACATTAACTAAGGGGCCCACGCATCCACTCGCTTTTCCCACATTCCCCCGAGCCGACTCAATCGAGATGATTTTACAAGACCTAACTAAATAAATAAATCTTTATTGCCGTGAAAAAACAAATTTGCATGACAAGTGTTACATTTACAAAAATATAATACATGCTTCAGTGAATAAATTAAGGTCGAGGAAACAAACATAGGATAGCCTACAGAATAAAAATGGATTGGCCTGGCACATGGAAGTACTTTTTTATACAATTACTAGCTATTCCCGCAGGCTTCGCCCCGCAAATAATAATTTATAAAAACTATGACATTTGTGTGTGTTACATTCTGAGGTTATCCCGTGGAACTACTACGAATAAATATTAGCGGTTTGTATTTTCATCAGCTCAAACTTAAAGTGAATGTCCGTAAAGAATAACACAGGATTGGAACTTTGACTCCCCTTTGGGCGGAGCCCTATGGGAATTTCTTAAAACCCTTTCTTAGTGAGCACCTAAGACCCAAGAGGAAGGTATGCTCCAAATTTCATTGCAATCCGTTCTGTGGTTTTTGAGATTTCGTGATGAGTGAGTGTGTCAGTGGTATTTGGATTTTATACATTAAGACTTTCAACTAAGCAAAAGATGAGAGGTCTCCGTGGAAACGAGTTTAGCGTACGTTCTAATAAACCTTTTGTATATGTAAAGGAGATAACAGTTAATTAAAGTAGAGTTCCTTGAACAATTACTAAGCATCTGTAATTCAGAAGTGACCAGGTAAAAAGATTACGAACCAAAGTTGAACCTGTGATACATCACGTGCAAGTAAAAAATTATCACGTGAACATTTATCATACTGTTTTACCGGGAAAAGGTCAATGAGGAAAAGAGTATCGGAGAAACCCCATTGATAGTGGGACAAGGCCGTGTTATGATAATTGTTACCTGCTTCAAGTAAAAGCGTTCGCCTGGTAAAACAAACACACTTCCAAGTTCGAATAACATTTACTTACTTTGTTGTTTGTTCTCGGGTTGATGGTTCTCAAACCTTTTCCTTCCTTAATATCAAATGAAAATGACTATATCGTTCTTTAGTTCTTTATAACTTAGGTCAGTGTTACGAACCGTTGTTTAAAAACCAGGTAAATCCATGTGAAAAGAAGTAATGGAAGACTTAAGGAATGCATACGCTATATTGTACGACATTACATTAATCTAAGTAAAGTTTCATGCTACAAAAGGACTTCGAAAATATGTTTTCATTGGAAAGTTAACCTTTACATTATGATTACCAAATTGTGTGGCTACCGGTTCCGGACGTTTTATAGATAGGAGTTATAGTTTTCAAGTAAAAGAAGCTAACTTTATACATTCCAAAAAGGATTTAATACTACTTTATTAGATTGGAGTACAATGTTTATAAGGGTTTTATGAGACAAGAAATGTATTAGAAACGATCAAACGTGTATTAAAAACTGTGTTTCGTCAATGCGTCAGATTAATCATCTAGTTCTTAATTTTGCCCTGGATGTATATTATTTATTTTCCAGAAGCGAGTATTTGTCCGACCTTCGTCTTTTAGGTCTTGCTTTTCACGAAGGTTCACACAAGACATATTTGTGTTTGATGTGTCGTCACTGATGTTAAGACTACGACACATTATGTCAATACGTCACAAGTGAAGCCTACACTGCGTTAAAAACAACTATTTCCTTAGTTGTAAATATGGAGTTTTAGAGGATTATAAGCTGTAGTAACGGTGAGAGAAGTGGCCCGACGTACTGTGATACTGGAATTTCAACTCCTAAAAACATTATTTCCCAGTAGTGGAGAAACAGCAAAGAGGCCCCACAATCGGCGCTTTTTTCCCATGTTATTCTTATGGGGATCAGTTTTTGCACCGACGCCCGATCCTACCCTACACAAATTTTCTTTTTGGCCCCTGCCTTATTTTCCCCCATTTAAAATTTGCATTAATTTTAATACATCCTTTGCAGAAATCCACGAATTCAAAAATAACTCCACACTAAATAAACAACACATGTAAACAACTTAGAAGTTATTGTATAGTAGTGGTGAAATACGGGGGAGGCATCACTTCCGGCGCTTTTTCCCCATGTTATTCTTATGGGGATCAGTTTTTGGACCGACACCCGATCCCGCCTATAGAGCTCCCGCCTGCTGGCCTATATTAAATATACCCTTGCCTATATTAAATATATTGTCCCCATCCTCATCCCTCCTCTATATTTTTAAAAATTAATTTTCAAATTCAGGCTAAAAAACTATCTTTGGTGTTTACTGTCCGATTTGTCTGCAATTTGGATATGTTATTGTCCTAGGCAAGTGTTTTAATAAATTTCACTTACATTTCCCAAATTCACTATAACGGTCAAATTAAAAAATATTTTTGAAAAATACTGCCAATTGCCAACTTCTTTATTTACTGTTCGATTTGTCTTCAATTTGGATGTGTTATTGTCCTAGGCAAGTGTTTTAATAAATTCCACGTACATATCCCAAATTCACTATTACAGTCAAATTAAAAAATATTTTTGAAAAATACTGCCAATTGCCACCTTCTTTATTAACTGTCTGATTTGTCTGCAATTTGGATATGTTATTGTCCTAGGCAAGTGTTTTAATAAATTTCACTTACATTTCCCAAATTCACTATAACGGTCAAATTAAAAAATATTTTTTGAAAAATACTGCCAATTGCCACCTTCTTTATTAACTGTCTGATTTGTCTTCAATTTGGATATGTTATTGTCCTAGGCAAGTTGTTTAATAAATTCCACTTACATATCCCAAATTCACTATAACGGTCAAATTAAAAATTATTTTTGAAAAATACTGCCAATTGCCAACTTCTTTATTAAATGTCCGATTTGTCTGCAATTTGGATGTGTTATTGTCCTAGGCAAGTGTTTTAATAAATTTCACTTACATATCCCAAATTCACTATTACGGTCAAATTAAAAAATATTTTTGAAAAATACTGCCAATTGCCAACTTCTTTATTTACTGTCTGATTTATTTAAAATTTGGATATGCTATTGACCTAGGCAAGTGTTTTAATCAATTTCACTTACATATCCCAAATTCACTATTACGGTCAAATTAAAAAATATTTTTGAAAAATACTGCCATTTGCCAACTTCTTTATTTACTGTCTGATTTATTTAAAATTTGGATATGCTATTGACCTAGGCAAGTGTTTTAATAAATTCCACTTACATATCCCAAATTCACTATTACGGTCAAATTAAAAAATATTTTTGAAAAATACTGCCAATTGCCAACTTCTTTATTTACTGTCCCATTTGTTTAAAACTTGGATATGTTATTGTCGTAGGCAATTGTTTTAATAAATTACACCTACATTTCCCAAATTCACTATTACAGTCAAATTAAAAAATATTTTTGAAAAATACTGCCAATTGCCAACTTCTTTATTTACTGTCCGATTTGTTTAAAATTTGGATATGTTATTGTTGTAGGCTAGTGTATATACACCATCCACATTTTACAAATATTGCGGTTAAATTTTTAAAAATTTGGATAAATACTGCCAATTGGCAACTTCTTTATGGTCTGATTTGTTTAAAATTTATATCATTATTCTAGGCTAGTGTATATGTACCATCCACATTTGACAAATTAACTATAATGGTCAAATTTAAAAAATATACTAACAATTTCAAACTTCTTTATTTATGGATATGTTATAGCTCTTATATAGGTAACAAGACCACACTACCACGCGTTCCACTACCCATTTGTCTTTTTTGTTTGTTTATTTTGCTGTAATCCCAAAACTGACTGTTTATTGTCCGATTTGCCTACACTTTGGATATTGTCCTAAGCATTTATTGTCTGATTTATTTTTGGATATGTTATAGCCCCCAACTATATCTAAAATTACAATATTATTTCCACCTATAATACTGTTGTTTGTTTTGCCGCAACCTAAAAACTAACATTGGTATTTGTGTTTTTACAAAACTATATTTTGTAAATTACTACCAATAACTCCTTTATTTACTTTTCGACTTGTTATATCCCCCTATATCTAAATTTACCGTATATTTTGTCCCTTTAGTGCTGTTTTGTCGTAACCAAACTTTGGATGCAATATATTACTGGCCATTGCATAAGTAAATACCCCATTTCCAAATTCACTATTACGGTTGGATTAAAAAAATAAATACAAGCTTATTATATACATCCAGCTGATAAGTAATATATATCCACATTTATGGTCAGAACAAATTTTGGATATGTTTTAAGCCAATGCGATAACAAAAAATAAATTTTTAAAACCCAAAACAACTAATCTTTCTTTGTGCTTGTTTGGAGTAGTCTTTATTTTATCCAACTTAATTTTGTAGTTAAAATCAAACTTCCCACATTCTAGCTCCCTTTCCAGCCAGGGAGACATAAAGGTTACGAATATTTTCAAACAATATATCTTTTTCTACCCCTATGTTGGACTTGTTTAATAGCGCACCATATTCCAAATCCTCCAGTCTACTACATTCTTTTGCCTTTAATATCTTGCATCTCTATGTCTTCTTGTCCATTGTTACGGAAACTTTCTATTTTTGGAATTGCCATAAAATGTTGCGGTTCCGTTAGTGTTAAAGCTTGCAAGTGGCTCGTTGGTAGGTAGATAAATAATGTCCAAATCACCACTGCACGGCAACACGCCTTCCCTATTCTTATTTATCTCTATAAATACAGTTTTACAGACACCTTTAACACAGTATACACCCCTCCATCCTTTTCTGCCAACACTCCCACAAACTTGTTTACTACAAACGCATACACATAATGCTCGCAGGAAGTAATCTTTTAATTTATCCTCTCTTTCCCTTATTTCTTTAGCCAACTGTACATTCCTCTGCAACAGTATTTTCCACATATTCCAATGTCTTCTAATTCCAGTTTCCTCTCTAAGAAAGGCTTGGAAAGTGGCTCTATTTCTTTAATAGTGTATGGGTACAGTTTATTGGTCCGGCTTCTTAAAACGTAGGGAGTAAGGTTAGGACTTTCCACTAAGAGGTATAGTGGAGAAAGGTGTATTTGATATGCCCCCAGATTTGATGTAACACCTATGCTTTACACATACGGCATCCTCCTCTATTACCTCTACATAGTTGGTAAACAGTTAAAGCTAAATGCAGATAGAGCATACTTTATTAACTTTTCCCTTTGATCTTTTGGCGGTTGTACTCCAGTTATCTTCCCCCAACATGCATCGTTAAACACTAAACAACAACTGTTTTGTAATTGATTGGCAGAGGTACAGAATGGAGCATTTTGAAAGTACCGTTTGTTGTCTTCTATTAGACAAACCCTTTACCAAAACCCCCACAATAGATTGTTGCCTCTAACCTTGTTATTCCATTCTCTCTAGCTAGTTTAGACGAGAACGTTTCTTTTAGTCTCGCATCTGGACAGTTTACAAAGTTTATTATATGGTTTCCTATACTTTTAATTACTCCAGGACTTGTAATCTGGCATATAAATTTATTATATATTTTTACCCTGCTATTTACATTAAACCATGTTAAACAGTCTTTACTAACATTATCTACAATAACATTATATCCATTCGCCCCCCCCCCCCCTGGTAGCAAAAGTTTTCTGTAAGATATTGGCACATTTCCAGCCAAATCTGGTGTTATATCGAAATCCATAAGATAGTACATTTCTTTGGAAGATCTTCCAACAAATCCTTAATTTTAACATTTGCAAGCTCTATTTTATAGGGAATTGCTATAGGATCATCATACTTTTGTTTAATTTGGTCAATATCTTTCTTTATTATTTGTAACACACACTTTGGGAGAATGGTAGTTTGGCCACAACACCATGTCGAGCTAAAGAGAACTTTTTAAATATTCCTCATAAGTAGCTATTAAACGAGCCACATATTTCCTTCTTAACTTTAAATTTATTCCGAACATCCCCATCACAATCCGCAACATTGGTTATCTAACATTATGTTATCACAAAACGCATCCGTTATAGATGTTATTTAATTTTGGTTCGCCCTCGCAATAGTTTATATTACCTATGTCTGTAAGAAGGTTATTATTACGCAGATTTTCTAATAAAAACCACATACCAAATCTTTCGCTAGTAGGTTTAATACAATTCCCCAATAAATGGCTAACAGAGCACATTTCTTTTATACAAAAAGTAGCGGAAACATGTAAACAGGACAGATATATAGGCATATATGTGTTGTAAATATATATTGTATATAAACATAGGCGAGCGGCAAGTGTAACATGTAAGTGGACACCCACATGCAAATATGGAATACCCACAAATTCGACTAAATAAGTTTATAGTCTCAATATAATTAACATATTAACATTAGTACCCAAATTGTCGAAATTCTATAATTCTATTCTTAGTCCTTGTATTAGGTTTTGTACTATTAAACCCAACACCCCATGCAGTAGAGTAATATATGTATTTAATATGCACATTCTACAAGACCTGTACATCTGTTGTATAAGCAGCAGAATAGACATCTCATTGTGTTGTTGTAAAGTAAAACATAAATTGTGCTGGATACAACCGGCCAGATATTAGACAGGAAATGTGTTGGAAGTGTATTGCCAAAGACAAACACCACATAGTGCAGCATGTAATCAATCCATTACTATTTAGACAGCATTGGTACAACATCCGATATATTAGCCAAACCCACAATCAAACTTGGAAAACAAACAGTAAAAGATAAATATTATAGTAACAGAAATAGTAAGAGTATAAGGACATAGTAATATTTAAAGTTTATAAAACAACACAAATGCAGAGACACAATAACACACTCCAACACATTTGGACACAGGCACAGATACTGGTTTACATCCATTTAACACAACTTTACACGTTCTGTCAACCGACACAAAAATTGTTTGTAAATTGTGTAAGAAATATATGTAATATAAACAAATTTAACACAATCATAACATTGTGGACAATGTTATGATTGTGTTAAATTTGTTTATATTACATATATTTCTTACACAATTTACAAACAATTTTTGTGTCGGTTGACAGAACGTGTAAAGTTGTGTTAAATGGATGTAAACCAGTATCTGTGCCTGTGTCCAAATGTGTTGGAGTGTGTTATTGTGTCTCTGCATTTGTGTTGTTTTATAAACTTTAAATATTACTATGTCCTTATACTCTTACTATTTCTGTTACTATAATATTTATCTTTTACTGTTTGTTTTCCAAGTTTGATTGTGGGTTTGGCTAATATATCGGATGTTGTACCAATGCTGTCTAAATAGTAATGGATTGATTACATGCTGCACTATGTGGTGTTTGTCTTTGGCAATACACTTCCAACACATTTCCTGTCTAATATCTGGCCGGTTGTATCCAGCACAATTTATGTTTTACTTTACAACAACACAATGAGATGTCTATTCTGCTGCTTATACAACAGATGTACAGGTCTTGTAGAATGTGCATATTAAATACATATATTACTCTACTGCATGGGGTGTTGGGTTTAATAGTACAAAACCTAATACAAGGACTAAGAATAGAATTATAGAATTTCGACAATTTGGGTACTAATGTTAATATGTTAATTATATTGAGACTATAAACTTATTTAGTCGAATTTGTGGGTATTCCATATTTGCATGTGGGTGTCCACTTACATGTTACACTTGCCGCTCGCCTATGTTTATATACAATATATATTTACAACACATATATGCCTATATATCTGTCCTGTTTACATGTTTCCGCTACTTTTTGTATAAAAGAAATGTGCTCTGTTAGCCATTTATTGGGGAATTGTATTAAACCTACTAGCGAAAGATTTGGTATGTGGTTTTTATTAGAAAATCTGCGTAATAATAACCTTCTTACAGACATAGGTAATATAAACTATTGCGAGGGCGAACCAAAATTAAATAACATCTATAACGGATGCGTTTTGTGATAACATAATGTTAGATAACCAATGTTGCGGATTGTGATGGGGATGTTCGGAATAAATTTAAAGTTAAGAAGGAAATATGTGGCTCGTTTAATAGCTACTTATGAGGAATATTTAAAAAGTTCTCTTTAGCTCGACATGGTGTTGTGGCCAAACTACCATTCTCCCAAAGTGTGTGTTACAAATAATAAAGAAAGATATTGACCAAATTAAACAAAAGTATGATGATCCTATAGCAATTCCCTATAAAATAGAGCTTGCAAATGTTAAAATTAAGGATTTGTTGGAAGATCTTCCAAAGAAATGTACTATCTTATGGATTTCGATATAACACCAGATTTGGCTGGAAATGTGCCAATATCTTACAGAAAACTTTTGCTACCAGGGGGGGGGGGGGCGAATGGATATAATGTTATTGTAGATAATGTTAGTAAAGACTGTTTAACATGGTTTAATGTAAATAGCAGGGTAAAAATATATAATAAATTTATATGCCAGATTACAAGTCCTGGAGTAATTAAAAGTATAGGAAACCATATAATAAACTTTGTAAACTGTCCAGATGCGAGACTAAAAGAAACGTTCTCGTCTAAACTAGCTAGAGAGAATGGAATAACAAGGTTAGAGGCAACAATCTATTGTGGGGGTTTTGGTAAAGGGTTTGTCTAATAGAAGACAACAAACGGTACTTTCAAAATGCTCCATTCTGTACCTCTGCCAATCAATTACAAAACAGTTGTTGTTTAGTGTTTAACGATGCATGTTGGGGGAAGATAACTGGAGTACAACCGCCAAAAGATCAAAGGGAAAAGTTAATAAAGTATGCTCTATCTGCATTTAGCTTTAACTGTTTACCAACTATGTAGAGGTAATAGAGGAGGATGCCGTATGTGTAAAGCATAGGTGTTACATCAAATCTGGGGGCATATCAAATACACCTTTCTCCACTATACCTCTTAGTGGAAAGTCCTAACCTTACTCCCTACGTTTTAAGAAGCCGGACCAATAAACTGTACCCATACACTATTAAAGAAATAGAGCCACTTTCCAAGCCTTTCTTAGAGAGGAAACTGGAATTAGAAGACATTGGAATATGTGGAAAATACTGTTGCAGAGGAATGTACAGTTGGCTAAAGAAATAAGGGAAAGAGAGGATAAATTAAAAGATTACTTCCTGCGAGCATTATGTGTATGCGTTTGTAGTAAACAAGTTTGTGGGAGTGTTGGCAGAAAAGGATGGAGGGGTGTATACTGTGTTAAAGGTGTCTGTAAAACTGTATTTATAGAGATAAATAAGAATAGGGAAGGCGTGTTGCCGTGCAGTGGTGATTTGGACATTATTTATCTACCTACCAACGAGCCACTTGCAAGCTTTAACACTAACGGAACCGCAACATTTTATGGCAATTCCAAAAATAGAAAGTTTCCGTAACAATGGACAAGAAGACATAGAGATGCAAGATATTAAAGGCAAAAGAATGTAGTAGACTGGAGGATTTGGAATATGGTGCGCTATTAAACAAGTCCAACATAGGGGTAGAAAAAGATATATTGTTTGAAAATATTCGTAACCTTTATGTCTCCCTGGCTGGAAAGGGAGCTAGAATGTGGGAAGTTTGATTTTAACTACAAAATTAAGTTGGATAAAATAAAGACTACTCCAAACAAGCACAAAGAAAGATTAGTTGTTTTGGGTTTTAAAAATTTATTTTTTGTTATCGCATTGGCTTAAAACATATCCAAAATTTGTTCTGACCATAAATGTGGATATATATTACTTATCAGCTGGATGTATATAATAAGCTTGTATTTATTTTTTTAATCCAACCGTAATAGTGAATTTGGAAATGGGGTATTTACTTATGCAATGGCCAGTAATATATTGCATCCAAAGTTTGGTTACGACAAAACAGCACTAAAGGGACAAAATATACGGTAAATTTAGATATAGGGGGATATAACAAGTCGAAAAGTAAATAAAGGAGTTATTGGTAGTAATTTACAAAATATAGTTTTGTAAAAACACAAATACCAATGTTAGTTTTTAGGTTGCGGCAAAACAAACAACAGTATTATAGGTGGAAATAATATTGTAATTTTAGATATAGTTGGGGGCTATAACATATCCAAAAATAAATCAGACAATAAATGCTTAGGACAATATCCAAAGTGTAGGCAAATCGGACAATAAACAGTCAGTTTTGGGATTACAGCAAAATAAACAAACAAAAAAGACAAATGGGTAGTGGAACGCGTGGTAGTGTGGTCTTGTTACCTATATAAGAGCTATAACATATCCATAAATAAAGAAGTTTGAAATTGTTAGTATATTTTTTAAATTTGACCATTATAGTTAATTTGTCAAATGTGGATGGTACATATACACTAGCCTAGAATAATGATATAAATTTTAAACAAATCAGACCATAAAGAAGTTGCCAATTGGCAGTATTTATCCAAATTTTTAAAAATTTAACCGCAATATTTGTAAAATGTGGATGGTGTATATACACTAGCCTACAACAATAACATATCCAAATTTTAAACAAATCGGACAGTAAATAAAGAAGTTGGCAATTGGCAGTATTTTTCAAAAATATTTTTTAATTTGACTGTAATAGTGAATTTGGGAAATGTAGGTGTAATTTATTAAAACAATTGCCTACGACAATAACATATCCAAGTTTTAAACAAATGGGACAGTAAATAAAGAAGTTGGCAATTGGCAGTATTTTTCAAAAATATTTTTTAATTTGACCGTAATAGTGAATTTGGGATATGTAAGTGGAATTTATTAAAACACTTGCCTAGGTCAATAGCATATCCAAATTTTAAATAAATCAGACAGTAAATAAAGAAGTTGGCAAATGGCAGTATTTTTCAAAAATATTTTTTAATTTGACCGTAATAGTGAATTTGGGATATGTAAGTGAAATTGATTAAAACACTTGCCTAGGTCAATAGCATATCCAAATTTTAAATAAATCAGACAGTAAATAAAGAAGTTGGCAATTGGCAGTATTTTTCAAAAATATTTTTTAATTTGACCGTAATAGTGAATTTGGGATATGTAAGTGAAATTTATTAAAACACTTGCCTAGGACAATAACACATCCAAATTGCAGACAAATCGGACATTTAATAAAGAAGTTGGCAATTGGCAGTATTTTTCAAAAATAATTTTTAATTTGACCGTTATAGTGAATTTGGGATATGTAAGTGGAATTTATTAAACAACTTGCCTAGGACAATAACATATCCAAATTGAAGACAAATCAGACAGTTAATAAAGAAGGTGGCAATTGGCAGTATTTTTCAAAAAATATTTTTTAATTTGACCGTTATAGTGAATTTGGGAAATGTAAGTGAAATTTATTAAAACACTTGCCTAGGACAATAACATATCCAAATTGCAGACAAATCAGACAGTTAATAAAGAAGGTGGCAATTGGCAGTATTTTTCAAAAATATTTTTTAATTTGACTGTAATAGTGAATTTGGGATATGTACGTGGAATTTATTAAAACACTTGCCTAGGACAATAACACATCCAAATTGAAGACAAATCGAACAGTAAATAAAGAAGTTGGCAATTGGCAGTATTTTTCAAAAATATTTTTTAATTTGACCGTTATAGTGAATTTGGGAAATGTAAGTGAAATTTATTAAAACACTTGCCTAGGACAATAACATATCCAAATTGCAGACAAATCGGACAGTAAACACCAAAGATAGTTTTTTAGCCTGAATTTGAAAATTAATTTTTAAAAATATAGAGGAGGGATGAGGATGGGGACAATATATTTAATATAGGCAAGGGTATATTTAATATAGGCCAGCAGGCGGGAGCTCTATAGGCGGGATCGGGTGTCGGTCCAAAAACTGATCCCCATAAGAATAACATGGGGAAAAAGCGCCGGAAGTGATGCCTCCCCCGTATTTCACCACTACTATACAATAACTTCTAAGTTGTTTACATGTGTTGTTTATTTAGTGTGGAGTTATTTTTGAATTCGTGGATTTCTGCAAAGGATGTATTAAAATTAATGCAAATTTTAAATGGGGGAAAATAAGGCAGGGGCCAAAAAGAAAATTTGTGTAGGGTAGGATCGGGCGTCGGTGCAAAAACTGATCCCCATAAGAATAACATGGGAAAAAAGCGCCGATTGTGGGGCCTCTTTGCTGTTTCTCCACTACTTTTCCCTTATAGTTTTTACACTGTTCGATCTAGCAACTGACTGTTCAATAAGATTATAGTAAATTTGTAGCTGTAAAATGATGAATGTGGAATTTATTACAGTCTTATTGAATAGTCAACTGCTAGTTTGAGAATTATGAAATTTTCTGGCATAACTCGGACAATTTCTTGGACACAAGCTCGAATCTCAGTCTGTCCGCGCAAATCCCATACGTACAGTAACTACATTATAAGCAATAAGGTGTAAAGTGTACAAGTAAAGCTAATCAAAAAGATAGTAGCATTGTATCGGAAATCTCAATTATGGCGTATGGAAGAGCAAATGCATGTTTATCAATCACAAACAAAGATAAGTACCCACCACGTCTGTGTTCGTCGGTAAACATAGACCGGTATCTTTATTACCATTTTAAATGTCAAGGTCACTTAATTGGGGACATTCCCTGAGTAAAATTATGTTTATTTCTATTACAAATAGTGTTACTCTCTCGAACCAGACACACTGTTGTTACTGCAGTTAAAAAAATTACATTCTGTTATTGATTAAACATTACGAATTTACGGCTAGTATAATATTTTTGGTAAATTAAGTTACAGCTGATCCTTTTATTACCACAAATTCTAATTAAGAACAATACAAAAGGATTGAAAAACATATTAATATACTGAACTTAGTATTTTTGTAATCACTGTTAAATGACTTAAAATTGTTACATTTTTCCTGATAAGTTTTCTTACCAAGTCGTATTGTTATTTGAAAATCCCATCTTGTACAAGTAGTACTGGTAAATATCTAGTGAAATATCTATAGAATAAACATGCATTAAACATCACTATAACGAAAATAACTGATACAGAATTACTAACTTCATAAGTTAAAATTTAACTTTGTTTTAGTGTAAATAACCTCAAAACCTACCTACATCACTGGGTTGAAACCTAAGTGCTGACGGTAAACAGTAAAGTTGGAAGGTTAGCAAACGATTGGCAAAGAGTTGAACTAGGTCAGTGATCACAGTCGGTGTTCTGAATGTTAAGCATGTACTGGTATCGTTCGTGTCAAGTAACAGAATACTTCTTTGGTTCTTTCTTCGGCTACTGTATGGGGCAGAGATCTGAAACTTATGTTTTGATGCTGAAACACTGAGACTAAGAGTAATGTGGTTAAACCATGGGTTGATATAACAATTAATTCTTTGTCTGTCAAACTATTCTAGCAGAACGCTTGGAACAATTGTCACGGTTTTGGTAACTAAGAGGATTGCTCTTTTCCAACTGCTTCTTCCAATGTATAAATCAATTTCAAACATAAATATTATAAAAAAGGTGTAAATATTATAAAGCTTGTACTGTAGTGGCTCACCTCTTGCTTTTTTGAAGCGGTCCAGTCATAGGCCCGAGGCCCGTGTGGACGGGCAAAGTAAAAGGTAAAACGGTTGGTTGCCTACCTCTAAAAAAGCAACAACAAATTCTAAGCATATTATATATAAACACATATCTCAGTCTTCGGCTGCTTTTCAAAAATATTGTTATTGTCAGCGAATTTCTTCAAGTTGAATTAATTGCGCAATTGATATGTTTCCTGTTGGTAAAGTTTAATTCTTGCTGGTTTAAGAAAGAACATTTGTGGTTTACTATTGTTTGCAGATGGGTGTTTTATCCAGGTCTCTAGTGAGCTTATGTTGGTATTTTGTAGTTGTCACTTGTTATAATAAAAGTTAACTGGTTTCCCAAACGATATTTATGATAAAAATAATAGATCAAGTCAATTATGCACTAATAGTGAGAGAAATAGGGAACAAATTGGCCGGAAACCAGGAGTTGATGAATATTGTAATGAGTCTCCAGGTTGAACGGCCTCGAGGCTAGGTCAGGTGCAAATCTAATAGGCCTTTACCGACTTGAAGAGAACGTTGGCCAGTTATAATACAGCTGTATACAAATGTATACTGTGTTTGACTGTTTCTGAGAAGATACTGCAACGGGGAAAAATTAAATTCGTTGTTTCATTACTTTTTGTTTTGCATTCGACAGTCAAGTAAAGTGTTTTGTCTATCAACGTATAGAAAGAAAGAAAATTAGGTAGCGTTTTTTAACGAATTTCAAATAAACACGGAAAATTGTAAACACGGAACAAAAGTGATGTAACCTCAGTTTTAAAAGAAAATTTAAAAAAATAAATTTAAATTAAACTGTTTGAAATTTAAACAAGTTGTTTTTACTTAACAATAGCGTGGAGGTGGCAAATCGCCACCTGCAAAAATAAACGTGTCAAAATTCGTGTAAAACTCATAAAACTTGGTATAGCGTCACTTAATTTCCTGGGTTTTCTACTGACAATAGTTTAATTTACCGAGGTTTCTAGATTTTATATTCTGCTAGCCACGTTTTATAAACAAATCGATGATTAGATGGATGGATTATGAAGTACAGTTTCTGATAAAAGAATAAACCTATGATTAATATTAATGTTAATTCTACATAACAGATAAGGAGTTCAATAGAAGTACCCTCTGCTGTGCCTTCCAGTTAAGTACTTTGTCATTTTCGTAAGAGGTTGGCCACCTTATTTTACCCTATTAATCCCAACCTCATATAACACAGGCCTGCGCGTGGAACACACCAAGCAAAACGACGTGAAACGAGGTACGCCATTGCAGCATAAGTATAAGTTAGACAGCACTGATCACAATTACTTGTCAATACTGGGATTCAAAGCCCAAGACCACTCAACCATTGACTACATGACTCCAAGTAAAGATATGTGTATATAAATCTGAGTTTTTTTTTGTAACTAGAAAAAATGCAAAATGTATATAAAGTAATAATGTGGTTAGCTCTTCAATAAATAACTGCAGTAATATACTGAGCTTAAATCTTATGTGGAATTCAAATTACAACTATACGTCCCACCAGAGGAGCGTTCCTGTGTGTAATATAATATGACGCCTGTCTATATCCATCCACCCTCTCTCCTAAGGAATTTCCGGAACAAAACCTCCCCTCTGACATCTTCTGTCTACAACCCTTCTGGAAAGGGGAAACTAGCGTTGAAACTTTGTTGACGGGGCTGGAAAACATGTAACCAAACTCAGCTGACAAGCGTGCAGGGGGAAAAAAATGTTGTTTTATATGCAGTTAATAATTACTGAATACCACATATGGGATAGTGTTATTCGGATTATTTTTCATTTTGTTATCACACAATTTTACTGTGGGGCAATCTGTCACAGGTGCACAATAATGCTGGGCGTGGTAAATAATACTTTATTTATATTGCTTGCAACCATAATATCTAAAATATGCAAGATACAGTATTTTATTTTAGTTCTATTGAATGTGGAAGGGGAGAGAGTAGAGAGTAGAGAGAGGAGTATTGAAATGCTCCCGAGAGTGGGTTGGAAGTGGAACCGCCGTCAAGCACTTAATACTGCCGGAACAAGAGCCTATGTCGGTATTAATTTGCTGGCCTACATTGGAGATCAATTCGAATTTCTAATATCTACATATCCATATTATTTGAACATGTAAGACGAGAGGAAATATAAATGGATTACATTATCCTTGTAAAGATTACTTTAATTAATTAGTAGGCTTAGTATAATTGTGAAAGATAGAGAATAATAAATGAGTTTTTGTGATTTATTTAATTGTTTATAATATTTTTTAAACTGTTTGGAACTATATATTTGTATTACAAGCATATATAAATTTGGAAATTGGTGATAGCAAAGCGTACAAGAATAGCTTGCACCTTTCATTCGGGAAGTTATTGCTATATATGCCCGCCTGCCTAAGGCAGTTTCTATGTACTAAGAGAGGGAAATACCAGAATCCACATTTATTATTTTCCGCTAATCAGGCGAAGGAGAGTTTACCCCTAATATCGATAGTTTGACCAACTAAAACGACTCATTGGTACAGTAATGATTTTAACACTATGTAAATAATTGAAAACAAAAATCAATTCATAAAAAATAAGAAATCTTATAATTTGTTAATATTTGTTGTTTCACAATTTAAATATACATTTAATTTATTGGGTGACGAGGATCTACTCTTTACTATCAGCCTTGGTTTTATCCCAAAATAATATTTTAACCTTCAGTATTGTTTTATGTTAACCATTTTATTTTTATTTATTACGTGAAATGTTCCCTTTAGAAGTGGTTAATCCGAATGAAATATGTAGTTATATTTTATAGCATGTTCCTCGTAAAAACCCCAATTTAAATTATGTACAGTAGCTCATAAATATGGGCTCTGTAACGTTTTCAAAAGCTAACAGGTGAATAATTGTTCTTCCAGGGAAAATCTTAAATGAAGACGAACTTCATCAAATATCAATGAAAATTAACTCAATGCAACGACCATTTAAAATGTTTTGAAACACATTAGTAATATACTGAGGTTTAATAAAAAACAAACTTGCACACACAACAAACACTAAAGAACTTGTCAGGAAATGGCAGCTGAAAACAAGCTTGCACACACACAACAAACACTAAAGAACTTTTTAGGAAATGACATCTGAAAACAAGCTTGTACACACACAACAAACACTAAAGAACTTGTTAGGAAATGGCAGCTGAAAACAAGCTTGCACACACACAACAAACACTAAGGAAGCAGTTAGGAAATGGCAGCTGATGAGTCGATTAATTCAACGACCACCTCAAAAGTTCAGAGTTCGTGTTTGTTGGAAGAACAGTGTAAATTTACCGAAATAACCTAGTAAATCACTTTGATGAACAACTTTACTACAGTACTTACACAATAACGTGTCACCATAAATTATATATTTAAGACCTTTTGCATTATGTTTCTGAATTGTTTGATTGATTTAAACACTAAAAAACATGTTCGTTTACCATTGTTGAGAATCTTAATATTTAATTCCGTAAGAAAATCGGTCCCCACGAAATATCTCGAGCTAGGAAGAAGTTAAGTTAGATTATGACGATTCATTTTAAAGCTTAAGGGCCAAGGACGGTGGGAAAAATATCAGATATGTCAAAAATTACGTGGGCAAAGCCCCACTGGACTTCAAAGATCCAATGATTTTCTTATGGAAATATCACTACAGTGTTTTTATTAATAAGCAAAATGAATTAACGACCAGCTGTGATTATCCACTTACACAAAAACCATATTTTAGGGGTTATAGCCCCTGAAAGCCACTAGTATACGTATAATTCGATAACATGGGTATAACCAAGATAAAATAACTCTATAGAGTTAATTTCTCTGGGGTATAATGTAATGATAATGGTTCTCTATAATGAAGGAAAGTAACAAATGTCCAAATACAATTGTTTATAATTGGAAAATAATTAAAATAAACTTTAGTAATCAACAAAGATGATGGTGTCTTTGCCCCAATTTCACAAGATCGAATCCTCTAAAAGATCGTTAGCGGTAAAATATAAATTCTATGGATTCAATTTTATTGGAATCTATCTTGGTAAGCAACATCTTCAACTGAAAGGAAGTAGCACTGCTTTTTTACAGAACATATTTGAAAAGAACAACTATAGCACATCATTTTTTTAATTTCGATATCGCAAGTCCCCATAACGAAATTGGGGACTATTTGTTTAAAGTAATATTCGAGGCTGTTCCGTATCAGAATACGTTTTCTAACCAAAATCATCCGGTATCGACATCCTCCCCTAACACGAGGAATGTCAGCGAATAATCCGTGGATTAAATGCCAGAAAGTTCTGTGTTCTTGTCCAGGGGGAGTGTTGGATGAATGCCCGCTCGCACTCACACACACGCACACCTTTACATGTATACTCTACGCGTATTCACGCACGAAGCTAAGCCTTTTTGATTACCTCCGCCTGTGAAAAGCATGAACGGACAAAACATTCGCTAACAATACTGAAATGCTGTCCGACTTCCCCATCTGTACATGACACACCGAGTATCATGTTTCCCCTGATTAAAGTGACAGAGTTTGCAGGTTATTCTTTGCTACATACCTATTTCCGATTAATAAAGTGATAAATTTGTTCTTTGCTATTTTTATTTCAGAAAAGTATTACATGGATTAACTACAAACAGGTAATGCAAACATGTAGGCAAATCATTGTAAACACGCAATTAAAAAAAATTGTATATTTGAAAAAGTTTTAAAATTATAATATTCAGGACACAAAAACGCTTTAAACATTCCATTTTATGCTCGTATTATTAGGATTACATCCAGTATCTAGAATTATAACTGCAACAATTTCTCTAGAAATTTATAATAAACAGTGTTCTTGTAGTAATGTCAAACCAATAGGATTTAACTTAAACATCGCTAGATTTATCCTTAATCATTCCAAAAAATAAAGGATAATACCCCGTAGCAGCAACCCTGCGTACTCAGCGAATTTCAAATGAATGTATATGTAACTTAATAATACATAAAGCCACATACCAGGTTTCATCAATATACATCCATAAAGATTTATGACATTTTAATTATTCTCCATAAGAATAACATGGCGGCTGAGTATGCAGGTTTGCTGAAGCAAGGAACACAAAAATTGTGTTTT
The DNA here is from genome assembly GCA_963675035.1 of Allygus modestus. NCBI lineage: Eukaryota > Metazoa > Arthropoda > Insecta > Hemiptera > Cicadellidae > Allygus > Allygus modestus. The sequence continues at coordinate 197,137,596 of OY776112.1, forward strand.
ATACAAATATTAATATAACTCAAGTAGGTAAAGCCACATACCAAATGTTATTAATTTATATTCATAATTAAGGGAGATAACACGTTTACTTATTCTCCATAAGAATAACATGTGGGATGAGTACGCAGGTTTGCCGCTACGGGAACTATCGGCCAAAAAATGTTTTTTAGTGCAAATATCAATGGACCACAATGATATGAAGTAGGATACCAAGTTTCTTCAGGATAAGTTTATAAATAAGCGAAATATACAATTTTTCTTATCCTCTATAAGAATAACATTGGACAACGTACTGTGTTTAGCACTTTCAATATCTCTGTAACCATTTGACGTAGAGCAATGATCAAAACACCAAATTGTGCGTCTTTTTAAGCTGATTCTAATGGGAAAAAACTAAAATTTGGCTTTTTCAAAAATTATATGTAAAAAACTCAAAAACCCCATTTTTGGGGTACAAACCCCCCCATAATACTCCTTTGGATGGGTCCGATATGTCTGGTTTTCGAACTTAAAGCCATAAATGCAGCTTTACACGTTTATACCAAATTTTGTCAATATCGGATTATTTTTACGAGAGTTATCGTGCTCACGGACACACACACACACACACACACACACACACACACACACACACACACACACACACATATATATATATATATATATATATATATATACAGTTTTGAACGAATGGTGTTTTTGGAATCTGGGGACCTCAAAACGAAAAGTTATCATGGTCCCGGGCCTAGGTTTTACCATGCCGACTACGGTAATAGCTTCTTCCCTATAGAGGAAATTCGCTAAAATGTGACTTCTTTGTCAAACATTCAACATTAGTTGATAACCTACGAGCTGAAAATTAATTTTCGTAGAAGAAATTATATTTCAGATTAAATATTCATCAAATACATTTTCAGGGAAAGTAAATAGGAAATGGCAAAAGGTATATGTATTGCGATGGGTGGGGGGGAGGGGGAGGTTGGCTGGGCGAGGTATGTGGATAGAGGTTTTTTAAACATCGTGCTGCCGATAATGATAATAGTAATGTCCCGAGTTGCAATGCAACAATGTTTTGTGTAATGCGTGGAATTTCTTTTGCGTTTCGCTTTAAATTATGAGCGCATTCGGCGCACGAGTCCAACATAGTGTAACGAAAAGTAAATATTTTGCATTCATGACATTCATTATAATTATCAGAGTTCAATAAAGCGGGGTATTTTTGAACCTGCTTTATTGAAAACCCATACATTTAAATCAAATGTTTATAGAATTCAGCTTTGTTGGATTTTCTATAAGTTAAAAATTTAAGATTAACTCCTATCCTATATTCTAATATAAGTAAGGTTTGCTTGCTTACGCCTTGCGTGCTTGCATGCTTGCAGCTCTGATCTCAAAAACGGAAATAACTAATTTATGGGATAAAAATAAGTTCGAGACAGGTCTCATCTCCAAGAAAAGTCAAATAACGTAAATAAACTAAAATGAAAAGTAAAAAACTAACATTGGGCTTGCTTATGGAGTTTACAATCAAAACAAAAGAATTGTAACCGCTGTTCACAGTCAACCAAGGAACTGTCAAAGTAATACCATGTATAACACTCGAGCAGTTTAAGTATCAACATGTGGTTTCCTGAGAGGAGTGACTAAAAACATAAAATGAAGATTGCATATACTGTGGGTATGTCATATCAAAAATGAATCAAAGGGACACTGAGGTGTAATAAAACTGGAGTGACCTTAAACATGCAGAAAAGAACCAGATGATATAGGTAAATCTGCTCGTCAGTTGGGGGACGTGGTGAAATATCACTCCAAGTCATCTAAACAAACTGACTAACCTACCCCGATCGAAGCTCGGCCCCCAGGTATTAAGTATAATTAAAGCAAATAATAAATTATAATAAAGCATATTTAAGAAAACAACGCTAAATGTTTAGTGTTGTCTGTGCTTACTCAAGCTGATATTCAAACAGGAGGATCTCTCAATAGTTTTAAATATTAATACTTATTTATAGATTCATTTCCCAGTGTTGAAAAACTGAGGATGTTTTTGGTGATAAATATATGCCAGAAAACATCATTACATTCTAACATATTTAAAAATTAAAACCTATTATGATTTGATCCAAAATAAGCCTTGAAAATAGCAGTAAAACATTGAAGTCACAACATCTTACATAATTTTTTGTGAAGATTTAGCTAAGCCAAGCTAACATTGCTAACATTATAAAAGTAAAGAAAAAGTGTTGTATGTTGTTTTATTGCATAATCATAGCTTAGCTGGCTGGTACTTTCCACGTTAATATTATCAGTTTTAAATCTGGCCAAGCATTTTAATCCAAATAATGGGTTAGAATGGGCTAATCTCGCTGAGAAAATTGTAAACTATAAAAATAAATTTAAGAACATTATGTATGTTTCGCATCGGATAAGTAATCCAAGTTTAAAGTCTAACAATTAACTATCGGATAAATAACCATTAGGAATGACACTTTCTAATAAATTTTTTAGCTTATATTTAGAGTTCAGACCGTCCCGTGTCCGAACGATAATGTGTCGCAAAGTTAGGACATACAAAAACTAAAATGTGCTAGAAAGTTGAACACGTGATTTGTCTACGTGCTGACGACTGCGTGTGGCACGAACGTGTCGGCCCATCTGATGATTATAGTCTGAGGAACATTGCCACTGCTCCGACACTCAGAACGTGTTCAAGCGTCAACTCTGTTGTCGGACCCGAGGATAATCCGAATGAATGGCCTTCCAGTTGTCACTCGAGAGTTATTGCTTATTCGCGTGGGACAAGAAAGCAGGAGTTTACAATATCGAGGTCATTGTAGATGAGAATTGCATTTTTATGTTAAGACATATAAATTTCATCACGGTGGAAATGTTTCAAAGATTGTTAGTTAGTGGCTATAAGTCAAAGTATGTACGTTAACGAAGAAAATTCCTTAAACAATGGATTCCTAAAAATATATCTTAAAACGTTTTGGTGGATATGTGTTTTCAAATAAAAGCACATTAAGTTCTGCTTAGAGAAATTTTATCGTCTAATCTTTGCTAAAACCTATATTAGATTATTAATGGATTGGACACGAATTAAGTTTTGACAAATAAAAGGGCATATCCATATTTTTATTTTATTTTAGGACCCAAGCCAATCAAGACATTTTTAGTTAGACCAGTTTATGCTCATTCATGATACATCCTCTGGAATCTCTATGACTTGTATTTTATCTTACAATCCAATTGCATCAATATCGATTTCGGGCTCATAATCCCTTTATCAGTCAGTCCGATGCAGGTCGACCAATTTGTTAGTAGTTCATTTGCTAGATGTCGTCAAAAGAAATAAAATTAATTTTACATGAACACGGATAAACAAACATGAAGGGAAATCTGTTCGATTTTCAAACTTTGTCTGTTGATGAGATCCAGCGGATGGATTATTAAAAACTTGAACGACCTGCATCACATTGACTGATGAAGGCTTACGAGCCCGAAACCGACATTGATGCAAATAACACATTGGTACTGCAAGGTAAGAAATCATACCACTAGTACAAGTTTATGGTTATTTATATTAATACAACTTAAACTGAAGGTCTAAATTACGTAATTACTGTTGGTTAAAATAACGTAATATGCGAAACAACAAAATCATCAAAAACTGAATTTTAACAGATTTAGGGAAACATTAGTATGCATTTGGTAGAAATATTGTAGTAGTATGGTAGAAACGATTTTGAATCAAAAGAAACATATACATTTCTAGGTACTTGTTTTGTATTCGGTGAGACAAAGTAGCAGTTTTACCTACTCTTTCAATTAAAATCCATTTTATTCTCTGGTATTTCCCAAGGTACTTGCACACCCAGTAATTAGATATGGAAACTAAGATAAACATCTGTTTGGTTCTAAGTTCCCAAAAAGTATGTAAGAAAATCAAAATGTGGCACTTTAATTTTTCATTTCTGTATCATATGTTGTTAATAGTTGTCAACATTATCTCCTTACAAGTTTACTCACATGAATCAATATAGTCCAAACTTAGCGAATCTTGAAAAATAAAGATAACCAACTCGATTTCTAAACTTATTCGATATACATTTAGTCCCAATCACTTAATTCCTATTTGTCGTCGCTTCGATGTGCAATTCGCTGGATAATTTCACTGACGAGGACCGGTCGTGCTGGCGTCTCAACTATTTTGATTACTTTCCCGAACGTATTGGCATTTATTGCAGCTCGAAATCTCGGCGTTTATGCCGTTAAGAGACATAATCGAGCATTTCGTCTGCCCCTGCACAACCCCCACCCTGCACAGGACAAATGGACGCAGTAAAGGAAAATTGCCTATCATGAAGCGGCGACGTCTTTTGATTTGTGATTTGTTTTGGCTCCAATGTACAGGATTGGTTTGTCCAAGTTATCTACTTCTTTCATGAGGTAATTCAAAAAGTAATTTATAAAATATGTTTCAGAAATAATATAAACAGTTTAAAATAAAAATTAAATGATTCGCTTTGCTTACTATACATAGATTATTTTTTAAATGTTATGGCTCATATAATTTATTAAATATTTTTTTAAAGTAGAGCCAAGTATCCTGTTACACACATATACACCACTTAAGGCTAAGTACTGTTGCATTTAATTCCTAATTTTGCTACAATCTTATTTAAAGCCACAACAATCATGATCTGCACCATTTTTCTTAATCTTCTACGTTTTTATCGTTACTTAGTTTTAGCGAATTTCCCCTATAGGGAAGAAGCTATTACCGTAGTCGGCATGGTAAGACCTAGGCCCGGGACCATGATAACTTTTCGTTTTGAGGTCCCCAGACCCCAAAAATACCATTCGTTCGAAACTGTATATATATATATATATATATATATATATATATATATATATGTATATATATATATATATGTGTGTCCGTGAGCACGATAACTCTCGTAAAAATTATCCGATTTTGATGAAATTTGGTATAAACGTGTAAAGCAACATTTATGACTTTAAGTTCGAAAACCAGCCAGATCGCTCTATCCGAAGGGGTATTTTGGGGGGGTTTTGTACCCCAAAAATGGGTTTTTTGAATTTTTTACATATAATTTTGGAAATAGTCAGATTTTATTTTTTCCCATTGGATTCAGCTTAAAAAAACACACAATTTGGTATTTTGATCATTTCTCTACGTCAATTGGTTACCGAGATATTGAAAGTGCTAAACACAGTACGTTGTCTAATGTTATTCTTATGGAGGAAAATAAACATTTTATATCTCGCTTATTTATGAACATATACTGACGAAACTTGGTATACGGCTTTATCTGGTTGTGGACCATTGATATTTCCTCAAAAAAACAATTTTTTGACAAAGGCTCCCATAGCAGCAAACCTGCGTACTCAGCCCCATGTTATCCTTATGGAGAATAAGTAACGTGTTATCTCCCTTAATTATGAAAATAAATTAATGAAATTTGGTAAGTGACTTCACCTAGTTGAGTTATATTGATATAAGCATAAAACCCCATTTTTTGTGTTCCTTGCTTCAGCAAACCTGCATACTCAGCCGCCATGTTATTCTTATGGAGAATAATTAAAATGTCATAAATTGTTATTTATGAATGTATATTGATGAAACTTGGTATGTAGCTTTATGTGGCATTAAGATAAATATATATGCATTGGAAATTCGCTAAGTATGCAGGTTTGCTGCTACGGGGGTATTTTACTTTATGGTTGACAGAAATTATCTATATTTTACACTTGTTTGCAATGATTGACTATTGACTATTTGTTTTTAAATCATTAACTAGATCCAACATAGACTAGATCAAATAATTACAATCAAAGCAACAGTATTACGGCCAAGGGCTAAACGCAACCGACTCAACTATTTTGAATAATCTCAGGACCAAACCCCCCCCCCCCCCTCGTGCCTCTTCTGCCCTCGAAGCCACAGCTTTAATCCATTAGCAGCAATAATCGAGCGTTGTGTTGGCGCCTACAGTTCCCCTCTATTCCCGCTCAGAACAAACGGACGCAGTAAAGGGAGATTGCCTGTCATCAGGAGGGGATATTTCTTACAATTTGATCTTTGTCCTGGCTCAAATTATACATTATATTTAGTTAGCAAACATATGTTGATTTTTCGGTCTTATACGAAGAAAAGTGGATGGATAAAGAAAGTTAATAAAATTATAGAATATGCTGGATCTACTAAAATTAAAAATATTAAGTGCTATCAATTGGAAACTGTTGGAAATAGAAAGTTAAAATGAAAAATTGTTTCAAAGCTGATTTTATCGTTAAGGAACTCCATTAGGTGAAAAAACTGACATTTCAATTAATCTCAACAACATGCAGATCATGGTCGATTATCAACAAATCGACGAGATTCTGTTGCAATGTCAAATATTTGTTCAAATTTGCAATTAAGTTGTATGAAATTTACACACCTAGTTAAATTTTAAGAGTTAACAACTAATAACTTAAACGAGTTCTCACGCAGCACGCTGACGTGAGGAAAGTGAATTTCCACATACAAAACGATAAAAACTCAAAATCAGTTAAAAACATAGATTTATTCCAATTTTTATTCAAATCTGAAAACATTGATTTTTGGCTGTTCTGATGTTCCTGGTTCTATTTACCTGCAATGCTGGGAATACAATTTTTCGCATTATAAGGTTAGGAGAAGGTCCAGTCAGGCTTTAAAGAAGGCGTAAGGTTGTTGGGAATGATAAAAGTACACCGAAAATGAATAACAGGCTTTTCTAATGTAAAATCCCCTTAAGACAACGTACTGTGTTTGGTCAATCCATATTTTCTTTAATAACTCGGTAATTATTTATGCTAGAATGACGAGAGAGGGCTTAAAAGTTTCGCCATACAAATTCCCATCTTTCCACATGCATTAACTTCACATTTGGGGCTTTTCTGACCCTTTTTGGGCCCAAAAACTCGAAATTTGAAAGATTAATCCCCAAAAAAGGGGTTTAGAGTTTTCCGGTTGTTTTGCCCTACGAACTTGTCCAACTGATTATAGAAAGAAACGTCCCTACCAAATGTTAAGTAAATCGGACAAAAAATGTGACCGCTAGAGTGCATACACACACACACACACACACACACACACACACACACACACACACACACACACACACACACACACATATATATATATGTATATATATACACATATATATATATATAATATATATATGTGTATATATATACATATATATTTATTATATATTATATATAACATTTTGAACGGACCCCCGAATCGTGTTCAGGGGGTCACGTTAGGAACTTCTATGGTGGTCCCGGGCTTAAGTTTCACCGTGCGGGTCATGCTAGCAGTTTACTTTCCATAGGAAATTCACTAATAAGATGTCTATTTGGACCTATTTTCTCCGACTGCATATTTTCATGGTTTAGTTTATTTATGAAAAATACTTCTAGGTAGATTAACTCATTTGAAGTTCTTCATTGAACGTGGATAATGTATCTATTAAGCGTGAAAAAATATTGTGAAATCTGTTAAGAGGTAAAGATCAAAAGCTAAGAAATTTAAATATAAATAAAGGTCAAACAATATAAAAACAGACAATCCGTAGAGTTAAAAAAAATTATTTTTGAAAACATACACAAGAAAAACGCTTAAAATATATAATAATATTTGAGTTACAAAAATATAAAAGAGGACACACGGCGCCCAACGCACGTAAACTAACAGTTCATTGACACTAACATTCGCCTCAGCGTCATAACAATATGTATGACGTCTGTTTGTGTTTGAAGTACATACATTGCTTGTGTTTGATCAGCTTTTAGCGAATTTCCCCTATAGGGAAGAAGCTATTACCGTAGTCGGCATGGTAAGACCTAGGCCCGGGACCATGATAACTTTTCGTTTTGAGGTCCCCAGACCCCAAAAACACCATTCGTTCGAAACTGTATATATATATATATATATATGTGTCCGTGAGCACGATAACTCTCGTAAAAATTATCCGATTTTGATGAAATTTGGTATAAACGTATAAAGCAACATTTATGACTTTAAGTTCGAAAACCAGCCAGATCGCTCCATCCGAAGGGGTATTTTGGGGGGGGTTTTGTACCCCAAAAATGGGTTTTTCGAATATTTTACATATAATTTTGGAAATGGTCAAATTTTATTTGTTCCCATTGGATTCAACTTAAAAAAACACACAATTTGGTATTTTGATCATTTCTCTACGTCAATTAGTTACCGAGATATTGAAAGTGCTAAACACAGTACGTTGTCTAATGTTATTCTTATGGAGAAAAATAAAAATTTTATATCTCGCTTATTTATGAACCTATACTGACTAAACTTGGTATACGGCTTCATCTGGTTGTGGACCATTGATATTTGCTCAAAAAGACACTTTTTCACCCAAGGCTCCCGTAGCAGCAAACCTGCGTACTCAGCCCCATGTTATTCTTATGGAGAATAAGTAACGTGTTATCTGCCTTCATTATGAAAATAAATTAATGAAATTTGGTATGTGGCTTTACCTACATGAGTTATATTGATATTTGTATAAAACCCCATTTTTTGTGTTCCTTGCTTCAGCAAACCTGCATACTCAGCTGCCATGTTATTCTTATGGAGAATAATTAAAATGTCATAAATCGTGTTTTTATGAATGTATATTGATGAAACTTAGTATGTGGCTTTATGTGGTACTAAGATACATATATATGCATTGGAAATTCGCTGAGTACGCAGGTTTGCTGCTACGGGGGTATTTCTTGATATTATGCAATACCTTTTAGCCAATACTATAACAAATAATATGAGAACATTTAGTCCAGGGAAGTATCTAACGCAATACACAACTAACTACTTTACTAAATTATTAAATAAAATTAATAGGTAATTTAGATGGGTAAAATAACAAAATATTTTTATTCTAAAACATTAGAATAAAAACTTGAAAATAAATGTATTGGTTCTGATTGAATAGTTAATGTATTTGCTACACAGAAAATAAATTGTTTATAATAGTGAAATAAAAGCTATGCATATTTCAAAGGTTTTAATAAAATATCGAATTTAGCAAATAGGTGCCATCTTAAAAAAATGCAACAAGGATTAATGGGGTTAAACATTTTAAAATTCGAAATTTATTTGACATACATTAATAAACATTCATTAATTCATATTAACGGTGGCAGGAGGTTTAAAAATTATGGCGAGGTTTAAATTTTAGTTTTTTAATCGGTTGAAGGTGGGGATCAAGCTGTCGAATTATGGTGCTACGTTAAATTATAGAGGAGCTGGGCTACGTAATTTTATGGAGAGTCATATATCAAAGCGAGTTATATTTTTACTACTATTTTTAAAACTATGTATAACACCTATATACGTTATTTAATATTTGTTCTATAAACCAATAAACAAGTCACATTCTCTATCGATAATCATGGAAACTACATGTGGTCCACATTTTTTTAACGTGAAATTATTCAGCTAATTGAATAAAATAACTTCATATATACCGTTATAGTTTTTTTTTTATTTTCAGTCCTAAGTGGAGCCCTAAGGGTAATGTTTACAAATACCAAAAGGCTTATCCATAAACTTTCCAATTTAATTGATTTTTTAGTAGCATAATACGTGTTCTTACAAATAAATAGTATTCAATAAATAATGTCTCACAACACTACAAAATATGAAAACGCTTAGTTATGAAAACTCTGAATGTCTGATGACGCTCTAATGGAACTGATGATGAGCTGTGCTGCTAGTAGAAATCCTTTGCCTTGTATACTATCTTTTATAGATATTTACTGTCTCGTTTGTAAATATACTGTAGTCTATATATATATATATATATATATATATATATATATATATATATATATATTGTGGAGTTGTAAGACTAATTCAAGGTATACTTTTTATTTTGTTTCAAATGTGTATACAAAATATTACATAGGAATAAAAACCAAGCTTATAAATAAAAGGATATTTTTAAATAAATAGGGATTAATATCCTCTTACAGGTTTTTATTTCTCTATAAACAATTCAAGAAGCCCAAAGGTATTTAGAAGCCCATGTTTTACGCTTCTCGTTAAATCGATGCCAATATTACTTTAATCGATTCAAAGTACAGTACAAGTAAAACTAAATATTACAAAGAATCGGTTATGAGGAGCCCGTGATGACGGCTATTAGTTCCTAATTGTTTATTAATAAGTTCGCCGAAGAGGAAGGCCGATAATTACATATTACCACATCCAGCTGCTGTTAAGTGGCAACGCCTTCCCTGTACTGTGAGAGGTGGTTCCTTGAAACGCGCTTAGGAAGGAAACGAACATTACCACTTGGTTGAAATTAGACCTGTAATGTGCGATCTTCATTACAATAAAATTAATTACTGTGCAATTATCTGATGTAATCCGCCGTCGTAGTGTAGATGTAACTAGCGTTTAATATGTAGAATATTATATTATATTAAATTATACTTTTAGGGAAAACTAAAGTGAAAAAATCTTATTTCTTTAATGGGATTAATTTTTATAGGGGAAATATACAGGGTGTCTCACGTAAGATGTCTCAAACCGATTGCAGACGAACCAATTGACCTAGAAGGATGCAAAAAATTATTTGCCACTAAATCGACCCCAAGGTCGACGTAAAAATATTTGTAGTTTGTTAACAATACAGGGTGTTACAGAAACTGAGGGTCACTAGTTCGAATCTCGGAATTTTCAAATATAAACATATGTCAAGTTATACATCATTTTAAAGCTCTACATCAGAGTAACATGTTGGTAGAATCAGAACTCACTTATATTTATCCGTTTCAAAATAGCGGCCACTTTCTCGAAAAATACTGACATTTGCGGAATACCCTGTATCTGCTAAACACAGCTTTGTTCCGATTTAAAATTCTTACTCGTATTAAACTCAATGTTACCCTGATATGCTACATGACAGTATTCAAAACAAAATGCAAAAATACAAAACATACTATTTTTGAAAATTGTTTTATGCAAAAAACTCCAAAAGTCATATAGTAACGTATGTCAAAAAGTATATCATCTTAAAGGTCTTAAAAATTCCTGCAACTTTATAATTTACACCAACCTCGTATATCTTTTTGTTTTTTAGCAATCAACAGAAATCATAATTTCTCCAAATAAAATGCACGTAAGCTATACACAACCCATTTATAAAAGAGGCCACAGAGTACTTGTAAGTGTTACACACAAATAACATGCACTTTATGTGGGGAAATGATGATTTTTGTTGATTGCTAGAAAATAAAAAGAGATACAAGGTTGTTGTAAATTTAAAAGTTGCTAGGATTTAAAAAAAATTTAAGATGATATACTTTTTGACATCCGTTACTATTTCACTTTTTGGAGTTTTGGGCATATAAACATTTTCAAAAATAGTATGTTTTGTAATTTTGTAATTTGTTTTAAATTACGGGGGACCGAGCCATGCTCGGTGTTTGATTCCGCAGAAGAGGCATTGAATTTGTTTTATTTCAAATATTCGTTCATTTTCAATTTGGGCTCGTTCGCTACGCTCTCTCGCCTATCGAAACAGAGTTTGAGTTGCCATTCAAGTAGTTTTTTATTTACACTACGGGAGTTGCCATTCAAGTAGGTTTTTTATTTCCATAATGATAAACAGCTGTTTACAATATTTTAAGTTATAGATAAAATCAAACAGCTGATTTAATGGTTTGTTTTTGTTATTCATAGTAACCGGTGTTATGATTTTAAACTCCAAAAGCCCAATGTTAAAATTTTCAATTTTCAAATGAGTTGTTTAGAAAAATACGAGTTTTCCTGAGGTAGTGGTTTTCACCAATCGATTTTTTAGACCCAAAGCCAAACTTAATTAATAAACTTAATTTAATTGATCCCAAACTTTCAGCAACATCCTTTCCCAGGATCTCGAGATAAATTTTGCAAACAAACTAACAGACATAGCTCATATTATATAGGTATTATATAGCTCATATATATCATATCATATATAGCTCATATATAGATTTGGAGTAATATTTCAACACTTTCCCCTACTGATAATCAGATTTGTATAACTCACTTTCCTCTTTTCAACTTTTTTAAGGTCACTCGAGTTGTTACTTATAGCTCAATGTCCCTTTGATTTATTTTAGCCTATACTACTCTACATATGTAATCTTCACTCAAATATTTTAATCTCTGCTCTCAGGAAACCACATGTTAATAATGATAAACAACATGAGTATTATTTTGACTGTTCCCTAGTTGATTATGAACAGCTGTTACAATTCTTTTGTTTTGATTTGAAACTCCATAATCCCAATGTTAATTTTTAACTTTTCATTTTAGTTTTTTTACATTATTTGATTTTTCCTGGGGATGAGGCCTGTCGAGAACTTATTTTTATCCCAGAAATTAATTATTTCGAACATTTGAAAGAAATCGTTGGAGCCGTTTTTGAGATCAGAGTCGCAAGCAAGCAAGCAAACCTTACTCATATTAGAGTGTAGGATTTGTGAAATTTTCACTAGTTAGTGAGCTTATTCAGATTGATTTCTCCAAAAGGTAGGCCTAATATTAGCCTATTTAACTATTTAAAAATAAGTTAGTTAATTTATAATCCTAGTTTCTACTTAAAATAATTTTATGAAGTATATTTAGACTTATACTGATACTCTCATAATAAACGGTAAATACACATTAAAGGTGGCATGGGACAATTATATCCCATAGTTTGAATTCGCTTTCAAGTCCAAAACATTTAAAAATGCAATAACATTTTTTCGCAATCCAATTATGGGTCAATCACAAACAAGGCTTATGGCCTATATATATTCTGAACTTATGTACAAGCACATGCACATAGAATGCACTAGGTTTTTCAATTAATAAATGAGAGTAACAATCTACCTGCAACTGGAGACAGCTTGCGCATCACACACCATCGCGCCTTCCACTGCAACAGACAACACAGCCGGATGAAACATGCCCAGAGGTTTACATTATTATTTTAGTAACTCCAACTTCATTAAAATACAATTTTAAAGAGTTACTCAACATATTAAAATTCCATCATTATGTTGAGTTTTGTTTCTATAGTTTCTATGAGACTATAATTCTATGGTTTTATGAGTAAAGATTAAAGCGGGAATTATATAATAGCCCCGTCGCAGCAAACCTGCGTACTCAACGAATGTTCAATGCATGTATATGTTTCACACTACCAAATAACTACTTACCAAGTTTCATAAAAATACATAAATAAATATGTGATCTATAGCATTTAATTTATTCTCCATCAGAATAACATTAAGGCTGAGTATGCAGGTTTGCTGCAAAAATAAATAGAAGAAATATGTTTGTTTTTTCAATTATCAATATAACTCAACCAGGAGAAGCTTCTTATTAAGTTGTGTTAATTTATGTTCATAATTATGGGATATATAAAAACTTTACTTATTCTCCATAAGAATAACATTAGGACTGAGTTGCAGGTTTGCTGCTACGGGGATATTCAACAAAAGTTTGTTTGTGTGCAAATATCAATATACCAGTACGACGTGAAGCCACATACATTTGATCAATATACATTCATAAATAATCGTGATATCAAATTGTATTTATTCTTCATAAGGACACTGGACAACGTACTGTGTTTAGCACTTTGAATATCTCTGCAATGGTTGGACGTAGAATCACAATTGAAACTCCAAAATGATCGTTTTTTAAAGCTAAACTTGTTGGTAAAAACAAATGTAAAGTTTTTAGTAATATTAACTAAGAAAAAGCTAAAAGCATTTTTCCGTTAAGGTTAACATGGGAAATTTTATGAACACGTTTTTTGGATTTTCTCCCAACCACTTAACCTAGGTTAATGATTCAAAATACTATATTATTTGTTTTTTTAAGCTCTATAAAATGGTTGAAACCAAAATTGAGTGTTTTAAAAATTTTGGGGTGAAAAATGCAAAAAACAGATTTTTGGAAAATTTTAAACCCCCATAAAACCCCTTTCCCATGGTTCGATTTTTCTGGTTTTCGAACTTAAAGTCATGAATGTTAACACATTTGAGCCAAATTTAATCGAAATCAGACATTTTTTACTAAAGTTATCTCGTTCACGGACACATATATAGAAGTACTAGCTGGCCCGACAGACGTTGTCCTGTCCTAATGTCATTGAATTTGTTTTTCTCAAAAAAGCCTGTCATGTAGCATTCCAGAGTAAAGCTAAGTATATCACGAGTAAGAAATTTAAGTCTGAAAAAAGATACGAGTAGTGGTTTATAAAATACAAGGTATTCCGTACATGTCAATATATTATACAAAAACGGCCGCCACTTTGAAATGGATAGAGATAAGTGAATTCTGTTTCACCAAAATGTTTATTTTACCGAGACCTTTAAAATTACGTATAATAATTTCTTTGTTTATTTAAGAAAAATTTGAGATTTGAACCCGTGACCGTTTGAACAGTTCCGTTTTGGAACATTCTGTAGATAAATTTTGATGAAAATATTTTTAATAGATAGCCCCAAATGCGTTTTAGTGGGAAGAATTTTGTTTGATGACTTAGGACCAAACCGTTCCCCCGTTATACATGCTGGACGGATGGTCTGCCTCACCCAGTATATGTATGTATATATATATATATATATATATATATGTATTAGATGTATTTTCATGTAATTTAAGTACATTTAACAAAGTACCCGTTTTGTTTAACAGCATAAACAAACATTACATAAAAGAAACTTTAGCTATTCTTCGTAAAAATCTAACTGAAAATCAGACATTAAAGAGAAATAAAATAAACTATGTAAAAAAACGAATACAAATGACTCTAAAACAAAACTATTTTATATATAATTCATCTTTTTATTTGCAAGAAGACGGTGTCCCAATGGGATCCCCCCTGTCAGGACTTATTGCAGATATTTACGTAACAGAAATGGATACCACTAAAATAATGAATGATATTAATCCCTTTAGAAAGAAAATATGCCATTGGTACAGATATGTCGATGATATCTTGTGTCTATTCGAAGGCAATGAAAACGAAGCCAAACAATTATTATCTTACTTAAATAACTTATCTGCCAAAATTCAATTAACCGGAGAAACCCAAAAAGAATAAATAAATTTTCTAGTTGTTACCATTTCTGAAGAAGATAAGAAACACACTAATATTTTTAGGAAACTCACAACAACAGATATGATCATTACATTTCATTCTAATCATCCACGGCCTCATAAAATGGCAACATTCCATTCACTAATTTATATTTGATGAACATTCCACTAAAAAAAGATAATTTTGTGAAATAAACAAACATGATAAAATATTTAGCCGAAAAAATGGATATAAAAGACAAATTATCGACAATATGATCAAAATAAAACTGAAAAAGCAAAGAGAAGAAATACAAAAAGAAAATGCAGAACTCAGAGAAGAAAATAAATATATGTGCATACAATACAACAATTGTATGAATAAAGCCTTAAGAACAAAGTTTAAAGATTCGCAAAATAATATAAGTTATAAAACTAAGAACAACATATTTAAAATATTAAACAACAAAATAGCAAATCGTCAAGGTAATAAAGACGACATATATAACAGATCTGGAATATACAAGATAAAATGTAATGAGTGTGATAATTATTATATAGGACAAACATCTCGAATCTTCAAAGTTAGATTCAATGAACTTTACAAGGTTTTGAATCTAATAACAAAACGACAATGAAATCTAACTTTGCAGATCACTTAATAAAGTCAAAACACAATTATATAGATCTAAAAGAACATCTATCAGTTTTAGAGTTTCAACGAGATAGAGAGAAGCTTTTTGTAAAAGAAGAGATAGATATATACTTCAATAAAAAAAAACCTACAAACATACTGAATACAGTATTACCTAATCAAAATAACCCGATGTTTTACAAAATTGAAAAAATAAGAACAAAGAATCGTTAAAATCCTATAATATAGTATTAAGGAAATGAATAGAAGAATGGAAAATATATTATGTGTTCTGGCAAATATTTCATATGCAGTTTTAAAATACTTAATATTAACATATGATTAATATTTATTTTATTTTAAATGTGAGATTATATTTTTTATTGATTTTGAAAATGGCCTAAGCGCACAAAACATGTCAGTCTAAAATAATAAAAAACAATTTTATACAAAGAGGGTACTTTGTTAAATAATGAAAATTCATCTAATGATATTAGTAGGCCTAATAAACCAATATAACATGATATATATATACATGTGTACACATATAAATAAATTTGAACGTATAGTGCTTTTGGAAACTGGGGACCTCAAAACAAATAGTTATCATGGTCTCGGGCTTAAGTCTTACCTGAGACCTACGGTTTCCCCTATAGGGGAAATTCACTAAAACTTAAAGGTTGGGTACATTATGGTGAAATTCAACTGTTAGTGTGTGCGAATTAATGACGCTGATTTACCGGTCTTAAAGGTATTATTTGCTATCCCGTTGTGAAATATGTATATTGAGAGTTTATACCTTGGATTATAATAACATTAAGTTGTAAAACATATAGCTTAAATCGATCCTACGGGAGTGAGAAAGGTTTTGTTCCTCAAACATGATGACCAAACACACCTTGAAATGTGTAATGAAAGAAATATGCTCATTACACTCCAGGTGATGTTTTATGAAATAAACGTCGACTAATATACTGTGCGACAGGATCAGGAGAGCACTTAATTTTTAATTATTTAAAGTAACTTAAGTCACTTTCCAATAGATTATTGCCTAACAACATTGTATTCAAATTCTTTCAAATTCAAATTCATATTCTTTATTAGCCATTAAGTAACATACATTATAATAGGTTTCATCAATCACAACAATACAATAACACAATTCAACATAAGATAAAACAATAAACAATAATATCACAATTTGGTAAAATTCACTAACCTATATCACAATCAGGTCTGCCTGTTTAAATGTAGCTTAAAATCTAGGATAAATTTTTAACACTTCATTTCGTCATTGTTTGAATTTAGAAAATTATCTATTTTATAAAAGGCATGTAAGAATGTAAGACTAAAAAATTACCAACAATCATCTTAAATATATCCTATTCAAAGTTACATTTTTTGGATTGTCGGGTAGGTCATTGAAAAGTTTAAATTTCTTATATAAGTGGCTATTTACTGATTTACTCAATCTGACAGTTGGTAAATTAATACTGTTGTGCTACAAAAGTGAACATCAGAGCGTCTTATATAACAGGTTTTCCTTAACATAAATCAAAATGGAATAAATATAAAGACTAGGAACAGGCATAACTTGTAAATGCTTAAAAAACTCGACACGTCTTTCAGTCTGTTTAGCATTCGGAATTATAAAAGTTTTTTTTTGTGATAAAAACTTTCAGAGCTTCTGAGGAGTTGCCCCACAACCTAATGCCAGAAGATGACAGTGAAAAAAGCATAGTGTGCTGATAACATCAATTCAAAACTTACAGCATACCAAATTAAGTACGTTTACCTTAATTTATTAAGTAAAACTATTACTCTAGACAACCAATAAGTTAAAATGTAGTTTACATGAGTATTTCAACTTAAGACTACTTGTATACAATGATACCTAAAAGCTTTACTGCCTTATAATCAATATGAGGTAACTTTAAAATAAAAATAATTCTATCAGATTTGTCTTCATTAACGGTAAGATTATATGCATCGAACCAGCAATCTGCTTTTAACAGAGCCTTATTAATTGTATCAACAGCAACAACTCAAAATATTGATTGGAAATAATAAAATAAAATGAAAACATCCATTTAACTTTTCTATAAAAATGCTCAGTTTTTAATAATCCGAATTTTTCATACCAAACAAATAAACTTCATTTAGATATTTTTACAATTCAATGTATTTTTTAACGAATAGATGTATTTTAAATTTATTCCTCAACAATTCCACCAAAAGCGACAATATTTAAAAACTCATTAGACAATGACATAATACCAAACGTCGCAGCAAACCTGCGTACTCAGCGAATTTCTATTGAATATTTATAACTCTTAATAACACGTTAAGCCACTTACCAGGATTCATAAGAAATATATTCACAAATAAGCGATATTTAAAATATTAATTATCCTCCATAAGAATAACATTGGGGATAAGTACGCAGGTTTGCTGCAACGAATAACAAAAATAATAGGTTTTTATGCAATTATCAATAGAACTCAACTAAGTGAAGTCATGTACCAAGTTCCATCCATAAACATTCATAAATAAGCGTTATATAACATGTTAATTATCCTCCATGAGAATAACAAGGGGACCGAGTACCTAGGTTTGCTGCTAGGGGAACCATACGCGAAAATTTGTCTGTGCAAACATCAACAAACCACAACCAGATGAAGCCATACACCAGTTTCGTCAGTTTCATAAACAAGCAAATATAATTTTTGTTATTTTTCTCCATAAGAATAGCATTAGACAACACGTACTGTGTTTAGCACTTTCAATATCTCAGTAACCGATTGACGTAGAGCAATGATCGAAATACCAAATTGTTTGCTTTCCAAGCTGAATTAGATATTAAAAATTAAAATTTAATTAAAATTAAAATTACAAGTGAAAACACCAAGAAACCCATTTTTGGGGTTTGGGGTTTGGGGTTTTGGGGCAACAAAACCAAAATATATATATATCTATATATACATATATACAAATTTGAACAAATGTTATTTTTGGCATCTGGGGACCTCAAAACAAAAAGTTATCATATTCTCGGTCTTAAATCTTACCGTGAGAGACTTACAACTACAAGCTACGGAAATAGCTTCTTCCCTATAGGGGAAATTCGCTAAAAAGCCAAAATCTCCACCGCAAGCCACGCCAGTAGACAGGTAGTGTTTCAGCCCCATTCACAGATGTGCGATTGTACCGTACGTATCGTATTGACCGCGATTGTAACACCCCGACGTGCATATCGTATTGCCGCATTACCCGGTAACGGCAAGGCCTCTATAGATGCAGCAGTTAGCTGTTATGGCGCTCCCGGCTTTTATTTCCGCAGGTTTGTTTTGTTACAACGGGCACTGTCATCAGATTGCGGTGGTGTTTATTTACATTTGCTTTTCAGCGGATAGGAAATGTTTGAGCGTGATGGCCTGATAGCCTACGTTGGATGGGATTGTTTTAAAAAATAAAGTTTGAATCAAAAGGCAGTTTAAGTAAAAAATATAATAAACTACTTCTGAATGACAACTTTAAACGGTTACTGTCTTATTGTGTCTGGAATGACAGTATTGAGTTCCATCAGGTCAAAATCTGATCTCCCACGGGAAATTATATCTCAAACAATTCACCTAGGTTGATCTCCACATCTACATTACCTACATCTCCCAACTGTTTTGTGGAGCAAACTGATATTTATTTAAATTGGGAGTACAACTTTTATCAACTGCAAAAAAGTAAATGTAAACAAACTGACACCGATAACAAATATTATCAGCTATAAAAGTTGGCGGGTGGAAAATAGGAGAAAGAGGGAGAAACCAAATTCATCGCTTAACCGCACTTTAACATCAAGTTAGTTAATGCTATCCATTAAACCCTTTATCAATAAGTAACTAAGTGATTTTCACGTTAAAATAACGTGCGGTGACTTTTACATCAGTTCGAGAAGTCGCAGGTTCAAATCTATGGTTGCCCACAAAAATTGCTTTTGGATCGCTTTCTCTTATAATATGCTTCTTGTCGTGAAAAGTAAATTAATTAAGTAAAATTAGGTTCTGCTTTATGAACCATTATATACGAAAGTACGGGTTTCACTCGCTAATAAAATGTATTTTAAATGTAAATTTCGCTAATATAATTGTTTTGTTACTATTAAAATTAGGAAATGTTAACATTTTATGAGTGTGGGAGCCTCTCTGGTTGAACTGCAACCCGCTGACATCAACGCTTCTGCGATGGATCGAGCTCTTCTCAGGCAAGACACATCGGTCTGGTGATTCAGGGATATTTCTCAGAACTATTATTTATGACATATTTAAAAAGGAAGGCCAATACCTCAATAGGTAGATAAGTTGTTGGATTTAAATATAGCTCTCCGATTCAACTTAACCTTTTAAACATGATTCATAGTACACAATAAATAACCAGGACAAAATCTATAGTCTCATTGTTGATGGAAGCCAAGCAGAGCTGCTGACTTCATGGTCATGAGGACATAAAGGGAAAATAACTCGTGACTTATCTGCCAAACAAATGTAAACTGTGTGAAAGGGGTCAATGTAACTAAGCTGATAGTGATTGCAGTGTTTTATTAAACAAAATTAAGTGTTTTATAAAAGTATGCTTGTTTCCAGAAAGTTAACTTAAGAGATGTTAGTGATTTTGATAATTTATAGGTGCAACATAAATTTCAGATGCTAGGCTTTATTTTGTTCGTCTCTAAATATGTGCTTTTATTTTTCGACTATTACATATATTTTTATAGTAGATATACAATAATATAATAAATGCGAAAATTAAATCAGAAAAACAAATAACAATTAATTTCAAAATCGGAAATTGACAACACGTTCACGCATGACCTCCTTCTCAGGAACGTGTTTCTGGAAACAGACCGTAAATAATACATGAAATCATAAGTTTTCTTAAAGACAAATTAAATCCTAATAAAGGTTGAGAAACTACACGTCAAGAAAACGTAGTCGACGAATAATGTTTTTATAATATTTTAAACCTGCTGCTCTATCAATTTTTCTAAAACAACTTACCCAACTCAAATATATTTTATTTCAATGGCTTCAAGGGGGAACTTTAAAATTTTAAGTACTAAACACAATAACATTGACTCCTCCATCAGCACCATGTTACGTTTGATCATAATGAAGAAGCTTTCGAATAAATGTTTAACAATGTTAGGTTTATGAACACTTTGTATGCGTAACTATAGTCAAAGAATAATCTTGCGATTGTATTTATTTAACGTATTTGATCCAATCATAACAAAAAAGAATCTTTATTTGCTTTCAAACTATAATGTAGGACTAAACAATTTAGTCGTGGTCAGCTCGACAATTCCAATTCCCTATTGCAGAGCCACATTGTAAGTATTATTGGCATTACCTTTTTACAGGCTATTAACAATTCAATTAATGCAATTATAATTGAAATTTTGACGTTTATCTACTTTGAAAACTTGCGACAACGATATACGTTTCTTGCAATTTATATAATTATCAATAAATATTGTATCATCAAAGCAAAAAATACACCATCAAACGGATTGTCATGCGTATAGATGAATATAGATTGGTGTACAGTCCTAATAAACAACACTAACCTTTTTGGTCGCTTGTTTTCGTTTCACAGCTTTATTTAACAGACGATGTGTCATATAAATTGGTAATGGAAAGACATGGATCACTCAGTTCTTTCAGTGCGAAAAACAAATTCAAATTAAATTAGCAGAGAACATTTAGTGCAGGGAAATATGTAACTCAATACACAACTAACTACTTTAATAGCTTATTATTCAATTTAATAGGTAATTGTGATGGGTAAAAACGAGTCTAAAATATTAAAATAAAAACTCGAAACAATTTAAACATTTCAAAAATCTAATCCACCATAAGCATTGAATAAACGAATCATTTTAAAGCTTTATAGCATTGAGTATGCACGAACTTTATAGTTTATAGTTATAAAATAAGCATATTTATAAAGTATGAATTATGTTTGACTGGCACATAATTAATACTTATTTCCACTCCTCTATACTGCACTATTCTTTCAAATGTAACGATGCATTTTGCGTAAGCAATCCGGTAATACTAAAAATATGGCCCGTTAAGACAAATATGGTATGAATAATTATTATTGATGGATATTAAACTCATTATTTCCATTGTAAAGTTAATATCATTTAATCTTCGGTCGGAAAAAGAGTGACTCTGAAAGGGAACGTGGACAAGAACCCTTTGTCCCCTTTGTGAAGGGCGCGATGTTCAAACCAAATCAAACAAGCGCTTTCGCAATTGAAGCAATAAAGCTGAACAAACAAAGGATTCGCGACGAGCCCTCGTGATAAGGCTAGCGTAAAATGAACAGAGGGGGGGGATAGTCACTAGGGTAGTGGTTTAAATCGATCGGCCATATTGTATCGTAATGGAATCCAGTCAACTGTTATGGTCGACCAATAGACCTTAATTTTTAAAACCGACACATTCACGCATCCATTTTATTTTAGAAATTGAAATTATTATTAAAAGAGTTAAAATAATCCTTGTTGTTGCCTGTTTCTGATTGTCCTTAAGATCTTGCAATTGTTTAATGGTGCAGCATCTTTAGAAAGGGGAATGGTCAAAGTTAAAAACTACAGAGTTGTAACATTAGGCTAATCTGGAAGGATTATTTTATTCTTGACGGAATACTTAGAAGGACTCAACCATAGACCATGGCCATACTTGGATGGACTCCTTAGTACCATGGAGAAACCAAATGAAAACAGGTCAAACGTTTTTAGAAATGCCAGAGTCTGAGCTACAAATTTAACTATACTAGAGTAAGCAGATACAAAACTCTTCAAGCAACACAAACAAATAGCTTAAAAGAGAATGAATAATCAATTATATGATATCACCACTTATAGAGTGAGAAATATTGTTTTATCAAAATGTTAATTTGCGCATAGTGCAACTTCATCAAAACAATAAACGTCATACATTTAATTAATGATCTCATTGCGATACTCAACTTGAACAATGCTCCGCAATACTTGTTTGAAGTAGTGTAAACACTGATACAGTAGAGGAAACACCAAAGCACTCAGAAACTACTGAAAAACATAAAGGTAAACGGGCCGGTGCAAGGGCGGAGGTATTTTTAAGCGGAGGGTATATTGCACCCTAACAGAGAGAAGGACACGTGCTAGGGATTTGGACACGGATGAATCGTGTCCGGAGCCGTGATCCGAAGTGCACACACACTCTCACACGCGCGCACGATCACACACAAACACGCTCACATTCACACGAACACATTCGCAACTGACGTACCCCCAGCCAGGATTTAGACCCCTTCAATCTATGTCTTCTTTGGGAGATGATCGAGCAGAAGAGAAGACGTAAGCTTATCCCTAAGTCTCCATTCTGTTATTTACTCTTTCTGACTTTTTGTATTGTAAAGTGCAAGACATTTTTACACGATATTTCTCTGTTTGTGTTTTATAATCTAGATAAAGTTTAAGTATTCCGAGACAATTTAAAATTTTCAACCCTCAGAACTCAGGACGAGGATGAAAACTTCTCTGATGATTTCTATTGCCGATCTGAGTGAGTGCGCAACAGAATATATATATATATACACACTGGTGATGGCGTCTAGAGACAAGAGGTAAGTGCTAAGTGTAAATTTCTTATATATTGTGTTAATGTGAAATAGGACTTACACTCATTAGGGTATTTTATTAGGGTATTATATGACCTAACGATTACTTCTGTCATAGACCTCTGTGATGGTCGTAGTGTATATTATTTTTATTACTATACCACAAAAACGCTGTTTTATAAAACCATGTATTTTTTTATTTTATTTTTTTAAAGAAGAAGGTGGCAGCCTCTTTTTGCCTTACTTTGCCCGTCCACATAAACTATGCATCTGTGCGTGGAACGTATCCAGCAAAGCAAGGAGCCGTTACAGTACGAGTTGTACACTACTGACACAATTTACATGCCAGGACTGAGATTCGAACCCACGACAGGGCCGCTGCCATGGTTCCGGCGTCGTCGCCTTGACCACCACGCCAACAATTCGCTTTGTGCACGATAAGGAATACTTTGAAAGGCTGCAATGTTTTATTGTTCTTTGTAATTATTTGAGGCGTACTTGGCCTTTAGAACTGTTCTGTTATAATTATGAAAACCAAAACCTCCCACGTCATAAGAGTCAGAATAAACCTACTGATATTTTTAATTTAAGTCTTTATAAAAACTGCTTTTCTGTGATGATGATGACGACTGCCAAACGTTAATGTTATTTGGTGCCGTTCAAATTATATTTTAAAGGTGAGAAGTAGGGATTCGTTAGTTTTTGCGAATTTACCCTATAGGGAAGAAGCTATTACCGTAGTCGGCATGAAAAGACCTAGGCCCGGGACCATTATTACTTTTCGTTTTGAGGTCCCCAGATGCCAAAACCACCATTCGTTCTAAACTGTATATAAATGTGTGTCCATGAGCACGGTAACTCTCGTACAAATAATCCGATGTTGACGAAATTTGCTGGTATAAACGTGTAAAGCAGCATTTATGACCTTAAGTACGAAAACCAGAGAGATCGACCTATCCGAAGGGGTGTTTTGGGGGGGTTTTGTACCCAAAGATTTTTTGTTGTTTTTTACATATAATTTTGGAATAAGTCTAATTTTAGGGTTTTCCGTTGGATTCAGCTTAAAAATACGCACAATTTGATGTTTTGATCATTGCTCTACGTCAAATAGTTACAGAGATATTGAAAGTGCTAAACACATTACGTTGTCCAATGTTATTCTAATGGAGAATAAGAAAAATTGTATATCTCGCTTATTTATCAACTTATCCTGATAAAACTTGGTGAATTGCTTCATATCGTTGTGGTCTATTGATATTTGCACTAAAAACATTTTTTTGGCCGATAGTTTCCGTAGCAGCTAACCTGCGTACTCAGCCCCCATGTTATTCTTATGGAGAATAAGTAACGTGTTATCCTCCCTTTATTTTGAACAAAAATTAATAAAATTTGGCATGTGACTTTACTAGTTGAGTTATATTGATATTTGTATAAACCCCCATTTTTTTGTGTTCCTTGCTTCAGCAAACCTGCATACTCAGCCGCCATGATATTCTTATGGAGAATAATTAAAATGTCATAAATCGTTTATTTATGAATGTATATTGATGAAACTTGGTATGTGGCCTTATGTGGTATTAAGATACATATATATGCATTGGAAATTCGCTGAGTACGCAGGTTCGCTGCTACGGGAATATTTGTTAATAAGTACGTAATGTCCCAACTGGATCAATAAATTAAAAGTTTAACGAGCACCTGCTAATGGCTGGGCGCCTCTCCCTAAATTATAGCCATCTTAGTTCTATATCAATCCTAAAAATGTCTACAAGTGTTTCTCATAGACTTGAATTAATAAGTTATATATTTTCTTATTTAAATATACCTTTTTCCTGGAAGATAACTTTATTTGTATTCTGAAGAAAATTCTTGTAAAATTTAACTTTTCAAGAAAAATCTTTTTACTTTTATTATGCGGGTTGTTGATGTTAGTGAAAAATAGTAATT
The DNA here is from genome assembly GCA_963675035.1 of Allygus modestus. Taxonomy (NCBI): domain Eukaryota; kingdom Metazoa; phylum Arthropoda; class Insecta; order Hemiptera; family Cicadellidae; genus Allygus; species Allygus modestus. The sequence continues at coordinate 197,162,993 of OY776112.1, forward strand.
GTGAACATGCAGATGACGGCAACGGTAATGGATATGCATTGAGGAGACAATGTCAACGTCAGAGACATGACGTGGTCATGATTGATGGTAGTCGTGTTATGTCAACAGATACCTGACGTCAATCCCTCATCAGCTGATCACCGTTACATGTGTGGAGCCTGTGGAGCACACAGGCCGCTGTATCTGTATCCGACTGCAAGAGGTGGAACGTGGAACTGAGACGTGTTATTTCAATAAATTCAATATGTTGGGACCACTATTGTCACTAATACCTAAATTTGTATTACACTTTTGCTCGCATTTTATGGTGTTTATAAAAACATATATATTATACCGTATGTGTAACATGTAAGTAAGTACTTGTGATAAGGGAAACGTTGTACTCCTTTATCCTTATCAGAATGGCCTTATTAAAAAAAATATTCAGATAATTTCAATACGTATATAATTTATTGCTGTGTCATGAGCAACTGAAAGACAAGATACCGTTGGTGCGTAGATAAGTTCAAGAATTTACATAAAGATAATAACATTTTATTTAAATAGAAAAATGTAATACCGTACATTAAAAGTGGCCTCCTACAGTGGTCCTCTGCTATTGCTAACGTCGTGCTTTTTGAAGATTTATTATTCCACATAATTCATGTTAGTTCATGTTTGTTTTACGTACCTTAGCGCCTCGCATCTCTTTAATAAAATATTAACTCTCCCAAAGTTGAAAATTGATTAATGGTATTTAAATTACATCAAAAAAATTTTATTAAAAGAATGTGTTAAACTATTTTAATCCTGTTTGTTGTGCACGTTTTTAGAAATTTGTTCTTAAATAAAGATAAATTAATCTTTCCAGTTTGTGTCTGCAGTGGCTGGACGAAATATCAATCCAGATATTTTGTACATGTGTAAAACGGAATATCCGTCACTCAATTTTTTTTTAAATTACCCTTAACAAGTAATTAAGTACATAATTTACCAATGTATTATAGGTACGGTACTTCTTGACATACCTCGTGGCAATGTTGAAAACGCGCAAAAAACATAATTTCGTCTTTACATATCTATAAAATTGATCGTTTAGTTTCACAATTTACATTTAAAAAATTAATTTAAAATCATCATTAAAAAATTAATGATTGCAGTAATAATTCTTGCATGTTAAGTTGCATGAATTGTTTTTTATATTTTCATTATATACATGACTGCAATATTAATATTTATTTATTCAAAGAATTTTTTTCTTTTTTTCATTTAAACAGAATCGATCAGCTTTTCCCCAGCCAAGCTGTTTTGCCAACTTACTCATGCCATATCAACTTGAAAACTCTCTAAAGAATAAGAAAATATCACTAAATTTATACCAGTTCATCTCATGCCTTTTTACTTAATTTAACTCTGTACAAATGTAATACATACTTACATACTACAGTACAGTATGTACTATTTAATAAAATTATTTATCGTTTTTACTTTTTCTTAACGCCCTGTAAACATTCGAAGTCAAATTTCCCTTCAAGCCAACTGCCACTAGCAAAAGGTTTTTGTTTCATTTTAAAGTAAACAATTAATTGTACCATATTTATAGCTAAACGTTCTTTACGAAATGGCCATCTTACCACCCTTTTATTCTTGACACACAAACATACTTAGTCGTTATTTTAATGAATTTGAAATCGGGTTAAACTGTTAAAGGACAGGAAATAATATAATATCCCAAACCTGTAATGAAATCTATCTCTCCACAATCAAACAATGCTTAGCATAGTGTTTGGTTTTGTCAAATTGAGAACTACACATTTGTTTGATGCTTACAATATTACTGCTCCACTGGTGCACAGTTTGTATCTTTACCTAAGAGCTAAAGTAATGCCAACATCGTTACCGGAGTAACGCAACTGTTCAACTTACTGTGGACTACTGTGAAGCAGAGTGAGACACCCCAGTAACTTTTGAGCTAGACAGATTTATTAGAGATAGCAAACTTTTAACAAAAATCAAACCTGAATCAGCGCTTTGTTCTCATTTAAAGCCTATCGCAAAAGGAAAACTTTCCGAACGTATTATCCCCGTCCCTATAATAAATCTGGAAGTTTCCGTACGCGGGTGAAGCTCCTCGCCCATCTGATATCATATCTGGTGTTACACTTCCTGGCTTCGAAGCACAGTTTAGGAAAGTTAGCTGAAATACTTTTTACACAGCCATTTTAAATCCCATTTTACTTTTTCAATATTACTGTTTTTCAATTTGACTTGATGCTCTTGTAATAGGTTTTCAGTTATGAAATGGACTTTAGAGTCATCCAAATACGTCACAACCTACAACTGAGGGTAGTCGTATTATTTTATGAGGGCTTGATACAGGACTGTCATTTCCTGCCATTGGGATATTAAATAATACTGCTATTTAAGAATAGTTTGACCTTAATTGTTTCTGTTATCTGGTTGTCTATGACTCTGACAAAACCTGATCGCACGGTTTATTTGTGATCAGTATGTAAATATATTTTAATTTGAATTCCATCAACGTCTCTGCAATTAAAACAATTATATTATTTAATAATCGCGCGTTAAATTTCAAACCAAGGCTACAAACCACTAATAATATCTCTCTGCTAATAATAAATATTATCTAAGGTTAACCTAGGACAAGGTATATTTTTTACTCCAACCTAAATGTACACAGCTTGTAGTATTGCGTGGTTTAAAATCCATACAAAACTTGAATATACTTATATTTCCATACATTTATATAGTTTATTCAAATATGGGATAATAACAACAATTCTAATATATGGTAACTTTTGTTAGAACGAAAAGCAAACCAGTCTTACTACTTAAAGAACGTACTTGGAAAGAGTATTTGTGGTAAAAAGACTGTTTGTGATTAAGTGCAATAGATAACAGTCTATATCTCTGTACCAGGGCCAAGTTTAAGAATATAGGAATGGCTGTGCTACAGTACTATAGGCCTATAACGAAGAGTTCTTAAATGTGCATTACTTTTAAGTTTGCATTTGGCTTGCAAATGGATGTTGCATTTATAACGATGAATTCTCAATGCCATTAAGCAGGTATTTAGGGGACCGAGTTTTGCTTGTAGATGGTTTAATCAATGAACCTTGAATCATGTTTTACGACAGCCCATTTAAGTAATTTTACTAGCTGAAGATTTCCTTCTGACGGATGAAAATATTCCTATTATTACAACTAATAATATAATCTTTATTCCTATATAAATAATTTTACAAAATATTTACAGTTCTTGAAAAGTATTTAAAAATGAACAATTATATTGATTTATAAGATGTATGGGGCTTCTGATTGGTTTCAGAAGCCACCTTTGTTATGCCTTTAAAAACAATCTTAAAGATCGACTAAGCTTTTTAAAAGTTAGAAGCTATGCTGAAAAATGCATAGGACAATTAAACAAAATAATTTTGAATCAAGGTGCGATTAGACGGAATATTTACAGGAGACATAATCATGAATATTGTCAACGGTCGGTCCCGTATTCTCACTTAGTTTATATAATGCAACCAGCACCCATTCTCTAATATGGGTAAGGTTTGCTTGCCTGTACGCTTGCTTGATTGCAACTCTGGTCAAAAACGGCTGCAGCAATGTCCTTCAAATGTTGGAGATAACTAATTTCTGGGATAAAAATAAGTTCTATACAGGTCTTATCCCCAGGAAAAATCGAATAATGTAAAAAAAATTTAAAAAGTAAAAACAATTAACAGTGGGCTTATGGAGTTTCAAATCAAAACAAAAGAATCAAAACAGCTGTTTATAACAAATCGGTGAACTGTCAAAGTAATACTCATGTTGTTTATTATTATTATCATGTGTCTTCCTGTAATGACTAAAAGCGTTGAGTGAAGATTACATATATAGAGTGGTATAAATATCAAAGATACATTGAGCTATAAATAACAACTGGAGTGGCCTTAAAAGTGCACAAAAGATGCAAATGAGCTATACAAATCTGCTTACCAGTAGGGGAAAGTGGTGAAATATTACTCCCAAGCCATCTAAACAAACTGACTGGCCTTCCCCGTGCCAACCTCCAGGTTCTACATATATAAAAATATTAATGGTAGGATATCGATACTAACAAATAATTGAAGGGGATGATCTAAAACTGTTGCGTTTGATATTATTGCATGTTAATACTCAGTTCTCATAACGTGAATGTTCTATCAGGTAGAATTTGTTGCCAATGCTACATTATTATTTTAACTGTGCGTGTTAAATGATATTTCTTTCTAAACGATATAATCCTATTTCCCCAAAAACGAAAAACTTATCAGTACACATCTGCAATTTACATCCTTTTATATTTTATGCGTATCAGCTTGGTTAATTATCTATTATGACTCTTCGTTCCTTAGTTATTATTGATTTATTTTGGATTTATTTAGCCCTATCGCTTTACGCAGACTTCACTTGTAACGGTTCTATTCACTATTCTCATGGCAATCACATGTTCATGTTTTACAAATTACTCAATACTCATTACCGGTACTTTGACAATTGACTGCTTTTTTAACTGATGGTAAAATTCTTACGTTACCATTTTTGCCAACCATAATGCAAATTTTATTATTTTTTTAATTAAAGTTTTACAGAATAACAGGTTTCCCTGGATATGGGACTGATCTAGAACTCGTTTTTATTCCAGAAATTCCATTATTACAGTATTCGAATGAAAAGACTTGGAAGAAAATCTTACTCATACCGTATTAAGAGTTTAGGAGTATCGGTTAGTACTTGTACTTTCAGCGAATTTCCCCTAAAGGGAAGAAGCTATTACCGTAGGTCTCATGGTAAGACTTAAGCCCAAGACCATGATAACTTTTCGTTTTGAGGTCCCCAGATGCCAAAAACACTATTCGTTAAAAAGAATATGTATATATATATATATATATATATATATATATGTATATGTGTGTGTGTGTGTGTGTGTGTGTGTGTGTGTGTGTGTGTGTGTGTGTGTCCGTTAACCCGATAACTTGAGTTAAAAACTTCCGATTTCGATTAAATTTGGCACCAAAATGTAAAGCAACATTTATGACTTTTAAGTTCGAAAACCAGAAAGGTCGGACCATTGGAAGGGGGTTTAGGGGTTTCAAAATTTTCTAAAAATCGTTTTTTTGCGTTTTTTCACCCTAAAATTTCAAAAACACTCAATTTTGGTTTTGACCATTTTATAGAGCTTAGTAAACAAATCATATGGTATTTTTAATAATTAACCTAGGTTAAGTGGTTGCGGAAAAATCCAAAAAACGTGTTAGTAAAATCTCCTATGTTAATCTTATGGGAAAAAGGGCTTTAACTTTCCCTCAGTTAATTTTACTGTAAACTTCACATTTGTTTCTACCAATCAGTTCAGCTCTAAAAAACAATCGTTTTGGTGTTTAAAATTGTGATTCTACGTCCAACCGTTGCAGACATATTCAAAGTGCTAAACACAGTACGTTGTCCAATGTTATCCTAATGGAGAATAATTAAAATTTTATATCTTTATTATTTATGAATGTATATTTATGAAACTTGGCATGTGGCTTCACCTAGTACTGTTACATTGATATTTGCACAACAAAATAATTTTTTGCCGATTGTCCCGATACCCGCATACTCAGCCCTAATGTTATTCTTAAGGAGAATAAGTAAAATACTATATATCGCTTGTATATTCATGTATTTTTATGAAACTTGGTGAGTGGCTTTATGTGGTTGTGAGAAACATAAATATGCATTGGAAATTCGCTGAGTATGCAGGTTTGCTGCAGCGGAGTATTACAAATTGTGAACAATTATATAGACCGTAGTCAATAAATACACACAATGCACACTATATGCAAATCATATAATGTTTATTTAGTAGAAGATAAATACACATTCTGTCTATTTGAGATATTTTAATTTTTTTTTAATTCAGCCAAAGAACCAAAATTTTCATAAATCTGCAGCATACATGTAACAATTGATTTGTTGCACTTATAATAACTCAATTATTTTTACCTTTTTCCCATCCCGGAATTTCACACTTCCTTCAATGACTGTGCTAATATCTGCCATTGCACTGGACACTGTTTACATCGACGTAATTTTAGGTTATATGTCTATAGCAGCCGCACACAAACCACACGGCACAGATGTATACGTCAAACTGGCGGGAGTTGGGCGCGAACTGAGCAGCTGATTCAACAATGGGCGCCGCAGCGCGCTTGGCGGAGATTCTACGAACTACAACGTCACTGCCTTCTTTATTGCACTGTCGGTGGTTGTCGATCCCTCTCTCTTATTCTATTTTTGTAACAAACATAAGTTCTAAACGAATACATACGGTCTATTTTAGTTTCTTTCGTATTTTAAGTTGGCTATGCTATAAAATAATGCGATAATTTTTCGCGAATTACAAATTTTAGAATGTGGAATAATCGTGTTATTATCCGCTACTTGGCATTATTATTACAACTAATTTGAAATACCTGAGAATTTTGTACACTTTTGAAGTTATTTGTATTGATTAAATTGAAATCAAATACGTTGTTGAAACAATAAAACTTGAAGTTTGTAAATTTCCCTAATACATCGATAGTACTTTTATTATTTGTTAACATTTGGTTTATTTAATTATTGAGTTTTTAATTGTGAAAATAGTATTATTTATAACATTAATATTGATTTATAACACTGAAAGTGATAAAATACATACATACAGTACAAAACATCACATCAATACGCTCTTACTATTGTGGATTTAATCTAAAAGATAAAAGATAAACACAATTGTTTAATAATGACAGAAGAAAAAATATTACAATTTTCATAAGCTGTTGAATATGGTAATGTATGATACATTTATAGTTTTGAATGAGTACTTAAAAGTTAGTTCTCGCAGGAATGTATTCGATCGGCGGATGGTTATATAGTAAGGCGGTCCAACTTCCTATGGGAGGACCGATGCTTCTAGGTGTCAAAAGAGACTCACCTCTCTACCTACAATTGCATGTCCTGTAAATCCACGAAAAGCCAATAACATTGGTGACATTGTGGCCACTTACACCTTAGTTGCGATCTTTGTTCTCCTTTTTTCACCTGAAATAATTTTACTTAATTAACGTGGCAATTTTACAATTGGAACCAGGAACAAAGTTATTACTCTTGCATTTCCGTTTAATCTTATTTTAATTTTAAATCGATTTAACAGGAGGTAATTTCAATTAGCTAAGAATAAATTAGTAAACATATTTATTTATAATACAGTTTTTTACATAAAATTTGAACACATGTGAACCCATGACCACTTCTTTTTAAGAAAATAAATTTTAAGCGAACAAATTATTTAATTTAAATCCTTTTCACCATGCAGGTTATAGGTAGTAGGAACAGATTCTAAAATTGTTTGATTAAAACCTAGAATAAAATAAAATAAAATTCTTACTAAATAAACCGTATTGCTCATGAAACCTAACGATCGACGTCAATCGAAGCGAGGGTTTACGCGGGATAAAGCACTCCCATCTGCTGTGGTAATTAGAGAACAAACACTGTAGCTCTGGCAGAATCGACAGGCTGTATTGTGCGATATAATCTGTGACAGTGTCACTGGGTATAACGGCAGCCAATATAACACAGCCGCCAGGGACTCTCCCCGTTCATTGTTCCATATTTCATTCCGCAGAGTAATAAATTGTTTTGTGAACATCCTGAATATTTATTTGCATCACTGGCACAGGTTTATTATTAAAACATCATAAATTGTCTCGCGTCAGAAATATTTACAGCATTATGTTGCAGTTTTCCTAGAAAACATATGGTTTTACTATCCATGTTTAATTTCTCTATTTATTTATTTATTGTTTCGTCTTTTTCCGGGCTGATATGGGACTATTTTGAATAGTATTCCACAAAAATAAAAATAATAACTACATTCATTTTCGTCAATTTTCTTAATTTAATTTTTGCTCTTTAATTCACAAAACAAAAAGCAAGTTTGAACAGTTGCTAAAGAATTATTTCAGATTTTTATTTTCACATTCAAAATTAATGACATTTTACTAACGTTACAACTATGGATGCACATGAAGCACTTGTCTGTTTGCTGTTTCCTATAGGACCAACATTATTATAACATCTAAAAACATATATACGCATTACATAAACTTAAATTTGATAATATTTGCAATGTATATTTGTTCTAGGCCTAGTTATAAAAAAGACAGCTCTTCATTTAATTAAATTTCAGTACTATTATTTTATAAGTTTGTAGGTTTGGAAAAATTAATAATAAACATTGTTATGGAATAAATTTCCAAGCGGCAGCCCATTGTTATTATAAGACTATCTACCTACGTTCTAATCAATAGTTAGAGACCAATCCATTGGAAATTATAACACATGGCTCATATAATGTGATCTCCAATAATTACAGTAATCATTACAATGTGTTACAGCCTAAAACATGCAAGGGTCCTCAACGCGCCAAAGCCCTGGAACTGTGTAATTAGACCGCCCGCCTGACTCATTGAGTGAGCGCGACTTCCTCCGCCTCCACCTCAAACCTCCAAATTCTCAGAAATAACCAACACCTCCAGCGAGACCCTCCGATCATAAACTACATTTTTATCGTCAATAAAACATGTTGAGATATTACGAGCCCGCTAAATTACACAGTTTATTTTTCTTGGAAACATCAGTTTCTTTAATTGGTTCTCAACCAAGTATTGTACTAATTTAATCTTGCTACACGAGCAAACATTCTTTCAGATTATTCTATACCTATAACAGGAAAAGCCCTCACTCCCTCATCACGAATTCTCCTACTTCCCATTTTCCTAGATAGCTGTAGACTGATTCTTTAAGGCATACAATGGGAAAACTAAATTGTTTTCATCCTGATCTTACGTTAAGGCTCCGCCAGAGACCCCGACAAAGTTCCCATCTAATCCTAATGGACATTAATTTTTGTTTAAGTTGAAAACATACAAACAGCTGATCTTGATTCGTAGTAGTTCCACGGGCTAAACAGAATGCAGCACACACAACTGTCACAGTTTTTATAAATCATTTGGGGGGGCAAAGCCTGCGAAGAACAGCTAGTTTTTCATAAATTTTAAATTTTCTTTTTTAGGGGAACAAAATGACATTTTGGTTGATCGATTCCCTAATTGAACATGATATATCTCTCAACATTAATTCGGAATAACCTTAAACGGTATTACCTTGAAACTCACTATCAGATAAATTCGACCTTTACCTTAAGGGTAAAGTTAAGAGTTTAGTCCATCAGTTAGCAGGAACCAGCATATTTTAGCAATACTGAAGTAAGCAAACCAACTAGATATTAAACAACATAAGCTATATTAAGCTATTAAGCTATATAACTATATTAAGCTATATTTATCAATTAATAATATCCAATTGAAAACGTTGTCTGACGTTTCCAATTACAGGCACTGTAAAATATTTTAAATTAGCTTTAAATGCTAAAACAGACGTTTCAACAACCTTGAGTCAAATTTATAATACTAAGTAGTTCAGTACTTACGGAACACCACTCAAAGAAAGCAGAGGATACCCACCTTACCTGCAATGATAAAAATCGCTGTAAGCTAATTGATTTGATCTTGAAATAATAGCGATTATACTGCACCATAAGGAAACATCTCTGCAAGGTTCAACATTTCTTTGGATAAACTGATTCAATCATACTTGAGTTTGTATTTTGCTTTTTATTCAGTTTCATAACACAATTTGATACAAGTATTACAAACGTTTGATTTTAATATAAAGCAACAAAACAAAATATTAATTTAACATATAAAGTACAGGTAAATATAATAACAATCTTGATAATGAAATTAAACGTATAAACATTTTAACTTACATTTTAAGATTTTAAAACAAATCTATGAACAGTTTAAATATTATTTAACTGAATACAAACTTATTGCTAACAAATATTCTATTTATTCATTTTTGAAACTATTTAAAGATATTTATATTTTTGTTCATCCGGTATTTATTAAACGAATATTTTAATTTATCAAATGGTTTTGGCTTTAGCATATGCCAGGGGATATGATAATTGTCTTATAAGAATGTAAGACTAAAAGAAAAGTCGAATTGTGATTATGTTTCTTCATAAAAATAATACTCTTATAAATATAAATAAAAGGCAGTATGGTCATTTTTAATGAGTTTTATCTAGGTTTAAACTATTCTAAAAATGTACTTTATTAAGTTTTTATAGTTTTTTATAATTCACTAATAACTGAATTTACTCAGAAAATGACAATGGGATAATCTAAAATATTTGCATATACATAATAAACAGTTAAAAGCGTTGTTGTACGAGTATTAACTAGTTTAAGGAGAATACAAATCATATGATATGCTTTGCATAATTTATTGGCAACTGATGAAATTTAATAAGTATGACTGGACTGGATCTTTTCTACAGATTATACGCAAAGTCATTTTTGATCATCATTTTCTAGGATGGCGGCTTTAGCATTTCATTTATGAGGAGGCTTTAAACACAGACAAAGGAATAAGTCGAATTGGCAACAGCGGGGCCGAAAGGAATTGTGGCGGGAACGAAAAATGCCTGAACCATGCCCCCAGCGCCTGTGCGGCGTTTACTGGAACTAATCTCCAACTCTCGGTATAAACATGTATACATTGGTATAGATTCGTCTCCCTGTGCTTTAAATACTGTTATCAACTACTTTAAATACTGTTTGAATACTCTGTAGTCCATTGCAATTATGACAATATCGTTTGGGAATATTTAAATAACTGTACAGTTTTTGATACTATCCATTCATAATTGAATCTTCTATTTATTCTATTAATTGGGAGCACAATTTGTTGATAACTGTGTACGACAACATCAGAGAAAGTCTGCAACCGTAAAAACGATCGAAGACTGCACACGGTCTGTGGTGTAAAGTTCTAAATTAATTTAAACTGCTGTGAGGAGATTGAAGGGGATGGAGAAAGTGTTGCGGCGGGGGGAAGGGAGGAGTTGCTGGAAGCGATCAATTGGAAACTTTGGATCGGAGATTTGTTACGTTTTGTTCCAATGAGACGGAGACTGCAATTTTAATCAAGAGAAAGTTTCAAGGTCTGCTCGAGGGAACAAAGGCTGCAACAGTCTCTTCTCTTTTAGAAAATCGCTAGACCGTCTTGAACAATTACATTTGTAATACAGTACAAAGACAGAACCAGCGGTAACGATTTATTGTATTTTGGTAGTGTTAAAGAGTAAATCTAGAATTCAAAACAATTTTGTTACTTATGTGTCTTAAGCAAACAGCGAAATCGTACTCTTACACGTCTAAAACATCCAACTAAACTAGTGTGTTAAATATATTTGGGTAAATTATGACAAACTTAAAGTGTTGTTGAAAGTTTGTGCTGATAACATGCCGATAAATATGTGAAGAAGTTCAAACTGTATTTTTTTCAAAGCATTATTTAAATAATAATTAACTTTTAATTGTTGAGAAAATATTTGTACTTTACCTATAGATTCTAACGTTTAAAACTAAACTGTGTTAGAAATTTGGTTAGTTATAAAAGTTACATATATTGAAAATGTTATTATAGGGCTCTCTTGATATCGAGATAGGTTTACACTCTTCCGGAATCGAAGTGTAATTAAATACTTGATATGACAAGACAGGTAAACTAGAAACAAATTCCATTTAAACAGTCGAATAACAGCCACAATAAAAACTGAACAATCTCTTGCAATATGAAACTATATGTATTTATGGTTATCAAATGAAATAACACTCAGCATTTAGATACAAAATAGTGGTCACAATAAACAATTGTTTACGATGATTAATCAAATATTGTAAGTGCGCTTAGCAAGGTTACAAGCCTTTATTTCTCAAATAAAACAATTTCAATGTATCTATTTACTAAACTTGGACAGGAGGAGCCAGGAGTTTATTGACCACGGCAGGTGGTCGGTGGTAGTAGCAATGACTACATAAAATACAATTGTAGCTTATGTAGTCATTGGTAGTAGCCACAATACGACGTCGACATTTCCACCTGTGCTCGGCACCGGCATGCAAAAACAACGCAAGTCGCCATATTGCATCAGAAGCTCTCGGGGGTCCAGAAATTGAGCTTAAAAATACAAGAGAAATATTTAAAAATACGAGGGATGTATTATTTGTATGTAGATTTTAATAATGTGGTTTCCACAGCAAAACATGTGATTACGATTTTATATTGCAATTATTACGGGAAAATAACGTTTTAAATTTATCATGTAAAACGATGAAATTAACTTTCAATTGTGTGTAAAGTAAAACACCTTTTCAATTTCATATGTACAAATTATTTAAAGTCAACAATTGTGTTAAGACTATGGTAAAATTTATAATCTACGAAGTAAATTAAAGAATATTTGTTTATACAGATTTAGACTTGGCAAACTAATTTAACATAATAAAGTTACAAGGAAAGCTTCCCTCATCATGTCTGTAGTACAAAATTGGATTGCCACGTTTAAATGATAAGGTTAGATTGAGAACATTTTCAACAACAGGCATCACAGTGCTGTTTTAATAAAAACTGAATAATTTATAATTTAAAGTCAACAATTATGTTAAAATTTATAATCTACGAAGTAAATTAAAGAATATTTGTTTGTAACAACAGGCATCACAGTGCTGGTTGTTAAGCACTGGTCACAAGCATCCAGATTTAGGAAACGTAACATTTTAGCACTCATTATTCTTCTGGATATTATTATTACACATGGTAGGGTTAAGACGTAAGTTGGCACATGAGTGTACTATTCATTTCAACCACTTTTTGTATACTAGTCACATTACAAAACTTATTGGACCACATGCGCCGCTTGTTTACAATTTTCTTAAACTGTCAGAAGGTGTTTGTTTACAAATAGATATTTTTTGTTGTTTTGTTTGGGAAATTTTGTTAGTTCTTTTGAGGTAAAATATGAATTATTTATAATAAAAATAACATACAATTCTATTAAAATAATCATTCCACAAACAAATTGACCAGAAAAACAGTTAACACGGATAGTTAATTTGTAAGGATGCATTTACTGCAATACAAATTGCTACAGTTTTAGTGCAAGTAATTGCCTTTAAATCTGTCGCAACTAACTTTGTAGGTGCAACTGCATCAACAGCTTGTGCTTGAAAACACGATAAAGTAAAGAAATTATGGCAAGTATGTTTTCAAGACTAAATTGTATGCTTAAGTTCGCAAAAAGGTAATAGTTTGTTTATTTCTGTTTGTGCCAACTTACGTGCCTCTTACTCTACATCATACTCATCTGTAAGCAGTTTATTGGGCTACATCATACTTGCACCTGACATGATACATTGGTCCTCTCTCTCTCACTCTCTCTCACTCTGTCTGTCTGTCTCTCTCTCTCTCTCTGATAACCTCCCCCCGCAGCCTCGCTCTCTCGCCCTTCTGCCGCCTCCCGCTGCGGACTGTTGCCAACACCTGTACCCGCATCTCAAACCTCCAGGTGGACAGGTCAATGATCAGCGTTTGTGATTTGGATGATGTTAAGAACTTTGTTTTGTATTGTTTGTACACCATTTTTCACTATAATACTTTCTATAATTTCTATAATAATTACTTTCTATAATTAATTTTTTATAATGCTTCTTAATTTTGGATGCTACTTTGGGAAATTTGACTTAAATTGGGTTTGGAATTAATTTGATTGTATTTGATATAGTAACTTCATATGAGTAAACTATAGGTCTTAATAACTATGGGTTCGTCGTGTTTTCCTTCGAGATCTGACGAAAGTTAATGTGTAAAAAGTCTTTTGGAAATATGAAACCAACATTTCTTCATAGGATGTCAGAACGTCTAGCACAGCTTCAGGGTATATGTAAACTTACATTGAACACAAGTACAAAACGGTAAATCTATCTCTATCCACTTTATATGTACCCGTATAGTACGCTGAGGCGATTTTTGAGAGAATACCTCTCCATTATTTCTGCACCGATTTTAACGATTGAGATATCAAATAAATGGCTGTTATCCGTAGTTGTGCAAAGTGGTTTTTAATTTTCAATACTTTCATTCTGAAGCGTACAGGCCACCGTAAAATTTCGTTTTTCCCATAATTATAACATGGAGATCAATTTGAATTCAATTGCATTCTAAAACAGCTGGATATTACAGCAAAACACAGTTTTACAGTATTAACATATGATATGCCATTATTCATTTACCATTCACAACCCTCTTCATCATTTACCCTATAGTGGAGAGAATGGCTCGCGTCAGTGTTTACAACACAACATTTTACACAACGCACAGACAAACAAAGATTATATGAGCTTAGAACACAAACATTGACTATATACATCATGTATATAGTCAATGACACAAACTACTGAAATGGCAAGACAAGGGATGGACCAACTCTGCCAGGTTTCGAGAAACACTAGCACACAATATAAATGGTAGGTCTAAACGTATTCGTTTTATATAAGTTTCAAACATATATGCCTAATTAATTATTAGCCCGAAAGAGAAAAGTTACGATCAAATGGTGCCCTCCTTGAATGCTTGGTTGGTAACAGTTTTCTCTCTATATTATTGCCTATACGTATTAGTGTATTGTGATTTATTGCTTATTATATTCTAAGTGATGTTTAATACAAACTGTTGTTAAACCTAGGAGTGCCCTATGTTAAATCCTTCGGTGCCACTGCCATTTTTTGGATTTTGCAAGTTTTTTTTTACATCACAATAAATCAACCAGTTATCCAATATGTATCATATGCCTACTTGTTTTGATCAGTTAAAAAAGGAGAAATTAATAATGAAAAGAGATGTATATCTTTGTTAGACGAATGTTGAGAAAAACGGGAAAAGCAAAAAAAAAACATTTTTCTCTTAAACATTTTCAAAAGTCGGCATATGCTGTTCTCACAATGCTTTTATTTAAAAAGAATCCAAGATAGCAAAAATTTTTCAAATTTATCTCCTCACGTGGAAATGTATTACAATATTAGTTTGGTATAAAAAAATAACCTGGAGTATCATAAACAATGTGAGTATCACAAGAATGCGAACGAAATTTTCATCATTCTTCAGACAAAAACAACACAGTAAAAGTAGACCAAGCGATATTGAACCTCATAGTACGAGATAGTGCATTTCTTACGTTTCAAAATGGTGTAGTAACAAACATGACAATAGGTCCAGCTGTTGTTTAGATAATAAGTCTGGAATCTTTCTGCCTTATTCATGCAGGAAAGCCAACTGTGAATCTCCAAATATTGACTAACTCTATTGATTTAAATCAGGGAGGTTTATTGTATAACTGGAGGTAACACTGATGAACAAAACTGCGAGCCGTTTTTTTCCAAATTTTGGTGAGGCAAAGAACTACTCGTTGAAATCAAACGAGTCGGCAAAGTGACTCAAGTAAATACCTACACATAATTTTAACATTAATAACTTTGTATTTGTTTATTTGCTCATAATCTATCATATTTCATGACAAGATTAGATGCATAAATCAAACTAACCAATTGATTTGTTCCAACTTTTACTAATTTTATAAAAGTGATTTAAATTTGACTCACTTTTATGGAAAGTGATGCACATGAGTAGATTCACTTATAGGATTAAAACAACCAATTAGGATAGTTCAAAGAACAATAAATTTGCCTCACCAGTGTACCAACCTGACAAAATCACCGGCTCGCTTTTTCGACAAATATAGTGAAGCAGTGTTACCTCCAGTTATACAATAAACCTCCCTGATTTACATTCACAAATGTATCAGTGCTACCAACTTATATCTCTTATGAAAATAAAGATGATTTAATTTTCGGTCCAGTGGTACCAGCCACTTCCGAATCAGAACAAAATTTCCCAACTTATGATTTTTTGAAAAAAAAACCGGATTTTTTTTCGCAAGTGATGCAGATAACTCACAGAGCTCCCGTGCGAATTTTATTCAAACTTTTGCACTTAATTACTTTGACCCTTCGCTCTTATTAGGTAAGTTTATGTGTGAAAATGAGCATTGGAATGCTATCTTTCGATTGATGCCAGAATAATTTGGTTTAAAGTTTGTTTTCAATGTTTTACAGATGAAAAAAGAAAATTTTACCTTTCTTGCATGAATCGTGCAGGAAGGCAACGGGCGGCCAACATTACCTACAACTATTCGTGCAGGAAGGCAGTGCTAGGTTTAATACTACTACTACTTCGTTTAATACTTTTGCAACATCATATATTCATTACATTATTTTATACGATAAAATATTAGTCCTACTTTATCATAGAAAAAAGAAGAGAACTATATCATTTGCCATTATATTTATTTACTTTCAAAATAATTTATTCCTGTTGCAGAAACCGCTACAAGTGCATTCTGCCGGATATCAGCGGGACTAAGCTCTTCTAGTTCGCCGCTTCTCCGCTAAATGGTGCTCCCTGTTTGACGAGCGCTCAGTTTCAAACATAAGACGCAAACCAAAATCCACACAAAAATGAACTTCTTGCAAAGATGAACAGCAATGGTGTAGAATATTCAGTTGTTAAAATAAAAGCCTATATTATTTAGTACTAAAGTTATTTTTTTAGTTATGTTTCTGTCGAATTCAAAACATTGTTGCAAAGTTATTGAAATCGATGCAACAGTACTTGAGATTTAGGTATCTACTAGTTGTTACATTATCAATCCGTGCTACAAACCTCACATAATGATTGTAGGTATGTAACCAAAAATATTAAACAACTTTTTTATTAGCATATTACGTGTTGTTATTACTTACGGGATGTAATAAAAGACGTCTTACAACACTTAAGATATATTTACACTTATATTGATTCACATACAGATGGTAAACATATATAAAGGATGGTACTAGGCTATCGATTTCGACTAGTCACACCAGTCATCATCAGGCCAATCATGATTCAAAAATATTCAAAACATATAGGTTACTAAACCATAAAGACAACTTTTGACCTGTAAACGCGATGTAAATCAACAAAAATTTTATAAAAACCAATGCTAGTGGTTTAACTAGAAAAAATGCGATACTAAAGTCCGGCAAAGCGCTAGAAAAATGGCCTTGGGAATTTCCTTAACGCACTTGATGCTTAGCAATGTAAAATATCCGAATCGCATTACCACCGATAACGGCGATAACTAAAGACATTATTAATATACATTTAAGATGAACAGTTCAATTTTAGTCCATCCAACCAAAACAAAACAAAACTAATAGTTTTCTATGAACTTGTAATTTGTATGCAATATATCCAAAAGCACATTTTTTTTATAATTTCTATATTAATGAACATGTAATAATGACTTAAAAATGTACATGCAATTAATTTTACCTGTTCATAATCAAATAAGTTATAATAGTTAATAAAAAATATTTTTATATTTTTCTGTATGAGAAGAACCGGGAATGTCGTCTTGTGTTGCAATATAACAGAAGAAATTTTAAATGCAATAATCGCAATGTGAACATTTATAGACAGCATCCCTGGAACGAAAATAACGGTAAACATATTTTTTTTAATAGGAAATTGTATCTTTGAGGGGAATATCTGCCAATTTAATTTCTTAGATTTATAATAATACCGATTTTACATTATTAAACGTCTTTTAAACTACCAACTTGTTTTATGATCAAGGCATAAGAAAGTAGATTATATTGAAAATACATGAATATTGAATACCACTAGAGAGGGATTGAAGCAGAGGCATTGTCAACCGAGAGTATACACTGAATAATCCGGCTCATCCGCCGAAAATGCTTCGCTAGCCACAAGCGCACGTTCATTTTTATTTTTGACAATGTACGACGTTAAAAAAAGTTGTTTGTACACTCTTGTATATCTAATGAAAAGAGTAAAATATTTCATAATTTTTTTTAAACCGTGACATATCGAGAAAAGGATGTTTATAAAGTATGTTGATAAAGGAATTTCAACAACGTATTATTCCGGGTTTCCTATGTAAGGTGTTTGTTATTAAAACCTGATTTAGGAAACACGTTAATGAGGGAGGCCACAAGCTGAATTAAAAATTGTTATTTTGTTATTTAATTTAGTTTTTCTAATAGGCTAGGTAAAACATTAGTTTTAAGTTATTTTCTTTATGGTTTTGCTAAATCCAGTAATCTTTTTTCATACGTCCATAGATAGTTAGTTAAACTTTAACTCAACATTTTAAATGTTTTTCTTAAATTTTTTTAGTGTTAAAAATGTATGTTAACTTTTCTTATCCTTATGAAAATCTCAAATGTGCAGTAATTTAGTCCTAAAATGTCCTCTTATAGTAATAATGCTTTCAGGTTTAAGTACTCTTGTAAATAATGCCGTTGCGGCTGCTCCTTTTATTGTGAAGCTTGTAGTATATGGGCAATTAAAGTGTAAAATATGTCTATTGTGTTTTTGAAAAGCGGCTCGCCGTGGAGGGGAGGGGCGCAATAGGTAATGGTAATGAAAGTAAGGGCTCTACCCTCATACTTCATCCTAAAGGGGGGAGTTATTAGGACTATACGGAATGAGTAAGGCTTCATATACAGGGTGTCACGTAAAAGATGCATGGATTATAGATTTTCGGATTTTAAAACTAAAATTAAACGCAAAATGTAGAATATGCTTTTTTATTATGACCCGCTTAGTGTATATATCCGCTTAGGGTATGTCCGCTTAGTGTATATGGTTTATACTAAATCATTTATGGCCAGAATGGAGAAGTATATTTATTTGAAATTCGATTTAAGTTATACAAGTATTTAATTCTACTATATAATACAAATCTTTAAATAATAATTCAATGACGGCCATTTTGATGACGACAGCTGAGCTTGGCTCCCGGCTGAGTTTCACTCCTTTTCATGCATTTATTTCATCCCCAAAGTTTGGTGCTGGAGTCCGGAAGTGAAATATATTTACGCTTGTTCCACGGACTATACAGGCTTGATCATGTCCCACGGTTTTAATTTAATCCTCTTATTTCTTCATGCTATTTAGATTTTCAGCTACAATCCAGGCACTGTCTCACAATTATATTAAAATTCATCAATAAAGTAGAAACAACTTCTAAAACTGATAATTATTTCCATGAACAACCTAAATACTGTAGCGAGTAATATTATAAATTAAAGTTATTTTATTATATGTATACAGTCATTTGGAATAACACATAATTTATTTAATGTTGGTGCGGCATTCCCTTAAATTTCCCCAGATTTAAATCGATACAATGTGTGCATATTTTACAGACACACACATTCCACCAATTCTGTGATAAATTTGTCCAATCATATGAGTGCTTCGATGGAAAACCTTACGATTCAACGTTGTAATTGAAACTGATCTTTACTCCCTCACAGCCTTTAGAGAGAGGCCGAGCGCGGAGTGATTCAGATGTTTGAAGCACGGGCTCGACTGATGGCGAGAGACCGTTGTGTTTGACCGGCGACGCGATCTGTTTCATCTCTATCACCCTCACGAAATTTCACCCCGTATAAAAGTTGAAAAGTATTTGATTATAAAATAAACAATAAATATATAAAATGGGTTTAACAAAAACATTAATTATTAAATATAGCCGATCCGTTGCAGCTTCAGCCGGGGAAAATTATGATAGTTGTGTGTGCTTCAATCTGTGGTTAGCCCGTAGAACTAATACGAATCAGGATCAGCTGTTTGAATTTTCATAAGCTAAAACAAAAATTAATGTCGATAAGGAATACATGGGAAATTTGAACCCCATGGGCCCTATAGGATTTTCGAAACTTGAATATGCCTATACGTTACTCAGGACTATCAAGTACCTCTCTGCCAAATTTCAGCTCAATCAGTCCAGTAGTTAGAGCGTGATTAAGCCACAAATATTTAAACAAACATACAAACAAACTTGCAAACTTTCACTTCTATTGTATAAGTAGGATTAAATAATTAAAATATAAATTCTTCTGCCATTGTAACAATAACTATACTGTACTATACTAACTATGTGGAGGTGGCCAGCTAGAAAACTAAGGGATGGGGGTAAGTTACCACCTCCGCTGTTCATACACTGTGTATTGACACAGCCAACCAAGAAACTATCAACTCAACGTAAAGGTGTTTAACGACCAGCTGTGACAAAATATTGTAATAAAAACCAACCCAATCGCTCTGTCCAATGACACCGGTAAGAAAGGTTGGTGGTGGGGTAGCCTTTCCATACCACTTTGTTTCCTAGCTATCCATCAAGTCATCTCCACACAGGACATGTTGTTAGCAAGATAAAAGTTGTCTATACAATTTCGGATTTAACGATGATAGACAAAAGAAAATACCCCCGTAGCAGTAAACCTGCGTACTCAGCGAATTTACAATGCTGAGCACCACATAATCTTAATACCACATAAAGCCATATACCAAGTTTCATCTAATATACATTCATAAATAAACGATTTATGGCATTTGAATTATTCTCCATAAGAATAACATGGCGGCTGAGTATGCAGGTTTGCTGAAGCTAGGAACACCAGAAATGGGGTTTTATACAAATATTAATACAACTCAAGAAGGTAAAGCCAGGTACTAAATTTGATTAATTTATGTTCATAATTAAGGGAGATAACACTTAGTCTCTATAAGAATAACATGGGAGCTGAGTACGCAGGTTTGCTACTACGGGAAATATCGGCCAAAAAATGTTTTTAGTGCAAATATCAATAGAACACAACGATATGAAGCAATATACCAAGTTTCATCAGGATAAGTTGATAAATAAGCGAGATATACAATTTTTCTTACTCTCCATAAGAATAACATTGGACAAGTACTGTGTTTAGCTTTTTCAATATCTCTGTAACCATTTGACGTAGAGCAATGATCAAAACACAACATTGTGCATCTTTTTAAGCTAGTTCCAATGGAAAAACTAAAATTTGACTTTTTCAAAAATTATGTGTAAAAAACTCAAAAACACATTCTGGGGTACAAAACCCCCACCCAAAATACCCCTTCGGATAGGTCGATCTGTCTGGTTTTCGAACTAAAGTCATAAATGCTGCTTTACACGTTTATATCAAATTTCGTCAAAATCGGACGATTTTTACGAGAGTTATCGTGCTCACGGACACACACACACACACACACACACACACACACACACACACACACACACACACACACACACACACACATATATATATATATATACATACATATATTATTATATGTTTACAGTTTTGAACGAATGGCGTTCTTGGCATCTGGGAACCTAAAAACGAAAAGTTATCGTGGTCCCGGGCCTAGGTCTTACCATGCCGACTACGGTAATGCTTCTTCCCTATAGGGGAAATTCGCTATACTTAACAGTAATAGAAGACTTTAAAATAAATGTTCTCAATCTATTTGAATACAATCTGTTTTACACTAAAATCTCCTTTTAATTAAAAGTTTAATTTGTAGGAGTAATAATCAAGAACGATTGATAGACAAAAATGTTATTTACGTTTTTGTTCATTACGTTTATTAACTCTATAAAATGCATTAAAATGATATATTCTTATAATTTTCTTCTTTTTTAGATAATGAGTTTTTTATTTATTAATTCCGTTAAGTGAATCCAACGGTTGTTTGGGATAGAAGAGTTTTGAATATTTTAAGCACAAGTTGATGACAGCGAAATTTACAACAGTACTTTAGTTTTGTTTTCATGAACACAAAAGCCGCACATTGTTTCACTTTTGGAAGTACATTGTACCATAGTTTCCAATACGTAAATGCATGGTAGAGTATGAAAATTCAACCTCTTAAACGCCCCTTTATAGTAGTCTCTTAAATTAAATTTGCACATGATTCTTACTGTTTTTTGGAACGAAAAATTATTAAAATAGTTTTATGAATGTAGACCCAAATCTGTTTAACGAAATATAGATAATTTAGATAAAGGAAAACGTTCTCAATCTTTCTCTAAATGCCGGGTGATTTAAATGTAGCGTTTGTTCACTTCTTGCAAGTGTAGTGTGTTGTGTTTTAAATCAAAACAAAAATATATTTTACTAGAATACAAGAAAGACCTATATTTCGGTATCTGGAGATGGCTACACAAATATGTACTCTTCAAAGCAAAGAGAACCCTGAGGAAATTTCTGGCCAAGGCTAAACTCGCAAACATAACTTTTGCTAAAGTGTTTATCTGTAAGTTCGATATTATATTTTTTAAAGTTAAATTGCGTAGAGTCTTAAAGGAGAATTCAGTTTACAATTAATCTGCGTTAGTTTTATGCTACGTTAACCGATGAGAGGAAATAACATAATTTCTAAACCACCTACTTTTATGTTTTGTAACAAAACACACTGATTATAAGGAGACATCTTAGGAGTTTAAACATATTTAAATTCTGTTATATCATGTTCTGATGCCGTCATAAATTATCCGTTTCCAAATTTTAAATTCAAATTGTGCGTAAAGAGCTATTGGCCAACCGTATCTGCTTCATCTGGGAATCGGTTAGCCTACCCAGCTCATCAGTAATTGATTTGTTTATATGAGTTTGTGAATGCCTACTTATTTGTAGTGATTGTTTTTACATGGTTTGTTTTACTTGTGTTTTATTTTTGCTTTGTTTGTTAACGTAATACTTCCTGTAAGTGACGACGATGATAATCACATATAATATGTACAAAGGATAATAAAGAACTTCAACTTAAATTTGAAGTTGAACTTAAAATCCAACTTTTTGAACTGATTGATTTTAAATTAGGTAACAATTAGTATGAAGGTGTTTAATTTATCTGGGCAACCGAGTGGTTGCTGCTACCAAGTCCGGTTTGCCTTTTTTACCTTTAGTTTAGCTATCTGAAGTTAACCCAACCGGGTCGTTGACTAGTGGAAATCTGTGGCTCCCTACTGTGTATATATTTTTAAGTTTTCTTATATTTAAATACTAGTGAACAATTAGTAAATCTGCTTTGTTTTTGTATCATAATTGGTAAATTAAGTAATTTTTTTAGTTTTTACATAAGTTAAATACATTGTCTTATGTAAGACAAAACCAGATTTTGAGTGTGGCGCATACATGGCAACTAAATTCCCACGAGTAAAGTGTGCAAGGTAAAGTTAAGCCCACCCACTGCAATGTTCCAGCTTAATGGTGGCAGAAGCGGATAGTTGTCATCCCACCATTAAACCAGCGGAAGTTGAAGATTGCAGCTGTATTCACTTTTTAGTGAATTTCCTATGGAAAAGTGAACTATTAGCATGACCCGCACGGTGAGACTTAAGCCCGGGACCACCATAAAAGTTCCTAACGTGACCCCCTGAACACGTTTTGAGGAGTTTATAAAAACGTGATATGTATATTTATTTGTGTTCGCACTCTAGCGGTCGCAATTTTTGTCCGATTTACTTCAAATTTGGTAGAGACATTCCTTTTTATAACGAATTGGACAAGTTCGTTGGGCAAAACAATCGGAAAACTCTAACCCCTTTTTTGGGGATTTTAGGATTTAAAATTTGTTGTTCTTGGGTCCAAAAAGGGCCAGAAAAGCCCCAAACGTTCAATTATTGCACATTAACTTATTGTACGCAAAAAGCCAAAGATTTTTAAGCCCTCTCTCATCATTCTAGCACAGGTACTTACTGAGTTATTAAAGAAAATGTTAATTGTTAAAATGCAGTACGTTGTCTTATGGGGATTTTACACTGGAAAAGGCTGTTTTTCATATCTTAATATCGTTTTATCACCCCCCATACCCATATACCAACTTGTTATCCCGACAATACCTCCTTCTAACTTTATAATTTACAACACTGGCATCCTATTAGGGAATTTAAATATAACCAGGAGCATTAAAACAGCCAAAAAATAAACATTTTAAATTTTCAAAAAAGGAAACCAGCGTTGGTTTCCCTTTATTTGATCCTTTATTTGATCTTTTTAAGGTTTTAATGCGGAAATTCACTTCCCTCACGTCAGCCGTGCTGCGTGCGATCTCGTTTTAAATTCGTATTGGCATTAGTATTTTTTCGTTGCTACGTAACAAATATTCAATTTTTGTAAATTTGAATCTTTAAACAAGACTCTCAGCTCTTCATCAACCGGATTTCGTGAGAGTTTTCACTTTTAATTTTAATGTATAGATTTCAAGCAAAGGGCAAAACACTCTGAAACCAGTCTTGTAGATGTTGTTGGTAGTTTAAAGTAATACCAGTATTTAGTACACTATTTGTAGTAAGTGGTGTTGTTCTATTGTGATTACAGAACGAACTCTTGAGGTCGAGATGACGGACCTACCCCATGGACTTCATGAGTCCTCTCTCTAGTTCCACTTTAGCCCCGCCCCCAACCCCCGGCCCGATTAAAGACTAGCATCTCGACTATCTCAGGTGATTTAAAAATCTGTTGTGTGACATTTTAGTTTTAAAATTAATTAAATCTGATTATTACAGTTTTTTGGATAGTTTTTCAACACAATCATTCTTCCACAGGTCCGGACCTGATGAGTTGAGGTGCGCCAGTTCTCCCCTCTATAGGTGCACGCTCGTTATACGTGCACCTCAAACTCCCACTGACGTGCAACAATACTCACGAGAGACGCACTACTGACTATTTGGGTTCTGCTTGACAATCACCCACAGACGACGGGCAATCCCCGGCCACACGACATTGTCTCCCTCAGGTAACTGATGTGAACATTTTACAACTTAGATTTATCATTTACAAATTGGTTGGACTGGTTTCAGAGTGTCTTAGCCCTTCACTTATAACTAGAGAACATTTTCCTAGTTTGCCTTTTAAGTTTACATGTTGGAATACTTGTTGGAAGTTGTACTTTTTTCAGGGGGTAGGTCTCTTCCATGCTGTTTGACAGTATGTAATTTTCGAAATTGATTTCTTTTTTAGCTAAACAAATTCTTGAACTCGTATTGAATGAATAGTTTAAGCTTATAAGTTGTGTTAACAAAACTACCAATTACAAATTATTGAACAAATATTAAGTTTTCGACATACATTCTACAAACATAATACTATCTTATCATACATATGTATATAAAGGAAATAGTTGTGACAAAAACATTTGTATCTTTATATATTGTATTATGTAAGTATTTGGCCAAATAATAAGTAAACTTCTGAAAAAAACAGAAGAAAGGTTTTAGTAGGGGTAATTATTATGCAGTTGTAAATACGAGCTAATCAACTCTACATAATATCACAAAGTAAAGGTGGATTAGAAAATGCAATGAAATAAAGCACTGGCTGTATCTTTTACCGATGTATCTCTATGTTTCGGTTGTATTGGTGTGGGGGTGGGGAGTCGGGAAGTTGGCATCTCACCATAATAACCTGTACTGAGGAGATAATACATATATCTTCTAACACATGAAAACATATTTATTGAGTGAATATATTCGTGGACTATCTTTTAATAATTTATTAAATTAGGGTAGTTTATTATTAAACTTTTTAACTGTTTGTGTTTAATACACAGCAGAATAAGTATCAACAATAAAAGCGTAAAAACATTAACTTCAGAGCTTGTGTTACAAACAAACCCCACGAACGCATCACCATAGAAAAACAAACCGGGTATTTTTCCCCTGGTTTATTTGTCTATGGTATCACTGTTATTAGACTTTCCACAGACGTTTTAAGTTCTAAAGACAATTTGTAGATACCCTGTGTTTTGACAAAGAATAAAGAGGAATGTAAGTAAGATTCCCCACAACTTCTGCAACCTCTCGTACAGTCAACAGCCTTGAGGGGCTGTGCAGAGGCAATTCGAGTGACAATCGTATTCATAGTATGTGCAAATTACAGGTCTTGTGTCTTGATTTACTCTTGAAGAATATGGAGGCAGGTCTGAATTTCTAATTTAAAGTACACTGTAAGATTATTGCTTACTTTTGTAAATATTAATAAATAACGAGTTCGCACGCAGCGCGCTGACTTGTGGGAAGTGAATTTCCGCATTAACATATTTTTAAAATATAATAAAGGGTTTAAAACAACACTAATAATATTTTTTTGGAAAATTGAAAAAAATAATATTTTGGCTGTTCTGATGCTCCTGGTTATACTTAAATTCACTGTTAGGATGGCAATGTTGTACATTATAAAGTTAGGAGGAGGTATAGTCAGGATAACAAGTTGGTATAGTGATATTGGGGGTGATAAACTACATCAAAATATGAAAAACAGCCGTTTCCAATATAAAACCCTCATAAGACAACGTACTGTGTTAAGACACTTAACACTTTCACTCATCACTCTTCACTAACACTAACTCAGTAAATATTTGTGCTAGAATTATGAGAGAGGCCTTAAAACTTTCGCCTCACGAATCTCCGTTTTATTATTTGCATTAATTTTACATTTGGGGCTTTACTGACTCTTTTTGGGCCCAAAAAATCAAAATTTAAAAAAAATCCCAAAAAAGGGGGTTGGAGTTGTCCGATTGCTTTGCCCAACGAATTTGTACAACTGTTTACAGAAGGGAAGGTTTCCACCAAATTTCAAGTAGATCGGACAAAAAATGCGACCGCTAGAGTGCGGACACACACACACACACACACCACGTTAGCGACCCCCCAAAACGTGTTCTGGGGGTCACGTTAGGAACTTCTATGGTGGTCCCAGGCTTAAGTTTCACCGTGCGGGTCATGCTAATAGTTCACTTTTCCATAGGAAATTCACTAATAAGATTGGGGTTACAATTATTTAAAACAATTTATTTTTATAGATATTTAAATAAAAAAAAAATACAAATAAATATTCTATTATATTGCCTGGGCTGCCAAATGTCTATTCATGGTGAGCATGTAACTATATCTTCAGGCACGGGTAGTCCGTGCCGGCCTAAATCCATTTTCCAATTTTATGTGTTTATACATTTGTTCAAAAGTTTAGATACAATTGCGAATTTTAATATTTTCAGAAAATTAAAGGGAGAGATGTTGGTTAATTTTGGCATAGTTCACAACTTGGAGTTCAAATGAATACACTATGTTATAATCTTCTTATTGATTTGGATTACCAAGTCTCTTTTTGGGGGCAATGGTTTGATTTTTTAAATAAGAAAAATTACTGAACACTTTATCACTGTCATTTGACAACAAGCTTAAATTGTTTCAGGTTGTCCTGGGTTTTCTGTTCTTCTTGCCCTATTTGTAATCCAAAATATCCCTTTTTCTTCCTCAGCTGTTTTTTTCTTTATTTCAACATTGTTCATTACTTTGATCTGCAGCCCACTTGATTATGATATAATACGCATCTGTTCACAACACAGGGAGATAGAAAACTATGAAATTATAATAAATTATTCTGAAGAAATAATTTATATTTATGTGAATTAAAATTAATAATTGCCGATTACATTTTAAATTCTTTATGATTTAGGGTTTTTATTTATATTTATATTATGATATAGGCTAAGCATGTATAATATAACCCAATATTTAATTGTATTATTGCAACACTTGGAACTAAAACCCTTAAGGGTCTTGTAGCTCTTGGGATTTTGAAGAAGCGCTACGCGCGTGTGCTAAGCCTACATCACAAACATAAACATTCTGTTTTTGTTTGCTGTATTATAATAACACGAATAATGTAGCTGAACTTGAATTGAAGCCATAAATGTTTTATTAATTTAGCCGGTACCTGGCGCGACTTCGTTCGCCTGGTTTTGTTGAAAACCATTCCCGTTTCTTTTCCCTTTGGTAAAAATATTATTACCATGGAGACTTAAATGAAATAATCATTACATAAGGTTAACATTGATTTGTTCAAAGTCCAGTGGGGCGAAGCCCTACAGTCCTAAGACCTTGATGTGTGGCGAGAAAACTTTGTATGGTTAATCCGCATGTCTAGGAAGAGTTTCATCCCAATCAGATAAGTGGTATAGGATTGCATCCAAGATAAACAAACAAAACAAACCTTGATATGTATTGTATACATAGAGAGATTCAACATTTAGAGCTCTCAAAAGTTGTATATTTAAACAAAACTAGGTACCCTGAAAAGCGATAACTAGGTAGGATAAGTAGGTATCCTGGTTTAGTTGGCTCGATAACTAGGTAAGATAAGTAGGTATCCTGGTTTAGTTGGCTCGATAACTAGGTAAGATAATTAGGTATCCTGGTTTAGTTGGCTCATTCATCTGATAAGGAGAGCAGTAGCTTAGATTTTAGCAAAATCTTCCACTATCATATGGTGTTTGCTGCAGTTTGTATACACAGTAAGTAGCACAATCATTACAGCAGTACAGCTATCGTTATAACAGTACACCACTAGTTACACCAGTACAGTAGTAGTTTACAATCGTTTACGTTTTGCCTTCTGATCGACAGCATAATTGGGAAACAAGGCGTTTCATGCCTCCTGTTATCTAATACTCTCCAATAAATTATCGAATGGGTTTTAATATCAATAATATAATAATAAAATACTAGGGTTTTAATATCAATTCTCCGTCATAGAAGAAACTTTTATGATATGTTAGTTCAAACTCTTCATTTACCTCAATTTCATGGTAACTAAAATAAAAGCAACAAACAGATATATAATTGACTGACTGGATCCAAGGAAGTTGAGTTTTAATGAATCATTGTTTGTATTAACTAAACCGATCACAGTAATAATAAGAATAAAATTTACTGAACACAAAATCTATAAAATAGAAAGAAAATGTTTTCATTGGAAATACAAATAAATGGCCAATCGAAAAATTCAGTTAAATGAATTAATTTATTTTACAAAGTCTGTGGGAAAACATTAACCAAAATCTACAGTATTGTTAACAGGTGGTAATTAAAAACGAGCCACTGACTCGCACTGATGACGTCTGATACCGACGGAAGAAGAACACGTTAATAATTTACGGCAACATGAATTGAAAATGTTTAATAAAATTCACTAAATCAAATTTTGATTGAAATGGCTCACATAATTAATGTGTTTTGAGTTCACTGTTACGAGGATATACAATGTGATCATAAAGTAACCAGTTATACACTTGATTTAAAATAACGAAACATTTATTCGACATTTACCTTCAATTATGAAGGTAAATAATTCGTCTGGAAATATACAAGCTCCTAAACAAATGTTCAGTTAGTATACCCGGAGCTTTTATAAAACTGAGTTATTCTTTTTTTGAGATGCCTGCACGAGTCAGCCTTGCTCCAGTTTCTGCACTGAGCAGTTTTATCCAGTATGATTTTGTTTCTGAACTTGTCTTCTTTTAAATTACTTTGTTTTAGCCTTTTTGTGAGCTCAGTTCAGCTTTATCTGCATTATTGCTACTAACGTTGCTCAAACATCATATTTTTCTGATCCCTAAATAACTTCTGAGGCAACCAATGGTACTACATTATTTGTTAAAGCAATAAATTCTAAAAAGACCACCATAATAAATACCTCATGAAATTTATACAAATGGTGCTTTACATCGATACTACAAAGACTAATCATCCTTGGCATCATTGTAATGTGTTCTTGTCAAAGAGGGAGATGGCAAGCAGTGCGGGGGTGGCTTCACTCCCCCATATGTCTGCAATCGCTCATCCAGCTCTCTACAGCTGTGAAGAGTCTCTCCAAGCCACAATCCCATCTCGCTGCACCAGCAGTTTACAAGTACTTTGCCTTACATAACACTTGCTGAAAATGGTACGCTTCCCCCTCGAAAAAGCCGTTGCCAAATACCATTTTAAGACGCATTTCAGATTGCAGTAGGCCATCGGCATATACTCGACCCGTTGTCTTTAGGCAATGCTAATGCTAACCAGACTAAGACGAGGGTTGTATTAATTTTTAATGACCACTGAACTATTTTATTTTGTTATAAACAAAATTAGTGCAATTATATTTTAAATCGGGATTTTTTCGAGACTGTTTAGATAACAACAAATTAATATTCGGTGAATTAAAAAATAACAAAAGAAAAATAATGCAATATAAGCCTAATGTGTAGAATACAGTCATATTACCTCAGGTTGATGACTATACTAACCCTGGAGGTTGTCATATTTCGTGTATTTGTAGCTCCATTGTCGTATTGTAGTGTAGAGTTTTGTAGTTGTAAGCTTTCCTCTTTATAAGCGTTTCTCTGTGGTCACTCACCACCGGTCACAAAGGGTCCAAAAATACCAAATTGACGACAATTGTATGATGGATAGAGGAGGGGATATCCTAGGAGGAATATGCAGCTTAACAGTTTGCACAGTTGAAAACTTTAATTCCCTCCATTCTTTTCTTCGACCATTGTTCTTTACACACCGTTTAGAAACCCAAGCAATACGTCTAAGAGCAGTTGTACATGGCTTGGTTGCCTTACCTCCTACCTTGTATTACAATTACTAGGCAGTATATATTTAGTATGTTTTGAATTATTCTTAGGATAATTAAGAATTACACACGTGAGGAAGCTCTGATGCGACTTAGCATTACGGCGGTAACACTGAATGTTACATTTTACTATTTGGTGGCTTTATTTGCATTGATATCCCTAATAAAACACATCCAAAGCTATCGTTTAAAGTTTATCGTAATCACCTACAGTTGTTAAAAGCCGGAAGTGCGTGAGGTGGCTTAGAAGCTCCTTTAACTACTGTATGTTTGTTCTTCTTCGACAACTCATTTTGAAAAACAAACATACTTTATACTTCTCATCTATAAAACTGTTTAACTCTATACACCTAAAGCAGGAATCAGATATTACCAAATTTAGACGTCAAAGATTTTCCCATAAATAAGGAATATTACAGTGTCCATATTTTTTTCAATGAAAAGTTTGTAATTTAAATTCAAATGATTTATTATTTCTGTTTTGATATTTATTTTATTTTAATCTGTTACAAAATGTAACAAATTATGACTTGTTGTCTATGCTAAGTATATAGTCTAATGACAATAACATTATTTTGATTTGATTTGATTAGTTTTTCCTAGCGTACCATTTTTCTTTACTGTCTCCCTTTATATTAGTATTTAGTATGTGTATTAGAGATACGTCAAGAGCTCCTTCATAGTAGCCACCCTCCAAGCCGGATTTCCCCCAGCCTCTTCTTGATAACAGCACGGTGCTGCTGCCCCTGATAACACGCGTTGTGACGTCAACTCCGGTGGATAACGGGTTTAAAGTGTCACATCTGCAGTTTATAACTCTAAGAAAGTAGATAACTCTAGTTTACAACAAAAATTCCCTGTATAATTTTTCTTATTTTTTTGTGTCCAATTTTTTAGTCCGTGATTCCATAAAATTTCAATACTTTGAGTTGTGATGTAAGAAATTAGTAGGTGGTGCCCGTATAAATTCGACGAATACAATATTAAAGTTGAGTATTCGATGGTACCGTACAGGAAAAGTCGCCAAAAATGAAATATTTTTATTTTGTATTAGCAAAATGTGACTTAATACTTCTCTGAGTAACTCTGGAATATTTTTAATTATAAAATTAAATAAGAACTGGAAGGGAAGAAATAATGTTTGTAACCTATAATGGCGTCTTGTAATATTTTTTTTATTCCCTTGTCAATTAATTGAATGAAGCTATTTTATTTTATCAGCTAAAATACATGTAACTTTAATACATGTTTACAAATAAATTCCTAGGGTGGTTTACGATTGTCCTCACAGATTGCAGCATTGACTTATAACAAATATTCGGCATAATCACGCTTATTCAATTGTTTTAGAGCGTATACGGTCATCTTTAAATCCAGTCAGCTGGTCTGAAACTTTTGCCAATTGTTGGATTTCGTTTTCATGACGGATTTACTCTATTTTTACAAACCAATTTATTTGACATTTGATAGGTCGAATTAAGTGCCCCTAGTGGAGCCACGGAGAAATAATAGGAACATCAGCGCTAACCTTTACTCTGAGCTTAAGGGGCGAAACTAACAATGAATATCATGGGATGTCACTACTTAAAGGGGTAACGTTTCATCGTGCCATTTTTAACTCAAGTAGAACTAACAATACTTGTTTTCAGTAAGAACTCATGTATCTCTAGCGAAGGTGACACGGATATTCTTAGATCGTATGACAGAATTTATTAGGCAGTAAATCATAATACAATCTTAATAATTCTGATAACTAAACTAAAACTAAGGATTCACATAATAATATGCTGTAGTATTAGTTAAAAGGCTGAAATAAAGTGTTTTTAAAAATAAATAGAATCCTGTGAACGCTCAAGGGGCAAAACAAAACATGAATAACATATAGGATGTCACAACGTAAAGGGCTATGTGAACATTGTAGATTGTGTCAATTAATACCGTAACATATGAGAAAGAATATTGTATTTTTCTTTGGGTCAGCCTGAATCGACTTCAGTAATTGCAATATATATGCGATGCAGTGTTGAAAGATAATGGCCACTAATAATTTTCTCTAAGCCAGCTGAGAAAACCTCTAAGCCATTTTGCTACAACCTATTTCTTTTTTTCTGTTCTTAGATATACAATACGCGTGTTTTAATAATCAGCTGGTTAGAGAAACTTAAAATAGTGATGAAATAGGTATCAAAAAGTAAATTTTCTATATTACATTATTTCAAAAATGTAAGTAAATTGTGCAAGTATAGAGGGATTGGTCTTACATTCACAACAAACCGTGTGGAAAACGGTTCAGTGGAATCCTCATATGAACTGATCAAAGATGTACAAAGTTGTAATTTTACCCCATAAGAAAACCATGTTATCTCATGTTAAATTACCATAAGAAAACTTTTAATTTAATTAGTTTAACATATATTGACCAGATACCAACATTTAAGGTAAAAGGTGCAAGTATAGAGGTTATTCCCTTTCATTTGACTCCACCCGCGTGTAAATCGGTCCAGTGAAAGTCTCACACGCTCTTCCGGAAAAGTTATAACTTTGTGTTTTAATATATGGGATTGCGAACATTTCGGAATTGTGTACTAGTGTTGTCTTGTTTACGCATTTGAATTTTTGTGTGACTTGTGTGTCTTTTAGTTACATTTTTCTTACTGCTATAACAGTTCACTGTTTTGGCTTTTCTGTGATTGGTTCCAGCTTTGCCTGGATTGTGCCACTAAGTTTTTATGTTCGAGATATTCTTCCCTCCTGAAGACGAGGTCAGATTCTAGATCCCGAAACGTCGTGAAACGTTTTTACTAGTCAGTGATGGAAAACACCCGCAATAATTTCTTAAATAACGTAAACTCGCCATCACCAACATTGAATGATAAACAAGGAATCTTTAACCTGGATTCGCAATTAGGGGTTTCGTATTCAATTTAAGAATATAAATAGGCTTTTAAAGAACATTTGAATTGTTTTTACGAAAATTGTTTCTACATTACAGATTTTAAGGCTAATTTATTTGAGTTTTTAATATCAAAGTATTATTACTATTGCCTTCTAACAATTACAAATTATTTTAGATTGAATAAATAATCAGAATATGAATATAATAACTTGACAGAAACAGTTTATAAATGTAAATGATGTGGCTACAATCACCTGTAAACATAAAAAACGTATGCCAGTGAAATAAACATAAGTTACTCGGCATTTCAGTCACGTATATCCAAATAGCCGCCATAACTGGAACATTTCCTCGAGATCGTTATCATAGGGGAGAGTTCTTTACCATTCTTTTACGTCTGGGGTAGCGTTCGATGAGGCTAAGAGACATATCGTCTTATGCATATACGAGAATATAAGGCAAATATTACTATGGAAGTGGGAAAATATTATGAACAAATACTCCAAATACAAATTTTATAGTTTTTCCTATTGTTTAAAATCGAGATGTAAACAGTGTTGAAATAAATTATTATTCGTTTTAATCCAAATTTAATATAACGTCTATTTGTGCTTGGCCAGCCTTTGAAAATGGATAGTTTTTTTTAAATTTTTTTTATCCTATTGCGAATTTTGGTAATATCTTTCCCTTTCTCTTATATGCGTGTATAAAGGTCGTGTTGGTTTTAAAGGAGGAGAAACCCTTCTATAAACAATAACAAGGAGATAAAATCTTATAAAGCCACTTATTTGTGGCTGGAATAAGCTGAAGAAAATCCTAAATAAAATTGTAAATTCTAGTTTAAATATTTAAATAATTGTATGCCCCTGTAATATTTTTAAGCTGATGCCTTTTAATCTCACTGAAATAATTTTTTAACAGTGTAACTAGTTTTGTTCCTTTTAAATAGTTGTGTGGAGTTCATACAAAATTAAAATGTGTTTATTCAATAAGAAATTTAAAATTATTTTCAATAATAATTTCAATGTGTGAAACCGATTACTGTTAATGGCTAACGTATGAACGTGATGCTACAAATTCAAAAGTGGTTTAAATCTTATAAATTAATAGATTTACATTCTAAATAATGCATTGAATTTTAGTCATCCCGTGTTAGAAAATCAATCACATCTCGTGTCTATCTCTTGGTGTACACTTTACCCTGAACTGTAACTTTAACCCTTCGTAATATCAGCAATTAAGACTTGCTTGCTTGCCACATAGTATATGGAGGTTCACATCAATTGTTAAAAATCGTTATGTTTTCATTTTTTGATAAAAGTACTCCAAAATAAATGTAGTGATTATTGCCATTGCGGACTTTTAGCAAATTATGATTGCGGTTGGACATCGATAGATAAAAACGCATTAAATTTTTAAATAGAACAATTACAAAACAACTTTGAATAAACAAAGTATTAAGTAACCACTTTATTTAATTACGTTTCCCTTAGAATGTAAACGTTTAATTAAACATACAAAATACAATTTCAGTCACAACGAAAACACAAACCATATGCGATATAAATATATGATTTATATAGTCAGTGAACAAACTAAAGATATATCACAAAACATATCGGATTGGAAAAGCAAAAATGTTAATTAAATCCACATTCCACGTTGACCGTAGTATCGCTTGGAAGCGTGTCAAAATGCAGTTTCGTGAAGTGCGATATCCTCAGCGACCGTGGCTTTATGTTAAAGACGGTATCTTATTCTTAAGAGACATTCTATGTACGTATTGTCCTTAATTATTAAGGAAAAATTTATTTTAAATAACTCTTTAATAAAGGGAACGTTTTTGTAATCATTTGGAATAATAGTTGGCATCTTAGTATAGGATTTGTTGCGTGGTTATTACAAACATAGACAATATAAGTCTTACAGCGACTTTACGAGAAGAAATTTAATAAGTGTTTGAAAACCAATGAGTATTTTAGCTATCTGTTCTGGGTATATTCTTGAATCTACTCGAGTTGAGCGATCTGCAAGTGTCAATCCTACAATCACTACACCGAGTTGGCCAGAATCGTTAGCCGTGGTTAGTGGGACAATGTTTAGTGTTGGGCCCAGTTGGTCCCTCTTATAGTAACTGTGTAGAGTGCACAATTTAGATGTGTTGTAGTAAAATAGTTATTTAAATGGCCAATTTTAAGGTGGTCGAACTGGTGTAGTATGTTAACCATTTGTAATCTTCACTATTTGTTTAGGCTATTTTAACTTTAATATTTTTTACTAATTTATCTAATGTATACTAAAATTACTTTTGAAAGTTTGTTTAATTGAAATTGACCCTTCTTACTGACTAAAATAAATACTTATATACTAATTTGCTATAAAGTTATTAATAAATTATAAAATAAACTACTTTGTGAAGTTTATTTCCCAAAATTTACCCTCCAACAACACAACAAACGTTTTTTTCGGCATCACAAATGAATGAATACACTTCATTCAATAGCAAATTAATTTTAGTTTAATATCTGATAAAAGTATTTTACTTTCATTTTTCATAAATTATAATGTACTGTTTGATTTTTTATAGATAGAGCAATAAGGAAGACTACGTACCAACAAAATTAATAATATCTTTAATAAAGGAAGTGCGGTAAATACGGTGGTAGCTCCAGCCGTTAGCAGGTGAGAGGTCAATAAATGGAGGTTTGCTAGATTGCTATTTGCTAGTTAACTAGATAGAGGAAATGAAAAACACTCTGTGGTTTCTTATAGTTCATTTATCTTTAAAATCATAAATAGTCTGCCCATCATAAACATTAACTACAATAACAATTTATAAACGCAATAAAATTAACTACTAACACAAATATAATAAAACTAGTGGCTTGAAGGTAGTGCCTTGTTCCAGTAGTCTGACTCATCTGATCTTTTTTACTTTTTACATGTTATGGAAATTAAAACTATATAAGTAGTTCACAATCAAAGTAGACTCTTCATCACATCGTTTAATGTAAACAAATCAAACGTTTTTAAATCTCCATGCGTATTTAAATGGGAATTGTTTAATTCCATAACAAATGTTCATAATTAAGAAAAATTAATGAATTTCCTAACATGTCTTGCCTAGACCTAAAATACGACCTCTCCCAGCTTGCTATTTCTTCCCGTTCGCTCACAATTTCACTGTTAAATTTGGGCTTACGGAATTAGATGTATAGATTGCCTGAACTTTGTATTTTAAGTTGCACAGAAACCTAATCGAGTATTTTATTTTACGGAGTAATTAACGTTTCTCATAATTAAAACTGCCTTCATTCTAAAATTGATTATTTTAAACGTAATGGAAATCTTCAAATCTTCATATTTGGAGGAATTATGGTGTTTAAAGAAATATAAAATGTATTAATGACGGGAATTAAATCAGTTATAATTTCTTATTCCAAAATAATAATATTATTTACATAGTGGCAGCATTCAAAGTCAGAGCATTGGAGGAGATAAGATCATCAACCGAGGGGAGGTGCCATATGAGCTGGTCCCCTCTTCTTCAGGGGGTATTGAAATGTATACAATGGAGCACCGTAAAGACACACTCATTTTAAATTACATTCTCTGAGGCTTCTGTTTTACTTTTTCATTTTACGTTCACAATAATTGGTTTTCAAGAAATATATCCTATTGAGTAATTAGTACAATCTTCTGGCACATTTTAAAACGTAAGTGGGTAATTATGCTGTTGATTACATAGGTAAAAAATTGTGTTAATTTCTTTACTGACACCTAATATATCTAGGATATCATTTTAAGGCTATTCACGTAAATAAATTCCTACTATTGTGGGTGTAAATGCTCGGTTGCTGTATTTAACCTTTTTGAATATTATAAACAATATATTAGATTGTTCATAATTAATAATTGTTTAACCATATAATCATAAAAAGTGTTTTCATTCCCATCCGTCATATATAATGTTTGTATATTTTATTAAATAAAAATAATTGTAATGATATTACAAACTTGGAAATTAATTTAAGGGTTTTCAGTAATTTAATACAGCATTCCTGTTATTACTTTCAATTTGATAGATTCTTTACTATGTATTTCGTAATAGATTTTTTAATTTCGAAAATTACATAATAAAATAATGAAAAAAGTTTACAAAAAAAGTTTATTTTAAGTTTAAACGAGTAACTTTTTTAAACATTACAAACGATATATTACATTGCACATAATTAATGATTTTTTTAACGATTATTGATTACAAAGTGTTTTCATTCCCATCCGTTATATATAACGTTAATATATATTATTAAATATCCTTATATATAATACGTGAAGGCTATTTCTACGAAACATTACTCCTCCATAATGGATGCATTTTTACAAACGATGTGTCAAAATTAATTTTTTTTTTATGTAGAACCCCCTTTCATCAATTCCTGTCATAAAAATCCTCGGGCTTTGCCCCACAGGCCTTCAAAGTTATAGAGTATTCCTTATGAAGAAAAGATTTTGTTTATTTAAACAGACGAATAATTTGAATTAACCGCATACTAAAAGAGCTGTTGATAGTAAAACACATGATAACAGAAGAGCTTACATAAATATAATATAATATTACGTTGTGATCGCGACCGAAGCCGTGACAGGCTACTAGTATATATTACTAGCCGACCCGTTGCAGCTTCGCCCACGTAAACTATGATAGTTGTGTGCTTCAATCTGAGGTTATCCCGTGGGACTAATAGGAATCAAGATAAGCTGATAGAATTTTCATCAGCTTAAACTAAAGTGAATGTCAACAAGGAATGGTGGAACTTTGGGACCCAGCGGGGCGGGACACAAGGGGAATTTCGTAATACATTTTCTTAGCAAACAGGTAGGGCCAAATAGGAACCTATATATCAAATTTCAACTCTGTAGGCCTTATAGTTATGGAGATTTCGTGATAGTCAGTCAGTGGTATATGGATTATATATAGAGAGAGAGAGAAAACGGTACTAACAACTCGCAAGTAGTTTAAGTTTAGCAGTAGTTAAATAATGTAGCATTACAATCCTGTTATTATTTTCAATATGGTAGATTCTTTACTATGTATATCGTACTCAAATTTTTAATTTCAAAATTGATGTAGTTTAAAAATATTTAAAAGAATTAAAATTAAGTAATAAAAGAAAAATAAGTTTTCAACAAATAGCTTATTAAGTTGAAATGAGTATAGTTTTTGAAACATTCCGGGTATAGCGAGGTATTAGCTAAAACGTTTTAAAAGTAAAGTAGGCATCGCTTAAAACACTAAAACTGTTACACAATAGTTACAAAAACTAACAATTGAAATACACGCCCATTCGTTAGTACCGATATCTCGACACAGTAGCGTGCAATTGCAAACTGCATTTTAACATGCAACTAACAGTCTGACAACACTGATACTCCTAATTAACATTGTTTCTTTCCTTAGTCACCAGGAAATGAGGTGGGAAACAAGCAATTGTCGAAAAATCGGCATTAAATCTGAAACAAAGTGTTGTTTGAAAACAAAATTAAAACGGAACTGGTTTGCTATGTTGGTTTTACAAAGCGTTGGTGGCTACCTCACTTATTTTGTTACGGTAACGAAACCGAAAAGATTACTTATTGCTGTACTGAATATTAATTACACTATGATTAGATTCTTCTAAGAGAAATGTAGATGAAACAGACACTTCCGGTTTCAAAAGTGCCAACCAGACTATGCACCCTAACAAGATATAACCCCGCTGGCACCTCCCTTGACTGAACCTGGATTTACTTAAATACTGTTTGATAACTTTACACCCTTGTCAATGAACTGTTTCAAAGTCAAATTCCTTCCTATTTGAACAACCTCTGTTCGATGTTCATTATCTTCTCCGTGGAAGGAAGACCGTTTTCTACATGTACCTGGAAAGTAACAATGTTTAAGCAGTAAAATGATAACATTTCTATCAACTTCTCAAATTCCCTAACAAATCTTTTGTGTGTTCAGCCACGTTATTACTGTATTTCATGAAAAATGTTTTTTTGACTGTCCACTGAATCCTCGGTGTACACCCACTGGCCCTTGACGTTTTTATTTTCACTTCTTGTAATATAAAATATGTCATTTGGGCCACTCAAATAAACAGCTGTTGTGAGAAATATTTCTGTGACTGTCACTGAGTTGTTTAAGTTTGTACTAAACTGCTTTGTATTGTGAGATCCCTACGAGAAAAACGGAATATTGAATAGTTTTGATAAATTATGTGAGGGAACGTCTACAGATGTTAAATATTCCATCTGCACAACCTGTATATTAGGGAAAATTTAAATTTACTGAAGACATCTTAATGTAATTGAACATTAGAAAATCATTAAATTTTACATGCGGGACGCAAATGTAGCCATTTTTACTTTTAATACCTTTTACTGAACATTGTAATGCCTAATATTACATTCCCATCATCTTAACTTATAAAAATGAGTCCCTATTTCCCTTGGTTGACCCACTGGCCTTCAAAGTTCCCATTTATTTTATCAAAGTTCAGTTAGTTACACCAAACCATTGTTAACAAGGATTATATCTAAACATACTTGAAATGCATAAACATATGTTCATTACGGAAATAACAAATATACTTGAATGGCAACTGAAACTCTTTTTCTATGCCGAAGTTAGCACTATATAAAAATAGGCGAGTGAGCGTAGCGAACGAGCTCATCTGAGAGGCGAGTGAGCGAAGCGAACGAGTACATCTTGAAAATGAACGAGTATTTGACACAAAACAAATGCAATGACATGAGGACAGGACGACGTCTGTTGGGCCAGCTAGTAGCATATACAAAAACAAGTGAATCATAACATTTAAAACTTTAAAGACAATCTTTGTTTTAATTTCAAAGTAATATTTCATAACGGAGGTCAGTTTTATGTAGGAAAATTGTTTCCTCACACGTCAACAAACTGCGTATGAACCTACTTTTATTATCATACAGCCTAATTGTTTGGTTCATATTACTTGAGAAACCCCTAGAATCTTTTTTTTGGTTTATGTCAATGACCTCGTGGTGAATGAAACCGTTGGCAATTTAACAATTTTTACAGATGATACCTTGGCATTAACCAGCTCGACCAGAACTTGAAAAGTTCACTGGACAACCTGGAATACTCTGGGTTGGAACGAACGGGCTCCTCCTTAATAGGGGAAAAACACACGAAATGCAGTTTTTGACTGACAAAATATCCCACTCGACCGGCCCAGAGGAGTCTTACCATGATTCTAACTGCACAAAATATCTGGTTAATAATTGACAAACAGCTAAAATGGGGACATCACATTGAAGAATCGTGTTCAAAGTTGAAGTCAGTCTGTTTTGTGCTGAGGTGGCTATCACCAGTCACTGATCGTGATACGTGCTTGATGGTGTACTATGGTTATGCCTTTAGCTTGATGAGTTATGGTGTCATTTTCTAGGGGAACGCTTCTAGGGTTTTAAAAATTCAGAAACAAGTGATTAGGATATTGGCGGGCATTAAAAAACGTGATCACTATCACATTTGGTTTAAAACACTTAAGGTTTTAACTTTGCCATTAATTTATATATATATATATATATATATATATTTATATATATATATATATATATATAAATTAAGATTGAGTTGATCCCCGAAAATTACAATCTACTTGTTGGTCTCTGATGTATATAAACGTATTACTTGTGGTACATTATAAGTTTGGAACAATTACACATGCATGTGGCTCTCTAATCTAAAAAAACTTACCTTTTATTGGTTTATATATTCACTGAAAACTTACACATGTATGTGTCTCTCAGACTGATATAAACTTATTACTTGTGGTACACTATAGTTTTGGAACAATCGGATATGCCTGTGGCTCTCTAATCTATATCAACTTATCTTTTGTTGGTTTATATATTCACTGAAAACTTACACTTGTATGTGGCTCTCTGACTGATAAACCGATCATCAGTTGGTATATACATTCTTTAAAAAATTGCATGGACTTGTTGCTCTGTAGCTAAATAAAAGCCATCACTTGTTCCTTTGATGTTTGATATATTCTTATCGCCAAATTTCCTACACATGATGTTTGGAAAGCTGAGAAATAGATTGAAATGGGAATTAGCCGCGGCCTACGATAAATAACTGAGCCATGCTCGAAGGTCTTTGAATGGAATTTTCCTGAACTCTCTATCTATATTGGCTTCCTCACCATGTACATAGTATATGCAAAAAAGTATTGCTCTCATTAATATTTTCAAATTTCAGTTAGTTGTAGAATTATTTGTTGTGGTGTTCTCTAAACCCGAAAAATTGGTTTTTGAAGTTATGTCAGTCTGACCAAACAAACCCAGGGACCACACCAAAGCCCTGAATTAAATACGATTTGCAATGTAGAAACTAATCCACAACATCTCCAGGCGTTGTCATTGTTTTATACTAAAAGGGGTTTTAAAATGTTTTGAAACCACTAAAAAATTATACAAAAACAATTTCTCAAAAACGGCTATACTGATTTTGATTAAAATTTTGTGATTTATAAGTTTTTATAAGCTCTATAATCTCTAACTAAATGGCTTCACCTGGTTTTCTGGATAAATTTCTTAGATTCATAGTAGTAAGGGCGGCCACCTTGGCCCCAACACGGGCTCTTATGGAGGATAAAATAGCATGGACTCTTATGGAGAATAGAATAACATAGGCTCTTATGGGGGGAATAGAATAACATAGACTCTTATGGAGAATAGAATTGGGGTGTAATTACTACCCTCTGCGGTTGTTCTGCTACCCTCTGTGGAAAATATCTATCTCTTACATCCTTTTATGTTCAATCATCTACCCTCTGTGGTTAACTATTTAACCCTCGTGTCCTGTTGTTGTTAACCATCTAGCCTTCTGTGGTAATTATTTGACCTACGTTTCCTTCTACATATCTAACCCTCACGTCCTTCTGTTGTTAATCAGCTAAACCTCGCATCCTTCTAAATCCTTCAATCCCTTCTGCAAATCTAACTCCAGCTTCTTGTCTCGCAGTCTAGTGTATTTGACGTGTCGTGACCATTTAAAATACAAATCTGTAATTGGTCGCGATAAAAATGCATTCTATTGGTTGTAATTCGCGTTCTGTGTTCTGATTGGTAGTTACTTTTAGCGCTCTTTATTCGCAAGCGTTAACTTCACTCTACCCCTTGCGTTCGCACTAGTCAGAAGTTCCTGCGCTACTCCGGTTGTTGATTTTGCACTTGTGCAAATATAAACTTACATTTGATTATAATTATTTTTAGAGTTATTGTATTGTAGTAATTTTAATTCTCCTGTATTGTAGTAATTTTGCGTGCTTAGTGACCTGGCTATACCTGACTAATATATCCTTACACCGAAAATCTCACTTTCTATTCTTGTTCTTTAATACAGTAGACTCACATGGTTAGAGCAGTTCTCAGCTAGAGTATTGTTTGCTACCTCTATTACCTTAACTTTCATCATAACTGAACCTGTAGCTCTGCTTTGACTTGTGTAGTTTTTGTGTTAGTATTTTTTGACTTGTATAGTTATACATACGTACAGTGCTCTCCTACATACTATTTACCTCTAAACATAGGCTCTATTACCTCAATCTGCTCCAGTCGTAACACTGATCAGGCGTGTTTTATGCTGCTTCTGCGTAATCGTTAAGTGTTATCTTGTACAAATTATCATTTTCTTGTTGATTCTGCGCTCTCAATTTTAATTTAATTATATCTGTGAGCTTGGCTCTGGTTGATGTATTTGATCTTTTTAAGCGTAAGAAATTTGTATATTACAGTTTAGATTGTTTTCTCAGTTTTCAGTATTTAATTCTCTGTTAAAGGATGGAAGTTTCTAACATTAAAAAGAGTTCTCAAAACCCAGTAAATGTAATTGGTACCTCTGAAACCTATGTTAAACACTTCAGGTTGTACAGGTTGGAAACTGTTTTCAAATTCACTAAACCGCCAAGAGGTATCTCTGAGTTTGATTGGATTCTTAAAGATTTTAATCAAATTGTTGAAAAAGATAAAGCCGACGCTGTACCTACCAACTATTTTGGATTTAAATTACAGTCTATAAGTTTAAAAAGTGCTGAACCGGGGAACGTAGCTTTGAGAACTGTCTCTGAAGTTAGTGGTGATGTTCTTTGGGATATTTTTGGGGACATCATTCAAAGTAACTCTGATTATATTACATCTAGCGACACGTTTGGAATTGACGTTACGAGGGTAAAAGGCATCACATGCCGTCTTTGCAACCGCTTCTTCAAAAATGAGCGGTGTTTAATAGCCCATCATGGGCAAGTATGTAAATCTATAAAACTCTGCCGCGATTGTAAGAAAATAATTTTTTAATTAAAACGTAAGACAGCTCATGTATGTGGAGAAGTTTATTGTAAACTCTCTGATGCGTTCAAAGACCCCGCACATCAGTGTTTCATGAGGGTAGATAGGAGAACTCCGAAATACCAAGATTTTCT
This sequence comes from Allygus modestus, assembly GCA_963675035.1. Classification (NCBI taxonomy): domain Eukaryota; kingdom Metazoa; phylum Arthropoda; class Insecta; order Hemiptera; family Cicadellidae; genus Allygus; species Allygus modestus. The sequence goes on from OY776112.1 coordinate 197,206,777, forward strand.
TTTCATATTTTTGACTTTGAAACAAGATAGGATGAGTCTCTTCCCTCAGATCCTGATAAAAAAGTTCATAAAGTTAAATTGTGCGTCTCACAACAGTACTGTTTTAAATGTATCAACGGGTGAGTGTCCAAATTGTTCTGAGAGGCAAAGAGTCTTTGAAAAATAACCAGTAAAGCAATTCATGGACTATGTACGGTAATGGAAGTTCGAAAGAAATTTAAAGATGTATGTGTGATTGCCCACTACGGGCAAGGTTTTGATTTCCAATTTATTCTACAGTACACCATGGAAGAAACTAAATTCACACCAAAAATAACTCCTCGGGGAACTAAAGCTATTTTGATTGAAGTAGCCAACGTAAGATTTGTTGACTCACTTAGCTACTTCTCAATGGCCCTCCCTGCTCTCCCTAAAGCCATTGACCTGCCTCCCGAGAAAAGAAAGGTTATTTCCTGCATCTTTTTAACACTCTGGCAAATCAAAATTATGTAGGCCTGATGCCTGACAAAAGGTATTATTCCCCAGAGTCAATGTTTGAAAAATGCTTCAGAGACTTTGAGACATTGAACCAAAGCTACGATGAACGAGACGTTGAAGAATATGTGTTTGATTTTAAAAAATAAATCTTGGATTATTGTATTTCAGACGTGGAGATTTTAGCTCAAGCGTGTATAAAATTTAGAGCCTTGCTTCTTGAACAATATAACGTAGACCCGTTCCTCGAAGCTATGACAACCGCCAGTGCATGTAACTTAGCTTTTCGCCGTAAATTTCTAAAACCAAACACAATAGGTTTGATTCCTAAAACGGGTACAGACTGACAAACAATCAATGATCAGTTGCTTTACAATGGTTGACATGGGAAGAGGAGATACGTGGATTGAGGATTGAGCACGCGGGCCGAGGTAAAGAAGTAAAATTTATTGAAATGAAAGTTGATAGGTTTGACAGTGAGAGAATTTGAGTTTCACGGGTGTTATTGACACGGGTGTCCAAAATGTTATCCATACAGCAGAGAAGAACCTCTGCAGCACGATCCTTCAGACAGTTTCCATCCCCGGAACGAAAGAACCAAGTCCAAAATTTACAAACTGAATAGTTATGAGGTTGTAGAGATGTGGAAATGTGAATTTAATAAATTGAAGAAAAATAATAAACTAAATCACTTGAACCAACTATCCATTCTAAACACACTTCCACTCAATCCTAGAGATTCCTTTTTTGGAGGTAGGACAGGTAATACTAAAACATATCATAAATGTGAAGAGAGAGAAACGATACAGTATGTTGATGTTTGCTCCCTTTATCCGTTTGTAAATAAATATTGTAAGTAACCCGTTGGACACCCTATCATTTACGTTGGAAACGAGTGTCGAGAGAGAGGTCTTGAAGTAGAGGGATTGTTGAAATATAAGATTCTACCTCCTTACAACTTTTATCATCCCGTACTTCCCGCTACAATGAATTAGAAATAGATGTTTGTATTGTGTAGAACTTGTGGGGAGACTTTAAACCAAGGGGAATGTTTTAATGAGAGTGAGGAAAGAGCGTTAGTTGGGACCTGGAAAATGGATGAGATTAGAAAAGCTGTAGAAAAGGGCTATGTGATTTTGGACATGTACGAGTTGTGGGAGTACGAAGTTGCCACATATGAAAACGGAGATTTGTTTACAGATTTTATAAATACATTTTTGAAAGTAAAGCAGGAAGCTTCAGGCTATCTATCCTAGCTGGTGTAAGACAGAGGAGGATAAAGATAAAATTGCTAAAAACGGGGACTTAGATCAGTAACCAAATAAATGTTAAATTCATTCTGGGGCAAGTTTGGTCAAAGAGAAAATATGAAAAAAACTTCAATCGTCAGAGACTCTAAAGAATTATTCAAGTTGGTAACTCAACCAGAAGTAAATGTAAAGAATGCTGAAGTAATAAACCAAGAAGTTTTGCTAGTTAATTGAATTAAATACATAAGAACGTTTCGAACCTAGAATCCTCTCAATAGGATCTCTTAGATGACTGTGCATCTCTTGTAGGACCGTATGAAAAAATGATGGTGGTTTTAAGTGAGGAGCTCTATCCAAAATTTTCAGCCTGATTCCTTTGGTTAGAGGGCTTTAAAATGTTTTACGAATTAAAATTCTGAAAACAGAAGCGGGGCTACACTTGAAAGAGTTGCTCACCTCCGTCGTTTTCAGGCACGTCAATGTGTAGCCTATAAGACAAAAATAGAACCGCTGCAAAGGAAACATTTCTTGATCTCCGGTTCAAAAAGGATGGGTTTGGTTTAGATTCAAACGCAGAAATTGCCCAACAGTGGGTAAGTAGTACGCTTTTACAACTATAGAGATATTTTACAACTATTAAAGTCAGGGCCGGATTTAGGCCTAGGTTCAACCTGTGGTGCCCCTAACAGTTTTCCACTCAGGCTGCTGACCATTTTGACTAGGCCAATGTCATTAAATCATTAAATTATAGTCCAAGACGCAAATGCAACTAGGGCGTATTTTAAGGCGAATATAAGTGAAGTGAGTTTGTTTTACTCTGTTTGATATGTGGTTTTTGTGTGCCACGGGCGCCTAAGCGTGCGGGCATGCCTAGCCTATGCTTAAATCCGGCCCTGGTAACATTAATTTTAGATTTTTTTAAACTAAAGTTTAATATGATTATAAGATATGTTTAAAATGTACCAATATAAGAACATCAACTGATTTGTCCAATCTCCTTCTAAAATACAAATTTTATATCAAAATCTAAATTTTCTTCTAACGGTTTATAAACGCTCTTCTGATCGCATACATTTAAAAGAGGATCACACTTACAATTATGAAAAATCAAATAAGTAAGTATGATTATTTTTATTGTGGTTGACGAGTTTTCAGCCATTATGAAACAGCAGTCCAAAGACCAATAATAAATAGGGCTGAATAAATACCAAATGATGGATATGACCTGTGAGTGTGCTTGGATACAAAAGGAGCAGAGATAAGCTAGTTAATATTTCATATTCCTTCTTTTATTGATATACTAGCTGTTACTCGCAGGCTTCGCCCCGAATTATTTATAAAAACTATGATAGTTTTGTTGCTTCATTCTGTGGTTAGCCTGTGGAACTACTACGAATCAAGATCAGTTGTTTGTATTTTCATCTGCTCAAACAAAAATGAATATCCATAAGGAATACATGGGAAATTTGAACCCCCGTGGGGCATAGCCCTATAGGATCTTCACAACTTTAATATGCCTATATGTTACTCAGGACTATCAAGTACCTCTATGCAAAATTTAAGCTCAATCGGTCTAGTAGTCTTCACGTGATGGAACTTCAGAGTTACGCACAAACATCCAAACTTTCAAATTATTAGTATGATATTAGTATGATTTCCTATATTAATTACAAGCTTTATTGAAGTAATCATGCCGTATTTAGGGTCTTTAGACCTCTAGGCTAAATCAGTGGTGCAGGCCCTTATTACAGTCTTACTATAGATTGCAGACTTTTTGCTTGAATGAGGATTTTGTATTTGGTTCCGTGTGGTGTGGGCCCCTAGGAACGCACCTATGTATCCTATGCTTAAAACCGGCCCTAGAAGTAATAAATCTTAATTTTAACTTGGTTGTAATTTTAATGTGTATTTTTATAGGTAGCCAATGCTCAAGCGTCAACTTTCTCAGCACTGGTAGCTGACAACCAGTATCTAAACATGCCATACTTGGAGAGGAAAAAGAACCCTCTAGCTATTTGGGACGAAAGGAAGATTATATATCCAAGTTTGACCAAAATGGCTCACAAATACCTTTGTATTCCCGCAACATCCGAGCCTTCCGAACGCATAATCTACAAAAATCAGGACTTATGACGAATGATCGGAGAAATAGATTGAATCCGAATAAACTAGATGACATTTTATTCCTAAATGGATGGTTCGGTACCCAGCGCAAGAAGTAAACGGCTTACTTTGTAAAAGTTATTTGTACTTGTAATTTAATGTAAACTAAAAGACTTTTATTTACTAAAGCTAATATTTGTTGTAATTTTGTTCTACTCCATTTATATATTTCCCACCTAATCAAGCAAAGTAGTTTACTCGTTAGTTTACGATTTTTTTACATATAACAATATGAGGAAAGACATATATACATCCTTGAAACGCCAAGTAACGTCGAACAAGTAATTTATTACTGTATGCAGGGAGTCGGCGGATCACCACTCACTCAACTCTCCGACTCTCCCACCTACTCCACGTGGTAGTTGCAGGACGGGTCGACGAGTCGAGTCTGACTCAACTCAAAACTCGAGTTGGTGGTAGTAAACGAGTCGAGTCACTCTAGTCATAAAAGTACTCGACTCGACACATCACTACTCGACAAGCCCTCTTGGCTTCACACTTCATACTGTACTGTATTTGGTCAAAACATCGACTGTCACCGGCATAGCGCAGTGCCAAATTAATTTACTTACATAATTATTTGATTTAGAAGTTATTTAACTAAAGACATTAATCCCGAATTATATGTGTACAAATACTGGTAATAAATTATATCAGTACTACCTTTAATTTTCAGGACGAAAAAATACGGTTTCCCACAAGTGGAATGATATTATCGATAGAATATTTGTTTCGGTAGCGTAAGAGCAGGACTTGCGATATTATCATTAATAAAAAGTATTCTGTTAATATATAAACCAACATAAGATACGTTTATATAGAATAGGAGCCACATGCATGCGTAGTTGTTCCAAACTTATAGTGTACTACAAGTAATACGTTTATATCAGTCAGAGAGCCACATACATGTGTAAGTTTTCAGTGAATATATACATTTATATAGACAGACATAACCACAAAATCCACTTCTTCGGGAGCATTATCTGTTTTCTATCATTGAAATAAATAAATTGAAATTGAAATTATAACAAATATTTCTACCAATAACTGAAATTTTAAAATGCTTAGGAAAACAATACTTCCTCCATATACTTTAACTTACTCTGTTTACTTAAGGGGGAGAAAATAACACATTGCAATTTCATTTGTAATAAATTAATTGCTATAGATTGGGAGATTTCCTCTTTCTCAAACGTATAATTAATATATAGCTTCTCTGAGAAATTACAAAGACATGTGTAACTTATTGTCCAAAAGTGGCCTGTACAACTTAAGACTATTTTCTAAAGATATAGAGTGAAGGTTTATATATGGACATTTAAATTTATAGTTCACGTCGCAGATATTATCAATCAGAAAGTTGATCTTGATCAACTTGGGGTGTGTCAGAGCCACATGAGTTAACGGATCAACTCACCATGTTAATATCTACACTCTTGATCAACTTGATCTTATGAAACAGATCTATATATATATATATATATAACCTAACCTGCACTTGTTTTAAAATGACAGAAATACTCACAATTACAACACGTGCAACAGAGAGGACCTGGGGTATCCCGTGCACCGGCTGTCATTGTTGGAGCACGGGCCGCGATACGCAGCGCTCCGCCTGTTCAACTCTCTGCCACGACGCGACGCCTCAAGGATGTACCTACCACCGCCGCGTCGCTTTCAAAAAGGGTCTCAAGGTATTGGAGAAGGTGTTTTATAAAGTGGCAGATTATTTTCCGGGGTAAGTGAATGAGGATTTTAGGTTAATAAATCATTTTGAAAGTAGGGAAAAATAAATTGTAATTTTGGTGTTGTTGTGGTATTATTATGATTTGGAATGTTAGGTTAAGGTAGATTAAGTTAGTGACTAGTTCAATACAATGCAAAATGTGACTGTTCCACTGCGAGAACCCCAACATGAGTGACTAACCCCTAAGGTGAACCCCAGCGTGGTTGTCTAACCCCTAAGTCAGTGGTCAGTGGCAACCTCTCAGACACAACATGTCCTAATTACATTACTTTAACCAATCCCATTCTACTTCCTTGAAAGGCAGACTTGTTACATTTCTTGCTAACCGATTTCTTTAAGTTAACGAATCACTTAAACAATCTTAAAGTCATCATTTTACGAATGAATAAGAGAATATTTTAATTATTGTGCAGTTCAAAAAGTTGGATAATTTTATTCTTTGAGGCTGTGATTGGAAAATTGTCTCCAATCTAATTTAATGATTTGTAGAATTAAGCTATTACCTTTTAACGAACTATCTCGATTAGTTGAAACTAAATGCTTACTTCAGGTCAACTTTTCATTTTCGCAAAAAGTGAAGAGGTTGACTATAATGTTTCAGAGACTTTTAAAGTTTAAAAACGTGGCTAAAAATGCTTATTATACGACGTGGAAAATACCTCTGTCAATTACAGAGGTAATTTGTAATTTGTATTTTAGGAGTTGTCTGTTCACTTTTCTAAGTGAAATTTAAAAAGATAAATATGAAAAATCAAAATGAAGTTGAGACGTGTTTTTGAAACCCATTCAACAGTTGATTTGACTTTAACTTAAATTGGTCTTATTTTCTTATTCTCTTCTACTCCTCTTGAGAACAGTTTAAACTCATTATTAACCAAATTTTGGGTATAATATAGCGAATATAAAATTTACACCGATCAGTAAATTGGTGCTGTCAAATAAATCATAAATAAGGAATTTATCTTTAAAAAATGTTGACTGTGAAAATAATTACTATGTTTATTCGTACCTTGACAACAGTAAACATTTTCTTGAACTCACCAAGTTTTGAGTAACAACAATACAAATAAAAAAAACAAATCTATAATCAATAAGTTTAATTTTATTCGTGATAAAGTGTAATAAATACAAAATGTTCATAATGTCGTAAGTTCAAATAAAATCCATATACATTTGTTTTGATTATTAATTACTCCGCATATCTTGATAAATGTAAAGAATGGTTTTCTTCTCGTTTTTATTTCTGCTTTCAAACGTTAAATACTCTCATTTAGGGTTTACACTTTTCACAAGATTCCACAATCATCAAAGTGTTAAAGTTACACAATCTTCACTCGTCTCAAATGCACTTTCTCTAACAAAAGTGCAAATATTTCAAATCACCTGAAGTTTTGCTACTAGACGATTCCAATGAAATTGTTATTTCAAAGTCAAACAATTTACTTGACCGTTATATACTACGCCTTAAGACGTTTTTCTGTTGGCCTTATGTCCTGGACGTTTTCCAGAAAAATACAAACTTATACTTTCGTGTTCTACAAACAAATTTTAGATGTTTGTGTGTTTTATATTACTTGTAAGGTTTATTGATTTATTCCCTTATTCTCTTCTACTCCTCTTGAGAACAGTTTAAACTCATTATTAACTAAATTTTGGGTATAATAGCGAATATAAAATTTACACCGATCAGTAAATTGGTGCTGATGTTGACAAATGTTTCAGCCAGCAAAACTTCAGTGTCTTGCCCTGGTGTATTCTTTGAATAAATTGTTATTAATTAACCCTTAACCTTTAAAAATACGATCGTTCATTTTTTAATCGCGCTATTAAAACGTTTGAATTATTATAACAAAATCTCGGAGTAATTTGCATTTAAAAATTAAAATATAAATGTAAGACTAAATTACTTACATACCATCAGCCAGCTAAAATTGGAGAAAACACGTTTAGTACATGTTTCGATACAACTGCATCATCATCAGCTTGAGTAAAATTAAATGAGTCATGTGTTCGTTTGTGTCGTCGTTTACGTATAAATGCACCGTATTGTGTTTTTATTCATTTTGACGAAACTATCTGGTCAATCAACTTCATTTTACTCAATTTGATGATGATGCAGTTGCGTCGAAACATGTACTAAACGTGTTTTCTCCAATTGGAGCTGACTTTATGTAAGTAATTTTGTCTTACATAATATCTACAGCTCAGGGGCTAAAACCATGGATAATTAAAGATAAATATTAGATGCAGTAATTTTTAATAATTATTATCCGCTTCTCAATTCCATCTGCCAGTTAAATGTGATAGAACTCTGTTTTATATATATATATATATATATATATATATATATTTTAAGTGTTTAGAATTAGTTTTCCAAAACATTATATTAAAAAAATAGTTTAGAGCTGTGTTGTAAAACTCCCCAGATTCGTCCACATGTGTTTAAAACAATATGAAATATTAGTGAATAACCTCTAGCTAAACTTTTTTATTAAAGAATATAATAACCTAAACTAATGTTTAATAATTTTTACTAGCAGAAAAAGGTAATAACTATTTACATAATTTCATATTCAGGCATTTTTAGGTAACTTTTTTAATTAGGAGATACTTTTATAGATATTTGTCAGCAAGAGGACTTTCGACAACATTATGCACCTCTAACAAGAGTTAACGCCACCAGCAACTCCGGCTCTGAACTCGGATTTACTTAAGTACTCTTTGATAACTTTGCACCCTCTTGTCAATGAACTGTTACAACGCCCAAAGTTCCGTTCTGTTTGAACTACTCCTCAACGTTTGTAAATTATAGGACTCTTGCTTTATATAGTAAAAAAGCTATAGTATATCCTAAAACAACTAGAATAACATACAAGTTTAATATCTTCTTTTATATCAGTCATTCTGTTGCATAAATTAATAAAATGAACTGGAAGTCACTTTCTCCAGCTTCTAAAATTATTTGTGTTAAAATTATTAGAATTGAAAAACACTTTAACCTACTTAAAATTTTTTACTATCGATTATAACATTTTACATTGAAGGTGACTTTTAATTACTTTAAATGTAAAGGTACTATAAACAAATATGTATGGCCTCTAATTTACCTTAATGCATAATGAATAACAAACAAATAAAATGTTTCATTAAAAAACCAATTTAAAATAAATTTTCATATTTGTTATTATAGAATTTCTATAGTCGCGAAATTCTTAGAGGATTACAATAAGTAGAGAGATCTAGACAAGTACAAGCATTGTAGATGTATCGGAACGTGAAAACTGTAAACTAATTAGCTAAATGATGGCTTGAACTTTAATATTTTATTCAAATACTGTAAAAACAGAAAGGGAAATATGGTAGTTTAAGTCCAAGACATTTTTATGTGTGGGGTTTAGATGCTCTTTGGACAAAAAGTCAGGTTTGCAGGCACATCATTCAGGACAACAAAAACTGAATACCACTGAAAACAGGAAGTAGGCTTGAACAAAATCGGTCTGCAGAGTAGTTTATCTAAGAAAATGTACAGATTAATATAAATTATGTAAATGCACTTTGAAAAAACTAAATAAAACCGGATGGATGTCTGAAAAACTAACGTAATGTCATCAAGCGAAAACGTAATAAGAAATTGAGAACAATAAACAAATGAGAAGGACTTTTTATTATTTGGTACTTTACAAGAAAGAGAATTTTCAAATGGAATAAAACTTATATAAAATATTTAACCTCCTGGTGTGACACCTTATTAGTACGTCGGGTAAACAAGTAAAGCGGCAATTTATGATTGAGGTATGACTATGTTTGTGGTCATAGTAGATGCCAATAGGTTACTTTTCAGATAGGGAGCCACTTCAAAATCCGTGTAGAACACCAAAATGCCGGCCATTAAATATGGCCGCCATTAGCTGGTGTATTCACGCAACTAATTATCTCAGCAGATAATTATCAGATTACGGATTCTCTATTGTTGTTTGAAAGCGCTTATAATAAGGAAACCTTTATGTCCTTGGACATTTTGCTCTAAACCTTAAGGTTTCTGCACAATTTACAATATAAAACTAAAATGTACTTTTCTAACGAGTTGTATTGATAAATAACTTTAAAACACTTATCAAATTTAACAACAATGAAGATTTTATTTTTATTCCTTGAAAGCTCTTTTAAAGAGGACACTTTTCGAATTTTACATTTTGCTCTAAAATTTGAGGTTTTTGCACTATTTACTAAAACGTATTCACAGAAAACGTCAATTGATAAAGCGTGTTTTAATTTAATTCATAGTAAATCAGCTTTATTTCAGAGGTAACAACTGTGCATTTTGTCAATGTTATTATTACAAATGCTACGGTTAAAATAGATTTATTTTTTATGTTATTAATTTGTACATGCTGTTATAGAAACCATTTCTTAGCAACACGTGTCAGCTAAATGTTATTCAATCTATAAAATTGATTTTTGCTCGGCGATTTTTAACTTCTTAAACTATTATTTTCTGCACATGTTCACCATCAGTCAAATGCTTTTACCCTCTAGATGTGCCTTTTGGGGTCTTGAAAAATATCCACCTTCAGGGGTCCACCCCATGGGCTTTTAAAGTATCAATGTTGATCTTATGGGGATATTTGATAAGATAAATAGCTGGTTAGTTACACACCATTTTCAAAGGTAAATTTAATTTTTCACACAAATTGTATTGCTAATAAATATTTTATATATGAATTTTAACCATGATTAAGATGTTATTGTTTTAGTTTGAAAGCTAAAGAGGACACCTTTTGCTCCAAACCATAAGGTTTCTCCACAATTTACTAAACAAATAATTTTTGGGAATTTTTTTGACAAGTAACATTTTATTTTGCTTAGTACTAATTCTTAATCCAAAAACAAATGTAACATGCTTAGGAGTTCAGTATATTTTAAATTATGTGCTTTTATAAAGATCAATGCATTTAGTGATTTGAAAAACATTATTAAAGCGATACACTTTTTACCAAAAATGACTAATAAATTAAATTAACTTCTTATATACAGCTCTAATAATAATATTCTTTGTTATCTACACCACAAACATCACTCAAACTTTGTCTTGATATTTTAAATAATCCCTTAACAAAATTATTATGCCAGTACTTATTATCACTATATTTTCAGTAAATTAACAAAGCAGTATTATGATCTTAAATTTGTGAAATTAATTTAAAACAAAATATACTGTATGCATTAATATACTGGGTGACTTTGTAACAAAACGCAAAGTTTTTAAACAGTTGTTTACGTAATACGTAGGGGTAATTTACCTGAAGTCGCTTGGAGGAGTTTGTTAGTTTAAAAAATATCAGAGAATAGGACTCCACTCCATTGGCTTTCAAAGGTAAATTTTATGGAAAAGAGAGTTATATAATGTTATCATTGAAACCAAATATTTTATGTACATAAGGAAATATGCTACCTGAAGTCCTCTGCTGTGATCAAAATAAAATAGAACTCTTCCAGTTACTCGGAGAACATGCAGTTTTCAACTTTGATTGGGCTCACGTTGTTCCAATTTTAGGTAGCATATTTACTTTTGCTACTTGACGACGCAAACCAACGCCTCTCTTTTCTCTCACACGTTTTTTGAGACTGTTCTTTGAATAAGTATCCTAAGAAATGTGGATTCTGTTGGCATGGAGCCTCTCAGTATGTTTTGCTCTACTACAAAGTCGCAGAAGTCTTTTCAGTAAACAATATTAGAAAACTTTTATCTTCTTCAAAAGATCGTAGTCTGCAAAGTCTGCCCCCAACAAAAGAAGCACTAAGGCAGCAGTGCCTTCGTTCAGCATATCAGGCAGGATAAGTTTGGGGTCAAGCGTGCTCAGTCCTATTCTCTGATCTTTTTAAAACTAACAAACTCCTCCAAGCGACTTCAGGTAAAATAACACCTACGAATTACATAAACAACTGTTTTAAAACTTAGCGTTTTGTTACAAAGTCACCTAGTATATTAATACATACAGTATATTTTGCTTAAAATTAATTTCACAAATTTAAGATCATAATACTGTTTTGTTAATTTACTGAAAATACAGTGATAATAATTACTGTCATAATAATTTTGTTCAAGGATTATTTTGAAGCTCAAGACGAAGTTTGAGTGATGTTTGTGGTGTAGATAACAAAGAATATTATTATTATTAAGAGCTGTATGTAAGAAGTTAATTTACATTTATTAGTCATTTTTGGTAAAAAGTGTATCGCTTTAATAATGTTTTTCAAATCACTAAATGCACTGATCTTTATAAAAGCACATACTTTAAAATATACTGAACTCGTAAGCATACTACAATTGTTTTTTGGATTAAGAATTAGCATTAAGCAAAATAAAATGTTACTTGCCAAAAAAATTCTCAAAAATTATTTGTTTAGTAAATTGTTGAGAAACCTTATGGTCTGGAGCAAAGGTGTCCTCTTTAGCTTTTGAACTAAAACAATAAAATCTGAATCATGGTTAAAGTTCATATATAAAATATTTATTAGCAATACAATTTGTGTGAGAAATTAAATTTACCTTTGTAAATGGTGTGTAACTAACCAGCTATTTATCTTATCAAATATCCCCATAAGATCAACATTGATACTTTAAAAGCCCATGGGGGCGGAGCCCTGAAGGTGGATATTTTTCAAGACCCCAAAAGGCACATCTAGAGGGTAAAAGCATTTGACTGATAGTGAACATGTGCAGAAAATACTAGTTTAAGAAGTTAAAAATCGCCGAGCAAAAATCAATTTTATAGATTGAATAACATTTAGCTGACACGTGTTGCTAAGAAATGGTTTCTATAACAGTATGTACAAGTTAATAACATAAAAAATAAATCTATTTTAACCGTAGCATTTGTAATAATAACATTGACAAAATGCACAGTTGTTACCTCTGAAATAAAGCTGATTTACTATAAACTAAATTCAAATACGCTTTATCAATTGACGTTTTCTGTGAATACGTTTTAGTAAATAGTGCAAAAACCTCAAATTTTAGAGCAAAATGTAAAGTTCGAAAAAGAGTCCTCTTTAAAAGAGCTTTCAAGGAATAAAAATAAAATCTTGATTGTTGTTAAATTTGATAAGTGTTTTAAAGTTATTTATTAAAAAAACTCGTTAGAAAAGTACAATTTATTTTTATATTGTAATTTGTGCAGAAACCTTAAGATTTAGAGCAAAATGTCTAAGAACATAATGGTTTTATTGTTAAAAGCGCTTTCAAACAACAACAAAGAATTTGTAATCGGATAATTATCTGCTGAGATACAACAACATTAATTGCGTGAATACACCAGCTAATCGCGGTCATCTTTAATGGCCGGCATATTGGTCTTCTAGACGGATTTTGGAGTGGCTCCCTATCTGAAAAGTGACCTATTGGTATCATCTACTAAAGACCACAGAAAATGTCATACCTCAATCATAAAATGCCGCTTTTTTCTATATTAGCCATGTACCCAGGGTACTATATATACAATCCTTCCTTTGTAAGCTTAACTACACATTATATGTTGTCCCTTTAAGTTTAATTATAGAGAGGAGCCGCCCTCGCCAGTAAACTCACCCCTTGTCCGCCTCTTACATTGGGAGGGCGGACTCAAGCCTTCCTGTAGCTTCTATTATGGTAAATGTATGTCTCGGTTTCAGCCTATCGAATTGAATAGTAGTTATGAAATAATTTATTGTTTCTAAAATTAATTGGTGTTTACTAAACTAACTACATGTATTTTTGAAATGGTATTCATAAATTACCATATATTGAGTGTTAATTGCCTTAATTTTAGCTTCCTCATTTAATTTTATGTAAATATATACTCAGTATTTTAAGCATTAACAACAAACAATTTTACCATTTCATGCCATTCTTTTCTGAGGCTAGAATAGATATTTATGTATTAAGACCGTAAAGAAGGTATTTTAATGCTTGACAGAAAACGTTACCAAACAACGTGAAACGATAAGGTAATTTTGTGACAGCGATAAAGCCACTTTACACAAGCATTACATTCAGATAGTTGTCTACAACTGCAATTTTGGACACACACACACACACAATACAAAAACAAAATATATAAACAACGTAGACATACACGATTATACGTTTAGTTAGGAAGGCGTCTAATTTATTTGTAATGTTGTCTGAAGGGTTTACATAATATGTTATCAAAATCATAAATGTACATAATGTGTATAAACATCACAACAAGTGCATGACGTGTAATGGAAGCATAAACATCAAAAAGACATTACACAGACTGGACATAAAGATGTGTTGGATGGGTACTATAACAATAAAAATGTTTAGGGCTCATGACGCCTTAAATACCATTAGAAGTTTTTAAACCCGCAGCTTGATTACCAATTTATGTGAAAATTAATCAATAAAAGTTACATAACAGCAAAAACAAACCCTTGGATTATCAGCTTAAATTTAACATAAGCAAATGCTAAGGAAAAGTAACTGCGAGTCAAAGTTTTGCGTTTGAAATATTGTCTAAAGTAAAATACCCCCGTCACAGCAAACCTGCGTACTCAGCGAATTTCCTATGCATGAATATATTTCTTACTATCACATAAAGCCACTTACCAAGTTTCATAAAAATACTTAAATAAATAACTGATATATAGCATTTTATGTATGCTCTATAAGAATAACATTAGGGCTGAGAACGCAGGTTTGCTGCTTGGAGGATAATCAGCAAAAATAAATTTTTTGTGCAAATATCAATATACCAGTGCTAGGTGAAGCCAAATACCAAGTTTCATCAATATACATTCATAAATAATCGAGATATCAAATTTTAAATATTCTCCACAAGGATAACATTGGACAACGTACTGTGTTTAGCACTTTGAATATCTCGGCAACGGTTGGACGTAGAATCACAATTTAAACACCAAAATGATTGTTTTGTAGAGCTAAACTGATTGGTAAAAGCAAATGTGAAGTTAACAGTAAAATTAATTAAGGAAAAGCTAAAAACCATTTTCCCTTAATATTAACATGGGAGATTTTATGAACACGTTTTTTGGATTTTCTCCGCAACCACTTAACCTAGGTTCATGATTCAAAATACTATATTACATATTTGTTTTTTAAGCTCTATAACATGGGTAAAACAAAAATTGTGTTTTTTTTAATTTCAGGGTGAAGAGTGCAAAAAACTGATTTTTGGAAAATTTTGAAACCCCATAAACCCCCTTTCCCATGGTCCGATTTTTCTGGTTTTCGAACTTAAAGTCATGAATGTCACTTTACACATTTGAGCCAAATTTCATCGAAATCGGACGTTCTTTACTCAAGTTATCGCATTCACACACACACACACACACACACACACACACACACACACACACACACACACACACACACACACACACACACACACACATATAAATTTGAACAAATAGTGTTATTGACATCTGGGGACCTCAAAACAAAAAGTTATCATGGTCTCGGGCTTATGAGACCTACGGTAATAGCTTCTTCCCTATAGGGGAAATTCGCTAAAATGATATATTGTTCAACTATAAAGTAAGGACTCATAATACAATGTGACAAATAACAAATAACTAGTGAACGGTGGTATCCAATGACACAGACGGTATTTACAATTGTATGTAATCGTATTTTAAATTATACATTTACAATATAATAAATATATTTTGATTTAGGTATGTAACGTATAACAACTCTTATATTTACCCTGATAATTTTGCCCCCAAAACTAGTAATTTTAATTTAATGTTTCAATATGTAATTTTAAACACCAGCAACAACTGAAAATCCCATATTAGGAATTATATAGATAGGCCTATTAGTAAATTTAGTTATTATTTTAAAGAGAGAAAAATATCAAATAGCCTAGTAAATAAATATATAATAGCCTATATTACCATGTAACAAAACTGCTTCATAACTAATATTAATCTATTTTAATAATTTTTCTAAATTCCAAATTTAGCTCTCTAGCAGTTTTTATATAGTGTATATGTGACAGTGGGCATCAAGAGTAACAATTGATTCAGTGAACCTTGACATGTGTGAATTCTTGCAACAATACAAGCATCTCCCTTCTCATTTAAAATGGCCAAGTGTTAAGATGCATTAAATAATTGGGACATGTTCCCAACATAATAATTCCCCTTAACTAAGTATTTGAACACTAGAAGTCCTTATTTTAGATAGGAAGAAGAGCCACAGGCCTTATTTCATCTTTTATAAAGGCCGAGAGGAGTTTTTAAACCTGTAGCGAAGAATTTCAAGTTGTGGTGAAATCAACCCTGTTTTTTGTAAAAGGAAGCCATTTGAATTCAAGTTTTAGGCCACAAACATTTGTAGAACTATTTAAGTAATTAAAGTCAAAAGCCAACTATATTATCGATCAAAACTTTCAATCATATATCAAGAAGAATTTTAAATAAATTTTATAGCATCCAGTTTAATTTTTAAACTTTTAATATCAAGTTGAAATAATAGCCTACTAGCTATTTATTGAGAGCGTCATCTAGCCTCTAGATTTTAAAAGTTTTACTGTGAACAATAACTTTTCACCTGCTACTGAGCAACTTTTAACTATTCATATTCCAGGTCATAATTTATTAATAACTTTATTTCATACAATGTCCGATTATCAATAATTTATTAAGCTGTATAAAAGATCATAAGAATACATTCTATCCGCGGCACGAAATCCCCACCTGAGATAGAATAAGAGCTCCTGTGAACACTGAGACATTTCCAAAGACAATTGTATAAATAATAGAGTTCCCCCGATTTTGTAAAATATTTTGTTAGTTCTTCTTTCATTTTCAAGAATATCATTATTGTATGTTTTAAAATAAATTTAGGTTCGTTTATGTACCTCTGAGCTTTTATTGTTAGGCTAGGACGCCATTATTTTAGTTTAGTTGCAGAAAGAAAGAAGAACCATAGACCACAAGTGTGTCATTATAACCATAAACCCTTGTATGAGCTAGCAGAAGGCAAGATCACCTCTGTTTGTTTCTAAACAATCGATTAGGTTAAGTTGAAAGAAAGAGAGACAGT
This sequence comes from Allygus modestus, assembly GCA_963675035.1. NCBI lineage: Eukaryota > Metazoa > Arthropoda > Insecta > Hemiptera > Cicadellidae > Allygus > Allygus modestus. Next base: position 197,223,485 of record OY776112.1, read on the forward strand.
TAAATTAAAAAAGGTTATCATCAAATAAGGGTAATTCAAATCAAAACAAATAAAAATAAAACGCAAAGTAGTAAAGTATTTATGTGAATTTACAAACGCATATACCTCATATTGTTCATGAGCAGTCGGCTAAAACGTTACATCGCGTGCATCGTGTTGTCAGTGGATATCCCGAGTAATGGGTTGTGTCAACCAAAAGAAATGCTAACGTCAAGTGAATGCTAACGTCTCTGAATGTATGTTTGACAGAGGGATCCACACATACATGGACTCGTACGCAACGATAATTTATGAACTCTATTTAGGTAAGCGTTTCCAATTGTATAGTATCAGTGCACATAATCTATTTATTAAAGAATATATTTTCTTTTATACGTTTAAAATGCTTTTGGAACTATTATTTACAAATCCAATGGCGCCCCATTTTTTTGTATTAGCGAATTTCCCCTATAGGGAAGAAGCTATTACCGTAGGTCTCATGGTAAGACTTAAGCCCGAGACCATGATAACTTTTCATTTTGAGGTCCCCAGATGCCAAAAACACCATTCGTTCAAATTTTTATATATGTATATATATATATATATATATATATATATATATATATATTTATATATATATATGTGTCCGTAAGCACGATAACTCTCGTAAAAAAGGTCCGATCTTAATGAAATTTGGTACAAATGTGTAAAGTACCATTTATTTGAACGAGTTCGAAAACCAGATGAATCGCACCATCCGAAGGGGGGTTTTTGGGGGATTTGTACCCCAAAAATGTGTTTTTTGTGGTTTTCACATGTAATTTTAATTTAAATCAAATTTTAATTTATACCATTAAATTCAGCTTAAAAAAACAAACAATTTGGTATTTTGATCATTGCTCTACGTCAATTGGTTACCGAGATATTGAAAGTGCTAAACACAGTACGTTGTCTAATGTTATTCTTATGGAGAAAAAGAAAAATTGTATATATCGCTTATTTATGAACGTAAACTGGCAAAATTTGGTATATGGCTTTATTTGGTTGTGGTCTATTGATATTTGCACAAAAATCCATTTTTTGCCCGATAGTTCCCGTAGCAGCAAACCTGCATACTCAGCCCCATGTTATTCTTATGGAGAATAATGAACGTGTTATCTCCTTTAATTATGAACATAAATTAATAGAACTTGGTATGTGGCTTTACCTAGTTGAGTTATAATGATATTTGTATAAAAGCCCATTTTTAGTGTTCCTTATTTCAGCAAACCTGCATACTTAGCCGCCATGTTATTCTTATGGAGAATAATTAAAATGTCATAAATCGTTTATTTATGAATGTATATTGATGAAACTTGGTATGTGGCTTTATGTGGTATTAAGATAAATGAATATGCATTGGAAATTCGCTGAGTATGCAGGTTTGCTGCTACGGGGGTATTTTTAGTTTTAAAATGTTGGGTTTTTGGGCCCAAAAAGGGTCAGAAAAGCCCCGAATGTACACTTAATGCAAATTAAATTATTGTACTTAAGAGGCCAAAGATTTTAAGAACTCTCTCATCATTCTAGCACAAGTACTAACCGAGTTATTGAAGAAAATGTTGATTGTAAAAATACAGTACGTTGTCTTGTGGGGATTTTACACTGGAAAAGGCTTTTTTCATATATTAATATCGTTTTATCACCCCCAATACCCCTATACCAATTTGTTATCCCGATACCTTTTTCTAACTTTATAATGTACAACATTGTCATCCTATTAGTGGATTTAAATATAACTAGGAACATCAGAAAAGTAAAAAAAATGTTTCAATAAAACAAATGTAATCAGTGTTGGTTTAAACCCTTCATTTGATTTGTTTAAGGTTTTATGCGAAAATTCACTTCCCTCACATCAGTGAGCTGAGTACGATCTCGTTTACAAATACAATGGCGGAAGTCTCATTAGGGAAGAGTTTCATGCGGGTAAAAATATTTGTCTGAAAATATAACTTATCCGTTTAGCATAAAATCAGTTAATACTTGATTATACAGAGGGTCTCACGTAAGGTATCTCAAACCGATTGCAGACGAACACCACTTGATCTAGAAGGATGAAATAAAATTATTTCCCAATAAACCGACCCCAAGCAGTAACGTTAAATTGATTTTAACTTGTTTAAAATACAGAGTGTACCAACATATGTATTATTCTCCATAAGAATAACATGGGGACAAAGTACCTAGGTTTGCTGCTACGGGAACCATAGGCGAACAATTTTTGTGTGCAAACACCAATAAACCACAACCAGATGAAGCCGTATACCAAATTTCGTCAGATTATGTTTATAAATAACCGAGATATATTTTTTCTTTTTATCCATAAGAATAATATTAGACAACGCACTGCGTTTAGCAATTTCAATATCTCAGTAACCAATTGACGTAGAGCAATGATTAAAATACCAAGTTGTTTGTTTTTTTAGCTGTATTCAATGGTGAAAATTAAAATTTGATTTAAATAAAAGTTACATGTGAAAACCCAAAAACACCCATTTTTGGGGTACAAAATCCCCCCAAAACCCCCCTTCGGATGGTGCGATTCGTCTGGTTTTCGAACTCGTTCAAATAAATGGTACTTTACACATTTTTGCCAATTTTAATTAAGATCAGACCTTTGTTACGAGAGTTATTGTGCTTACGGACTTATATACTTTTTCCCTGTTATGACTGTTTATAAATATATACATATATACAAATTTGAACGAACAGTGTTTTTGGCATCTGGGGAACTCAAAATTAAAAGTTATCATGGTTTTGGGCTTCAGTCTTACAATGTTACCTACGGTAATAGTTTCTTCCTTAAAGGGGAAATCGCTGAAATGAGGTTCACTAATTCGAAACTCGGAATTTTCGCGTGTAAACATAGGTAGTAATCTTATACACCATTTAAAAGCCATTTAACAGAAAACATTTTGATTAAAACAGAACTCACTTAACCGTAAAAAATGGCGGCTATTTTTGTGAAAAATATTAACATTTACGTAATTCCCTGTATCTGCTAAACCACAACACATAATTTTATTCTGATTAAAATTTCTTACTCGTTTTTAACTCAGCTTTCCACTAATATGCTACATACAGTGTTTAAAACATAATTAAAAATAATTTTTTGAAAATGCTTATTATGCTCAAAATTAAAAAAAGTCGAATAGTAACATTTATCAAAAAGTATTTAATTTTAATGTTCTTAGAAATCCTAACAACTTTCTAATGTACATCAACCTCGGATCTCTCGTTGATTTTGAACAATCCAAAATAATCGTCATTTCCCCATATAAAATATATGTTATTTCTACATAACTCATTTATAAAAGAGGCCTCAAGTATTTGAAAGTTTATTTTTAAATTCGTTTTTCTCAACCACACTTAACATTTTTGCACGAAAAACCAATCAAATCTCTTTTAAATTTAATATTCTATATATAAATGGAAATTGTATAAAAATATTTTATAAATTTTATTTTATTTAGAGGTCACAATGTTTAATAGGTACACTGAAAACTGAAAAAATCTGTTTTCACTTTTAAGTAGAAAAGGATGGAGATTAGGTCCTACGTTTATGGGACATTTATTTCTTCTTTTGACCAAGTATTCATTTTCTGAAGCTTGTCAGGGTTTCCGTGAAACACCCTGTATATGATCTTACATAATATAAAACAATATAACATCTAGTAAGTAATATGTACATGCAAGCACTGAAACTCTTTGGCTCGCATGGTAAAAATATGTCATCTTACTACTCAGGAAAAGCAAAATCTTTAAAACATTCACTCTTTTGTCCACCACTATCCACTTTTTATGGTGCCACGTAAGCGTAAAAACAAACATAAAATTTGACGACCGTCTAATATTTTACTGTGTAAATATAAAGGAGCTACAGCTATATACTAGGCTTTTGGGGAATTTGTTGGGGACAAACTGATATCCATAACATTAAAATACTATCTGGCCCGACAGAAGTTGTCCTGTCCTAATGTTATTGAATTAGTTTTATTTAAAATACTTGTTCATTTTCAAGATGAACCCGTTCGCTTCGCTCAATCGCCTGCCGGACTAGCTCATTCGCTACGCTTACTCGCCTATCAAAAGAGTTGCCATTCGAGTAGTTTTTTTTTTATTTCTATAACGAACATATGTTTATGCCTTTCAAGTATGTTTGGTTATAATCCTTTTGTTAACAGCTGTTTGGTGAAACTAACTGAATTTTGTTCTAATCAATGGGAACTTGGAAGGCCAGTGGGACAGAGCCCTTAGTCGGATTAAAAATGTTCTTTTATAAGAACCTTGTCCTGACATTAACGAACACAACAAAAGAAGAATTATTCAATTTGGTGTTCTCATTCTCAAGTTATGAAATCACACAGGAAAACAGGCATTCATTTTTATATATTAAGAAGAGGTGTTTTCAAAATCTGATGTATTCGAATAAAAAAAAGTTGATATGCAATAAAAGCCTGTAAGTTGTTAAAAAAACACATTTAAATATAAAGTCACTGTATTAAAATTCACTATGTTGTAATACATTTTCTTTCCACTTTGATGACTTATTCTTTATTTTACAGAATAAAAACTGTTCTACCCTTTTTGAAGCAAATAAAAAGGCTTCAATTTATTAATTTATTAATCGGAGTGCACTAAACTGAAAAAATCTCATGTCAATCAATTTACAACAGCTACAGGCAGAACCTGTAAATTAAAAATAAGGTAATTGTTTATTCCTGTTCTAAAATAAAACGTTCTTTCAACGACGCCACAAAATATTAATATCTTGCAGCAGTTTTTTGTACGTACGAGCAACAGCTAAACGGTTGTAAAATTAATTTAATTCAATTTAATTTCAGGGATGTGAACAGCGCGTTTTGTTTTTCATCACAAATCTTGTTTTCCCTGGATATAATACTTTTCCAAAAAACGAAGGAATATAATATGTTACATATTATATCAAATGCTCTTTATTTTCTAGATATTATGTAGATGATTTATCTTTACATGAATAAAGTTGTCAGTTATGTATCAGGGTAAAATAAACTATGTAAGTATCCGATACGCACGCATAACGAGCGCATGGCGTGCCTCCCCTGTCTTCTGCTCTGTGCATAAACATAACATGACTTGACATTGGCATAAAGACATAGACTATTGTGTTGGATAGGAGCTATAACCATAAAAACGGTGCGGGTTTTAACTAGCGTTTGATAGGCCGTTAGTTGTGATAATAACTGGCATTTCGTCTCTGATCTGTTAAAAGGAAACAATGTTTTGTTGGAAAATGTTCTGTCCAATGTCGTTAAAAAATGTAACTCAGTTACAGAAATGAGATAACTACAAAGGGAGTTTTAAGAAAGATGGTGGATAAGAGTTGTAAATTATATCGGCAAAGGAAATTAGCTCAAAGCTTGACACATAATATAACTGTCAAGTATGGCACAAGGATTGGACATAACATTTTAAACCCCTATAAAAGTAATGAGGTTTTTTTTCACCGAATCTAAATTGGAGGAGTTGCATTTCACTTTGCAATTATTTCTATGTGATTCTTACTCGTTTTGTGTCAGCAAGTTGGTTTAAAAACTGCTTGTCTTTACTAATTATATAACTGTAGTATATTTAAAGATTACTTGCTTTATTTAATTCTTTATAAATACTTGTAAGACATGAGTATTTAGACACATTAACTTTAGTTTAATAACTAACATATAAGAAAATAGCATATTTATAATTTTATCTAAAAAAGTTTTCATCTTGAAGGTCAGAAGAAAAGTGTAAAGATAGGAGTTTTAAAAGAATGGCGAAAATAACACGATTAGACCAACTGACGGTGGGGGGACAACGCGTTGTGATAAGACCTTAAATCACAATCGGAGAAAGGGGATGAAACCACCCTTTTATAATCATAGTAATTATCGCAAATAAATCATTTTACAATGTAGAAAAATAGACAGAAAAATATTTTCAAATGTCTAATGTAATACAACTAGCATTTTTGTATAGTACAATGATAATAAAACTAAATGTTTGTATGTAATCAAGCCGTTGAAAACGCTATTATTATATCATTAACATTTATGAATAAAGTTGTATTTGATTTGATTTAATTTGATTTGGAATGCAGTCCTTTTACTGGCTTATCAAAATTCAACCCTCCTGTATTTTCTCATAAAACCTTTATTAATGACAAGTCGATATTCGAATTATTAGTTGCTACGATTGATTCAAATTATATTTTCTCTACAACTTCTGGATTCGCTTATCTTACAGACTGCACCCTCTGTTCACACCCCAAGTCATCAAAGAATGTAACAGGGAGTAGCGAAGAGCGAGTGATATTCTCATCACCTCCTTGTAATCATTCCCATTGATCTCACTAGTGTTATTCCTGGCACTTTTCCCCCGGTCACCATTTGGCCCTTCTTGACGCCACATAATTCACCACTGTAACATTCCCTGGAATGTTACTGCCTTGCAAGTCAAAGCCCTGAGAGCAATAGGCTTACCAGTCTAATTACGCTTAATTGAGATTTATAGCTTTAATTGTAACTGATATCGCTTCAAAATAGCTTTTGTTTGCTCAAAACAGTTTTTAAATAAAAACAACATTACAACACTATCAGGTTGTGTATAAGACAACTTAACTATATACTCCTGGATAAATGTATTGTTAGGTTAGTTGCAGTTTATATTGCCAGTTTAATTAAGTTATACATAACTACTGTACAATGTATCTTTAAAAAATATACAATATGAATTAATTTTTACCATTTATAATCGAATTTTATGTAGACTTAAAATGTAATTCAAAAGAAAGTGAACACATGCTTATAGTTGAAAGTAATGTTGGAAACGATCTAGTGGCACGGTCGTGTCACGCCGCCAAGTCCACCACACGACCCGTGCTATACTAACACGAAGCAGAATGAGACGATTTTTCACTTCTCAAATTAGCGTATTACAGCCTTAAGTGAATCTGGCAGTGCATTTATATGCTAAACCCCTTCACTAAACACGAAAAATCACAACAGTTGCTTTAAGAAAAGTCTGAGAAGCGAGAAATTAACGTATAAAAGTAGCCTAAATCTTGTAGTTTTGGCACTTTTCACAAATTGTCCACTTCATTTTGTTCATTAAGCCTAAGAACTTTATTTCTCATCAAACTTGAACGAAATTTCGCACAGACTTCTGTTTTTACTCACATATTACACTTTTGATACTAAATTGTAAGTTTGCAAACGCAATATTTTAAAACAAATTATATTAAATTCCACTTTCAAAATTGTTACTGAATTTGATGTCTGCTTTGTTTACATTTACTACGTAAACAAAAATCCAAGTATCGCATGTGTTCCACGGTCGTGTCACGTCGCCAAGTCCACCACACGACCCGTGCTATACTAACACGAAGCAGAATGAGACGATTTTTCACTTCTCAAATTAGCGTATTACAGCCTTAAGTGAATCTGGCAGTGCATTTATATGCTAAACCCCTTCACTAAACACGAAAAATCACAACAGTTGCTTTAAGAAAAGTCTGAGAAGCGAGAAATTAACGTATAAAAGTAGCCTAAATCTTGTAGTTTTGGCACTTTTCACAAATTGTCCACTTCATTTTGTTCATTAAGCCTAAGAACTTTATTTCTCATCAAACTTGAACGAAATTTCGCACAGACTTCTGTTTTTACTCACATATTACACTTTTGATACTAAATTGTAAGTTTGCAAACGCAATATTTTAAAACAAATTATATTAAATTCCACTTTCAAAATTGTTACTGAATTTGATGTCTGCTTTGTTTACATTTACTACGTAAACAAAAATCCAAGTATCGCATGTGTTCCAAAACAAATCTGATCAGCTGGCTTGTAAATTCAAATTAATCATTGAGTGAATTTAACCAAACAAAAGGCATAGAGGTAATGAAAATATTTTAATTCGTTTAAGCTATACATACTATAATACATCGAACATAACATAATATGCAATAAACATAATATCAAATCTAAAAACAAAGTCGGGTTAGTATGTTATTTAGTTATATAAGTTAGTTTCACCAAACAGCTGTTATATAGATTATATCTAAACATACTTAAAAGGCATAAACATATGTTCATTATGGAAATACAAAATCTACTTGAATGGCATTTCAAGTTCTTTTGTCGATGCCGAAGTTAGTTCTGTATATATATATATATATATATATATATAGGCGAGTGAGTGTAGCGAACGAGCTCAACCTGGAGGCGAGTGAGCCAAGCGAATAAGTTCATCTTCAAAATGAACGAGCATATTCTCCCTAAATAAAATTACTCAATAAGCACATTTTCAATATTTTAAAAGTCCATTCTAGAGGTTAGCTTTAAAACTGTGTTCTTGCTTCTTTACTGTGTCTTGTCAGTATTAACAGCTGTTATATGTTCAATTTAAATTTATTTTAATTTTGCCATAATTTTAACATTGTAACTTTGAGAGCTTAGGAGGCTAAGACCTGAAGGAGGACGTTTTCTAAAACCACAAAAGTCACATTAGTCGTTAAGGGGTTTCAAATAACATACAAACGATAGTATAATACATAATAGTTTCGCCTAAATAGACTTGTCACCAAAATTGGCATAATTTTTAATAAATAAGTCAGGGTATTGTTATTAATGGTTCAGTGGGTGTTGTAAAAGACTTTACTAAAGATGCTCACGATGCAATCAAAAACATTATTATAACTTTTAAAGACAGAGGTATTGAAATTCAAAGATCGTCCACAAAATTTGAAGTAATTCCTGGAGCATTCGTTTTCTGAAAGCAGTTTTCTATTGCAGTAGCATAATATGCAATTACAATTCACAAAAGTCAGGGATTAACGCTTAACAGTTGTATTGTTGATGCTGGTTATGCAGTATTTTCATGTGGCCAAACATACGTAGTCTTTATATCGCGTGACTTCACTATTAATTATAAACTTGACCCTCAAAATGTTAAGGCACAAGCATCAGCTATATCTGAAAATAATAGGTTCAAGGAGTGAGTACCGACCAGAATTAAAACAATTAAAAATTGGAATAAAATCTCAAGAAAAAATCCCTGGTCAAATCTGGCAAATTCATAATACTAAATTAGGAGCCATTCAAGACATTACTAACAATATAGACGAACTGGGAAATCTCGGTTTCAAAGAGGTTTATGGCGTGTCATGCTATGCAAATGTAGTTTTATAATGTATTTTCAACTGCCCACCAATCGTGACGTTAACAAACAATTACGACACCAATGCTCCACTAAAAAATGGTAATATCCTACCGAATGATAATTACCAGATTTTAAATTCTATAGATATTATAAATCAACTGGGACCACAATGTAATACAATTGAACAACAAGACTGTGCGGAATTTTTAAATTGCCTTATTTCGAATCATCAACCCCTGGAATTTCAATTCAGGCACTCAATAAAATTAACCACAAATGTTCAAACTACAACCACATAACAACCAGCTACGACAGTAAATTTATATTCCATATTTTCATCCTAATCATCTTAAAAGAAAAGCCAATTTCGATTAACTACTCTGCAGTCAATTTATCGCCTGGTTCCCTCTTGCTGACTCTATATGCACAACTTGTGAAAATGATCACTATCCAACACTCATTGAGTAAGGTTTGCGTGCGTGCGTCCGTGTTTGCTTGCGACACTGATCTCAATAATGGCAGCAACGATTTCCTTAAAATGTTGGAAATAAATAATTTCTGGAATAAAAATAAGTTCTAGACAGGTCTCATCTCCAGGAAAAATCAAATAATGTAAAAATACACCCGTTGCAGCAAACCTGCATACTCAGCGAATTTAAAATGGTACTTCACTAAGTCATGAACCCACTTACCAACTTTCATCAAAGCGTATTCATAAATAAGCGAGATATGACATTGTATTTATCCTCCATAAGAAAAAATTAGGGCTGAGTATGCAGGTTTGCTGCATCAAGGACCAAGAAAATCTGTTTTTTATGCAAATACCAATGGATCACCACTAGATGAAGCAACATACCAAGTTTTACCAATTTATATTCATAAACAAGCAATATATCACATGTTTCTTATTCTTCATAAGAATAACTAACATAGCTGCTGAGTACGCAAGTTTGCTGCCATGGGGACAAAAAAATGGATTTTGTATGCAAATATCAGTAAATCCCAACCATATGAAGCCACATACCGAGTTTCATTAATATATGCTCATTAATAAGCGATATATAAAATTTTGCTTATCCGCCATAAGATTAACATTGGACACGATATTTCGGTAACCAATTGACGTAGAGAAATAATCAAATTGTATGTTTTTTTTAAGCTGGATTCAATAGTAAAAATTAAAATTTGATTAAAATGAAAATTAAATGTGAAAACTCCAAACCCCCCCTTCGGATGGTGCGATTCGTCTGGTTTTCGAACTTATTCAAATAAATGGTACTTTACACATTTGTGCCAAATTTCATTAAGATCAGACCTTTTTTACGAGTTATCGTGCTTACGGACACACGGACACACACACACACACACACACACACACACACACACACACACACACACACACACACACACACACACACACACACACACACACACAACACACACACACACACACACACACACACACACACACACACACACACACACACACACACACACACACACACACACACACACACACACACATACAAATTTTACCGAATGATGTTTTTGGCATCTGGGGACCTCTAAATGAAAAGTTATCATGGTCTTGGGCTTAACTCTTACTATGCCACCTACGGTAATAGCTTTCTTACCTATAGGATAAATTCACTAAACAAAAATAGAAATTTAAAAAATTATAATTGGGCTTATGGAGTTTAAAATCAAAACAAAAGAATTGTAACAGCTGTTTATAATCAATCAATGAACTGTCAAAGTAATACTCACGTTGTTTATGATTATTAACATGTATTTTCCTGAGAGCAGTGATTAAAACTGTTGAGTGAAGAGTAGAATATAGAGTATATATAGAGTATTAAAATAAAACAAAGGGACATTGAGCTATAAATAACAACTGGAGGGACCTAAAAAAACTAGAAAAGAGGCCAGGGGCGGCCCGTCAGTTTTTCAGCGCCCGTGCAAAGACCAAATTTTCCGCCCCCCGCCCCCCACCATCAACCATAACCTCCCTACCCAATAGTTCTGATGAGACAGACTGTCACTTGCGCGCCTCGCTCCCTCGCTCCCTCGCTTGTTGTTGCATTCGCGATGTTTCTGGTTCCGTGCTATGCTGATCACCTGAAATGACAAGCTATGGAACACATTCAGATAAGAGACTCGTGTAGGTCAAAATCTTGATTTCATATATTATCGTCCTGGAAATGTATCCCGTTTCCAATCTTCCGCGCCACTAAACTTTTTACCATAAAAAATCAAAACCTCAAATAATTAAAAAATCTAAATTTTTAAAACAACAAATTTGCACACTTGTAGTCAACGTATCACAATAAACTGTGTATCATAAAACAATTATGGGTTTCTTTATGAAAAATCATAATTAAAACAAACCCTTAAAACTGAGTAGGAACGGTAAAGTGCATACTGATAACAGTACATCTGTTCTGAGCGTGGGAAAGATTTCGTCCAGGGTAACCAAAACAATAATCAAAACGCTGACCAAAACCGACCGTGATTCTGACGGTTCCTGGAATCTGTGAGGCTGAAGTTTGCAATGGATACAGCAAAGTTTGTTTAGAGTTATTTTCGTTTTTGAAAAAAAAAAACTAATGTTTTCTGAATATAATATTTGTTTATTGATTCTAATGTATAACACATTTTTCAGTTATACGGACTCTATCTTCAAGTATTTAATCTTTAAGGTTTTGTGTAGCTATAAAGCTTATTTTAATTTTTGTTTACTCTGTGATATATTAAATCTTATCTTCTAAAAGTGTTTGGATCAATTAAGTTAATACCAGCAATGACTCTAAAAACTCAAGTTGGGTGCAAACATGTTTTTTTCGTTATTACTATACTGTGATATACTGTCGCAACTTATTTAAAGTATTGCCAATTTGTTAAGAAATACAGATGATTAGTCAATTAACCACGACCAGAGCTCAAATAATCTTAATCTGTAGTGAGGAGAAGTATATGTTCAATTCTTAACATTTCCCACTCCATCTCCAATTCTCCGAAATGACTCAGTTGATAAATAACAACTTAGTTGAAATGGTTACTAAACAGACGGAACGATAAACTATAATTTTAAAAGTAAGCTAAACAAGTGGACATTACAAGTAACGATGTAAGGGGGCGCCAAAATTTGAGGAAGGTGCATCATATTTCCCCCTTATTTCATATAATACTAAACTCAAATAGATCAAATCCCTATTCAATACTCTCCAGTCTCCAAACCATATATTTCCTCATCTATAGAAATTAGTTTAAAACAATCGACGTGGGCGGATTAAAACAATTAGTTGCATTGTGTTACTTTATATTTTAACATTGCAAATTTCTTGTTTTATTCAAACTCTCAATACCAATCAGAATGCCCTGAAGTTCTCACAAACTGATAGAGGTCAAAACAACTGCTCGTTTTGGAATAGAGGGGAGCAGAAGTTGTATTATCTGATATGTAAATTTAATGTTTAAGTATGATGAAGGTACAAAACATGGTGAATACTCATAACTTTCCATCAAATATTGCTTTTCAACAACTTATAATACTAATATACAAACATTTACAAAATCAGTTTGGTTTTTATATATTTACAAAATACGCTACGGCCTATGCCGCCCACCCCGCACCAGGTGGCGTACCGACGGGGAGGTGTGGGGCGCGGTCCGCCCCAGGCCCCGCTTTATCATAGGCCCCCAAATTTTGAAAAATGTTCGAAAGTCTGAGCGAGTATTTCCCGCCGATCTCCGGAGAATCGCTACCGATCTACTGTCGTGTTTTCGGCTGTTATTACGTAGTAAATTCGTCATTTTTGGACAGTATTTTGTTTTCCGTCGACGTTTATAGCCGATATTACGCGGCAAGGACGTTAATTACAGATGATATAATCTGCAACGTCTTCAATTACGGCTGATAAAACGTGGTTCGGTCGCCATTTACACAGTTAGGTTGTTTTTTATGTCCGATTCATGTGTAATACATAACGTTATGTCTCGTAATTTTCGGCCGATTTTACCTGGTCCGATCGTCTTTGACGGCCGTTTACTACGTGATTTGGCAGGTCACGATCGTCCAAAGATTGGCGGGAAATACTCGCTCGAACTTTGGAGTATTTTTCAAAACTTTGAGTTCATTTGACTATTTAAATACTGACATTTTGAGTACTCGCACGCCCCTAATACATCGTATTATATATGAATAGGCCTTCCTCTTCAACTCCTAATGTATATATAGGCCCCTACAAATACATCCGCCGCCCCAGGCCCCCAACTACGACGTACGCCACCGATCCCATGACCCGTTATGAGCGCCGCCGAGCGCCGCCCCCCCAAAAGCGCCGCGCCCCGCGCGCCCCGTGCTGGAGCACGGCTCGCACTGCCCTAGAGCCGGTACTGAAAGAGGCAAATACCCAGTCTACAAATTGCAAAAATCAAAATTAATGGAGTTCTGTACAAATTTAAAAATGCGGTGTTCCATTTAGGAAACAGTTCAGCATCAGGGCATTACATAGCTTACATTCAAAACAAAAATAAGTGGATAGATGCAGATGATGAGAAAGTGAACGTCAAGAAATGCCCATATGGTGCAAAAAAAAAATATTATAATGTTTAAAAAACTGTCAGAAAATTCTAAAAACTATCTAGGTAATATTAAGGTAAATTAGTCTTAATTAATGTTCAATATATTATAATATTTTATCCTTGATATATATTTTGTTTTATTTCAACTTGAAATCTCATTTATACAAATTTTTAATAAACAATTATATAAAAAACAAATGATATCATATCCAAAAACACAAAGTGTTGACGGGTTGCCAAGTCCTAAAATTATATGATATCAAAATGTATTCCAAGTCAAAGATAGCACCTTTGATCTGAGATTGTTTATCACCACAAATTACTTAAATATGTTAAAATAACAATGGTCGAAAGACTGTTGGTTACTTTTTATCTGTTCTTGGCCAGCAGCTTCACTGATGCAAAATCATTATTTTGAAATTTAAAAATCTAAATAAAGTATAGTTAAATATTATAATTGAATATTATAAAAATTATTATCTGCTGGCCAAGAACAGATAGAAAATAACCAACAATCTTTCGAGCATTGTTATTTTAACATATTTAAGTAATTTGTGGTGATAAACAATCTCAGATCAAAGGTGCTATCTTTGATTTGGAATACATTTTGATATCATATAATTTTAGGACTTGGCAACCCGTCAACACTTTGTGTTTTTGGATATGATTGAAAATACAGGCAGTTCCATTTAGTTATGAACTGATATATATTGATTGAAGAAGAAGAATATTATAGTCTATTTAAAGTAGGTTTAAGATTGACTCTAGAGACACCTGTTGGGACTAGTGGTAACTTTTAAGTAGCAGCGTCTCCCCCGGCCAATGACGGGGCAGCTTTGACCGAACAAAACCATAGCAACCTAACACATGAGTTCTGCAGTGCCAGATTGCTTTTTGTTTACTGGTAACCATCTGAGGTGTCTGCTTGGAGTAAATAAATGTTTGGTTTTATTTGCTCATAGAAACTATTGTAAAAGTGCAAATACCAGTAAAAATGTAAACGCTTTTTGTTTTGATTTGGATTATTTCAATGTTTGGTTAAACTATCTGAGGTATTTAATGTGCATAGTATTTTGATATTCGTATATTTTATATTATACACAATGAGTTCTTCGATTAATGTGTTGAAAAAAGTTCAGATCAATCACACACGAAAAGAGAACGTCTCCGAACTCAACCAATACCAATTCTCCATTACTCACCATCTCAATACCATTCTTCTCATCTTAAATTACCTTTGTTAATTGCACTTTTGAGTTATACCCCAATGGTCTTGAAAATGTGTATATTATGTCCAACACTTATTGAGATTTTTTCGGAGAAAGTTAGGTGAAAACCCAGAATCAGTCTTACGCTTGCTCTGTTCCAGAAACTATATCTTATTTAACCAACAGATTGACCTAAAATGTCATACAATGATAAGTCAAAATCCGGACTCAATAATTTAATAACTCACAGTACCTCATTAGCAAAAATAGTTAAAATGTGTTCTACAAAGGTAAATTATCCTATAACTTATTAACATTATATTGTGATCGCGGGCGAAGCCGCACGACGGATAACAGTATAATGTAAAACGCAATCCTGCTAACCCTGACTTTGCACGGCACCTATAGGCCCCACCTTGCATCGCTTAGCAAGGGTAGATATTTATTTACATTCGCAAGACAAATGTAATTCACATTGTTTTGGCAAGCTGAGGAAAGTGATTCTATAATGTGATTTAACCATTTGTAGCGTCCTCTTCTATTGGTTGTAGATTTGGCAACATTGCAGCACAACAACTTCCGATGACTGTCACTTAGGCGCTATAGTCATTCCTAAAGCTAAAATAGACTATAGTATACTAAGGTCGAGATAACGTGGTCATTTAGTTACTATTATCTGTGAATTATTAAAAACCAACAAATAAACGACCTGCTCTGTACAAAGCAGCTAACCACGTTCGCACGAGAACAAAATACAGGTTGTATAGATCACTTTGACTTAGAATGGTTTTTAAATTAAAAATTGCAAAATAGACAATGATTCCAACTGAAGACAGAACGTTAAGTATGTCGAAGATGAAAAGTTGTTTGATTACAATGTAGTAAAAAAATGGAAACGAGAAATCGCAGCAGGTTTTGGGAGCAAAAAACAATTAATTAAGTTAGTAAAATGCCTTAAAAGTAGGAAAAATTAAAAGTGATGTTCATAGGAATCGCAAGTAAAAATACATTTTTAAACAAATGTTGTGATGATAAAAAAGAAGAGACTTCAGAATGTATTTTTAAAATTACTAATCTAATAATCAAATCGTATTAAAAGTATTGAGGAGCAACGCAATGTTTTTAACTGAACTGGGTATTATTGTGCGTTAAGGAAATCAATATTTCACAACGCTAGTTTTTATATGAATGTATTGTGAAAAAATTACGCAGCAACAAAATCAAATGCGTCTCTGTGACAGTTAATATTACCTAGCGAAGCAATACTTCGTTATATATCACTCTCGTAAAAGTCTGAAAATAATTTAGACCTTTGCAAAATTAGCTTTCTAGTGAATGAACAACTTGTATTTGAACAGATAATACTTTAAGCGTAAATGTGCATCCGCTTCACTACGAAATGCAGAACACACAGCTGGTTTATGGGGACGGACGTATAGTTAATTTCATATGAACTTTCTCAGTATAACCGAGATCCTTCGGACAATTTCATTTTTTATCAAGTCATTTTTTATATTGTTAGTCATTATACATTACAAATGTTTTCGAGATTGTACACTAAATGACTATGACAGCCTAACTTCAAAGGCAAAGCTAAAATAAACATATCACAAATTTATCCACTGTAATAAGAGAGCTTATGTGTCTCCAAATGCCTTGAGACCAATCTCATCACCAAAGGGAAGAGGAATTGGTAAACGAATGGGGAAAGTAACACAATTAGTCCAACTGATGGGGGGACGTGTCTTAATGGGGTCGTGAATAACATACAGATGGAGGGGAGAGCAGGACAGTAGCACGTTTAAATTTTAGTATTGTTTTAACCAAAAACTTGTCAAGTACGTTGTACCTAATATATAAACTTGAAATACAATTAAAATACATACATTGTGGCTTACATACATATGCTTCAAAGGCTTCAAAAACTATTCATAATGAATAATTTAATGTGACAGTTGAATATTGAAGATAATGACAAAATCTACTACATTATGTCATGTGTCGTGTTATACTAAAAATTAATCCGCTTTTGAGGCTTAATTACGATAATGGCACTTGGTTTCCAGTGGTCAACGTTCGGCCCCACATCACTGTGTTGCATTTCCCAGATATTGTTTGTGCCTTCTGACTTTTTAAGGTGATGAGTTAATCAATCTTCTCTTATTGTTATTTAATATAGCCATGTGACTGCGTTGCATTTCTCAGGAGAAAGTTATTTTTTCAACAATGGTTGTTCAATAGCTCGTTAATCGTAACGCCCAACCAGCGATGTAAATACTCTGGATCGCTAACTGCCCGTAAGCCACGTACAGCAGTTCTCGAGCGCACGCATGTATGTTGTACGGGCTGCGTCAAGACCGCACTTAACTCCAGGCCGGAGTCACCCCCTCCACTCGGAGCCGCTAAGTCACAGCAGTGGATCCTCTTCAGCGATGCCTAGGTTTAAATACCTAGGTTTAAATGGGCTTTTGATGCTGCACGCTTAAATAATCTACCGTGCTCGCCACATTTTTCAAGTAAAGCATAAGTATTTTATATCACTGTAATCTGCATAAATTGGCGATCACAATGCAGTAACTTTTGTGGGCGATATTATCACCTACTCGCAGACCCAGCACGTTAAATCAAATAATAGACTGCTTTTAGTACTGATGTACGCCGTTAGTTAATATACGTTTACTTATTGTACTAAATTATATTATTTGTGTATGCGTATCCGTGTGAATGCCTTAAAGAAATTTATACATATGAAATTAAATATTGAATTTGAGTGTTAAATAAGCTAACCAGTTTATTTACTGATCGAGCAGTTTTGTGAATTTAATTAATGTGTTTGAAGTGTTTATTTGCGTAGCACAAATTGTCTATAGATCCTACATGGTAGGTGTAGTCAATAATTAGCAATTTATTTTAACAAAAACATCAATATCGCATCTCCAAAAAAATATAACATTGTCCGCATCCGTACCTGAAAGATGCCTGACGCTCTAAAACTTTCTGTTACCTCTCAGAGCTTCCTGTAGTGCTTCATTCCCACGGTCACCCTATAATAGGTTAGTTTTGAAAAATACCGTGATGGTGTTTTTAGATCTAAATTCAGAAAATTGTAAAGGTTGCTGTGCCGACCATTTCAAACTAACCGAAAAGTGTTTGTTTTCCTTTTACTAAACATTTTTTTCCCATAACTAAACAAAGTGTTCCAACGACAAACTCTCAAAAACGAAAAAATCAAAGGATCCACCAAAAGGTAAAAAAGACGTCAACAAAATTAAATCCTGAAACTCGGTAAAAAATATGGTAGCTAAATCTTGCGTTTAGAAGATACAGTAGGTTTGGGATGTTTTTATTTAATTTGTGTGTAGTAATTCTTGTTGTATATAAGTACTTTAACGATTGTTGGTATAATGTATTATTTCATTAAAATAAAATCGTGTTTGTATTCTTAGGTAAAATTATGTGAAATATCCAAATAAATAATTAAAACTATTTACATATGTTTATTTCCCCCCTTTCAAAGCTAAAGAAATTTGGTTACTTCTTAAACAATTTATTTCATTAACTATTTTTTATAAACACATACAAATAAACGGTTGGGTGTCCAAATAAACCAAGACGTTTCCGATATATATGTCGTAGTGGAAAGTATACACAAATACAAAGCATTTCACTTTTTACATGGGATTCAAAGGTTAATAATTGCCAGTTCAACATGATACATAATATACTTATACCATTGTGACCGTCAATTCTGCAGATTACAATGGCATAAAATATTTGCAAATTAAGTTCAAACTGTGAGGGGTAAAAAGGCTTTATGAGAGCGCGTCACTGTAACCCCGCGTTTAAACACGTGTTTTGCCGCTGCTCCGAGGGATCACAGTGATCACAGTGATCACAGCGGCATGACTCCGGCCTGGAGAATTGTGAGGTCTTGGCTGCGTTAGACCCGGGCAGACGGAATGGAGCAAGAACAGTGCGCGGCATGACTCCGGCCTGGAGAGTTGTGAGGTCTTGGCTGCGTTAGACCCGGGCAGACGGAATGGAGCAAGAACAGTGCGCTGGCAGACGGAATGGAGCAAGAACAGTGCGCTCGCCGTGCCGGGGTGTTGCGCCGTAATTGCGGTTGCTACGCCTGTTCACATCCGCTGATTTCCACTTCCCTCCAATTGAAGTCAGCTGATTTTTGGCTGACAGACTCATCCTCTTTTCCTGCCTAGTGAGTCACTTAATGCATCGTTGCTCTGTTTTGGTAGTTTATCTTATTATATAATCACCAGTATTTATTCCGATATCCGGATGATAATTTCTCAGTAACCAGAAGTGCCCCAATTACAAGATTTATAACATAACTAGTTTGTAGATCGTCGGGGTGCAGGAATATATTTTAAAGATCATTATTGAAGGCCGCTTAGGGTAAAATATTAATTTAAGTTCGAAATTTTGAAATTTTGCCATTAAGGATAACAAGAAACATTTGGTTTTTAAGTCATCATTAGTTAGTTGGTTGTAATAAACAAATACGTTTATCTATATTTACGAAAATATTTTTTTCGTTTAAAGGAAGCAGCTGATTTGTGTAATGAAACGTTCATAGCAGTAATTTACATTAACGATATGTTTTTCAGTTTTTTACTGGTTAGTATATAATTTAAAATTGTAATACTGTATTTCTTTATGATGATTCTGTACGTAATTAAAAACCAACCGGCTTCAATTAATTAGTTGATATAAGAAAATACTAGTCTATTGGTGACAGCTTGCAATTGGAACTGCTGTATGAAACAATGTTAAATACATGTTAACGCTAGAAGTAGTTTTATTTATTTAAAGAGGGGTCGCAACTCTATAACTGTAGTCTATTTATCCTCAATCAATTAAGATATAACTCGTTATTTGTTTATTTTTTTAATATGCTCAATAATTGGGGATATATTTAATCTCTTTACTGTTAACTTGAGTTTCACATACCTATTAACCAGCAAAAATAACGGGACAAAGAGTTATTTATCATATGATTGAGTAATGATTTAGTTATTTTACTAAACACTTGCTTGGGTGTAATATTATCATCGTTGGTAGGTAGGTCGCAAACACTGAGCTCTAACTAAATATTGGAAGTAACACGTATCAAGGAAACTGCGTGCCGGCCACCCGTTTCCGGCGAGGATGTAATGATCATTATTAAATTTATAAATTCGTTTCCGATAGATAAGGCTGGTGAAATTAAATAGTAATAATTTTTAATAAGCAAATTACAATAATGTAACCTAGTGCAACCTAACTATCGTTATAAAAACACGCCTTGCAATGTGTTTGAATTTGGTTGTTTGGTGTAGTGGAATCTTGATGACAACAAATTTAGGTAAGATATACATGTTTTGTGAAATATATTCTTTGTGATGACCTGCTATGTAATCTTGTAGCGTAAATTTCTTTATGATTTGTATGGTTTGTACTATCCCAGTATTTACATCGCTGCGATAAACGGAATGACGCTTCATAAATAATCGATTTGAATACTATTTACCTTATGCTCCCCGTGATTTATTGTGGTGGTCACTTATATAAGACGGAAACAAAACTATTTTCACCCTGTGCTAAAATAAGTGACTACGGATGTAAACAAATCAGTTTGTTTATCTTTGTGCTAATGGTAAATCAGTTACTAATGAAGTTTTAGAGTAATTTTTTGAACTTGAATAAATCGTAAAATAAATTCATAGCTTGGATTTCTTACGCTAAGTTATGCGGGGATACTTATTTAACCAAGAAAAAATTTCGAATTAGACATTTGGCAAATTAAAATTTGGAAATATCTGATCTATAATAAAATTGTGTTCCCGTGTTTCAGTAAGGAATAGATAATTTTCAAGATTATATTTAATGAGTAACTTTATTTTACCTAATTAATCCTAAATTGTTTACTTCTGAAAAACTTGACTTTGGCTTTAAATTTCATCGCAATGATGTCACTTTTAAAGTTTAAAACGTGAGTAAGATGTTTGGATATAGGTACAGGTTATTTTAAACTGATATATAAATATAATAGCATATAACAGAGTAAAACATATAACTGATCGAGTTTAAAAATTGTTTAAGGACAACATTTTTATCATTGTTTTAAACCCTTAGCTCACAATAATTCAAAGTGGGTAGCAATGCCATTTGGTTAACCGGATTTGTTTCTCTCGATCTCCCGTGTCCTGCGTGATTCACGGCGTCCCAGCACGACTAATCTTGTTACTCCCCATTATTTTATCAGTTCCTCTCTCCTAGTGCAGATGATGAAGGTGTTTGTCTCCATATATACCATTACACTGTTAAATATTTATCTCGAATGTGTACTTTAATTGTTATACTTCCGCAAATACAGTTAGTTGTCTATTTTTAGCAAGGCGCATAACACGTTCCAATAACGGTTTAGTATCACGTAAAGGGGTAAAAATATATTTTACAAGAGGGCATCATGGTTTTAACGTTGCATTAGCAGAAGGGTGAGCAAGGATAAATATGTATTCGGATGTTTTATGAGTGATTATTCCTTATTATTACTCCGGAGTTATTCACCGAAAAGACGTTTTTATTTGCTACTAGCTGTTATTAGCCCGTCAAAAATGACGGGCTTAAAACACGAATCAAATAGTTTTCATTAGTAATCAAATAAATGTAGTAGCTTCAAAATTGTTCTTGACAAATCTATAACTAAATATCTGTTTGTTATTTAAAACGCTAATTTTGAAATGCACGTTATCACCGTACGAAATTGTAATATGCTATTGCACAACAAATAGCCCAAAAGAAGAATTCGATGGTTTAGTTTAAACTTTGTTGTTAGTTTAGTTTGGATATTGAATCAGATGCATATTTATGTAATTTCAAGCCAAATTCTGTTCCTTAAAAACTGGAGTAAAATTGTATTAAATCTTTAAATGTTTTTTCTTTTGGCTCAAATATCCAATGCAAATTTACCTAACTGCTTTCCTTGTTTTTATAACCAAAATATATAACCAAACACTGTCTATAATTTTACCAACACTTAATTGTATTTCGTCTGCTGACATACAAACTATCCAAAGACAGAAAAAAAACACATAATCACCTAAACTGAATAAAAATGTATGTATTCAATGCTAATAGTGGTATAGGTCTATAGTCCTTAGTTTTGTTATCCCTTTCATCACAATTTCTTATCAGAGTTTCATATACCTTCACCCAATTTCATCCAATATAGCAAAGAAGGTATATTATATAGCAGAGAACGACTCTGTGAAATCAAACTGAATTTTGGACTTGAAAATTGTTTATTGAACTATACAAATTGCCTTATTTTTTACCTTCGCATTTTATCATCAGCATAACAAATAACCCCCCCCCCCATTTACGTTTTGTTGAATCGTGTATTTGTGTCTTAATCATGTTTTTCACACTAATATTAAAATAGCACTTTAGTAATAGTTATCATCATCGTAGTTTACAAAAATCTGTTGACTGTTCATATTTACACAAAACAATAGAAACTGCCTAAACTGCAACAACAGCAAAGACTACAATTACAGATGTGAACTGCTATAATGCCGCTTTGTCGTAATAATTTCCGTGATCCATGATTAAACAAAGGAAAAATTCTATCTTTAATTATATTATTAATAATAAAACACAATTATTACTGCAACATTAAAGGAAACGAATTAGAAGTTTAAATGGAGAATATAGAATACTTGAATCTGAATTTGAATTACAATTTATTTTTCTGCCACTTTTATACAGTATTATAAACTCTATTTCTACTCAGCATATAATTTGTGTTGCTTATTGCCTGTCAATTTCAATCCAAAAACCAAAATTTAACTAAGAATAGTTGTCTGCTTTGTTTACAAACACAACTTGCTCAACTTGCTAACTTTACTCAGCTGTCGTATTGAATTTGGATGCAAAGAACCCCTAGTGAACACATGGTACGGTAAACAAAATGATTGATGAACAATTTCCAAAATAAAAACTGTGTTTTTTGCCATTTACAAACTTATAGCTAAATAACTGTAGGATATTGTATTTTTTCATCATCCTGGGCCTAAGATAAATCTTTTGACACCAACCTGGCATCTCTACGTTCAGTAGTTTACTCGGAATAGGTGGTTACACGTTCCTTATAAATGGAGATGGCGAAAAAGGCAACAAAACAGGGTTTTTGTCGATTGCAAACGTATAACTGAGTAAATTGAGGATATTGTATTTTTTCATCATTCTTGGCCTAAGGGAAATTTTTTGACACCAACCTGGCCTCTCTACGTTTATTAGTTTACTTGGAGTAGGTGGTTACACGTTGCCTTTAGCACGATATTATTGTATATGATTGGATTGCAAATGTACTTACTTGTTAATACGAATATATTTCTTACTCAGTTTAACAAATTTTACGACATATTTGCCAATTGGAATAGATTGAGTTGTTAGAGAATGAATACAGATTCACATTAAGATATTTGAACTACTGGCGACAAACGTTTTTCTAGTTTGAAAATTAGAGTTAATTTAGTTACTTTATTTTGACTCCCAATTCAAGATATATTATTGGAAAATGTTATAATAAAAATATAATGTCAGCTTGCCAATCACAAAACCAAAATAGACATAACTTAATCACATGACTATACTTTAACAAAACATTTGTGATTTAGTTATATATTGCATTTTCTTACTTTCTTGCTTACTAGGATATTGTGGTTTATGAGTTTTTATTTTGGTGGTGTGGATTTACATTCACCGAGATTATTGCTAAAAATAATACACATACAGTAAATATAAGACAGTTAAACCAATATAACCTTTAAATATATGAGATGAAAGAAGTGAAATGATTGATTCTGGCAAAGTAGCAAAAACGCTATTTGCTAATTTTCGTTTATGTGGTGTGTATTATAGCCTACATGTTTAAAACGTCTCTGCAAAATGAGTGTTATTATCTACAAACTCAAATAAAGGTGATTTTTAAATTTCACCTTTTGGTTATTTAAAAAGCCGGATGCGTGAGATGCTCTGAAACCTTTTCAATTTGGCTTTTGGCAACATTTTACTTAAAGCTATATTAACTACCAAATACTGTACAGAAAACTTAGAAATTATTTTTTTACCTGCATTTATTACATGAGTTGTTGCCAGTTTTATCATAGCCTAACGTAATTTATTTTTACCGTTTGTTATTAAGAACAAACATTTGAATTTCTAAACAAAACGCGTTTGTTTTAGAATGCAATTTACAACTTTTCAGTGCAAATCCTAGAAGAGTATGTAAGCCTTTACTATTTATGGATGAATTTAAATTACACGTTTGACTGATAGCAACTCACAAGGAGAGACTTGGTATCCCAACAAATAAAATATATAAATGTTTATGCCGATTGTTAAAGGCATTTTTACCAATTCTTCTTGTTGCATTTTCCCTCAAATAAACATAATTGTCACATAAAATGTTACAAGCACCCCTCCCAATTTGTAACTTTGGGAATAGAGTTGAAATGTTTAACCAATCAAAATCTTGTTTGTAATAAGGAAAGGGAAGGAATGAGATTGGTTGCACGAAACCGTAAAACGGACATAAAATCTAAAACGTGTAATAAACCTGCGTCAATACATCAAAAATTGCCAGTTCCAATATTTTCTTACCGCAGCGTGTTTAATAATTCAATGGTGTTAATATTATTATGAATTATAATTCGTCATACTGCATCAAAACAGCTGTTTTCAAGACATGCATTGAGGTACTAAAGTTGGTATTTTTCTCCTAGGATAAAATGTATCATTTTGATGATGATTTCGTCCTAGGACGAAAAACATCATTTGTCATCGGTCGATGTCATCAGATGCTAAATAATAATTTAACAAATTATTCAACTTGGAAAAATTTAAACTTGTGTAAAAGCTACTTGTTTAGAGTAGCAATATCAAGATGGAAGAAAACGTCTAAAGGTAACCAATTAAACAAAATTTAGATTTTGTGAAGTTGTTATCTTAATATTATTTGCAGTACGACGAAAAATATAATTAAACACTGGGACCAAACGTGGCTTTTTGAAAAAAAAACGTGGGACCAAACGAGGATGCATAAAATAATCCTCGCTAATTTTCCATCCTCGGCTGTTAAACTTGAGCTCGAATCTTAAAGCGTCACTTTTGGTCCTAGTGATGAAATACTATATTTCATCACTCTGTATTCAAAAATAGCCCATAACCATACAGCTGAGGTTTACGAAAATTATCGATTTCCTTGTAACAAAACAAAAAATGACCAACTTACTTTCCCTGTTCTAAACATTACTTTTCCTGTCCAAAAGTAAAACAGCTTCGCCTCGCACATAAAATGCTATCTTGTCCCGAAATAGGCCACTTTTGTGACTAGTAGTGAAATATACTAAAATTTCGTCATACAGCTTTGAAAACGGCTGTTTTCAATACATGTGTTGCGGGGCTTAAGTCGTTGTTTTTAGCATTAGGGCAAAAAATAATCACCTGGCTGTTCGTTTTTTTCGTTTATATCAGTGTAGTAAAACTGCAAACTTATGTTCGTCGATTTAAGGAATCAATTGTATCGAGAGTAGAATCGATTATTTTATCGATTGTAATTCATTACAGCGTTCGATATATCAATTTGTATAGTTAATCTAACCTAACACTAACACAAACGTAACCGACAATAGTTGAATACATATGTAAAAGCTGTTTGTTTTAAATAGCTAGAACAAGATGGAAGCAATTTAGGGAGCAAACTTTTAATGATAAACAATTTGTAACATTTTAGTTTTGTGAACTAGTTAGCTTAATATATTGTACAGTATAATGAAAAATATAGATCATCACAAGGGCCAAGAGTGGCATTTCGATCCTAGCTCATTTTCCTACTTGAGCTATCGAAAAGCGTCACTTTAGGCCCTAGTGATGAAATATACTAATTTTAACTGCAAGTGCCATTTATTCGTGAAGTGTATGATAGATAGATTTTCTGAACAAGGCTTTATCGACCTTTAGTATAATATTTATAGTCGTTTAATAGACGAAGATATACTTTATAGAGTGTTAATTCTTGGTTGAATATTACATACGGGATGTAATTACATCCCGTAAGTAATAACAACACGTAATATGCTAATAAAAAAGTTGTTGAATATTACAAACACAGGTTTACTTGTTGTATAATGAAAAATAGCACTTCAAGAAGATTATTCTATTTTATAACTAACTGTAATTAGTCAATAATCCATCTTAATGCACAAAATCGATATAAAAAGCCAAACCAAACCTTGAAACTTTGGGTAAATCTTAAGTCTGACACCCACGAGAAGAAATTCCTTGAATTAATGATCCCGAAGATAAAATTAGAGGTTTTCAGTTACTCTCCTGAGGTTTTAAATTAAATAAAAGTGTCAATTGAAAACACATTTTAACAATAGAATTATACCAATTAGACTGAAATCAGCTGAACATGTGGAGCTGTTGGGGCCAGCTAGTATTAATAAATTTCTACTAAGTATCCGCATTATTTATTGCATTGCCATTAAGTGTATTGCAGTCCCTATGTGACGCAAAGATGCATAAAATAACCCATTTTACCTGTTTAAAAAGAGCAATGTATAAAATCCTATACGGTACACTCGTGTGGCAGATACATATCAGTTTCATAAACGAATGTCAAAACCAGTAATCGATTTTTAACACAAGACGGATACTGTCGAGGACCTCCCCCAGACCTCCTGACGTGCTTTGATGCTAAAAGCACTAAAGGTGGTGTTGACCATAGTTGCTGTATAGCCATTTAGCCACCCTCACAGCAGTGGCCTGCTGGTCTAGGCTGGGGACCTTTATAATTATGGTCCATAAGTGATTGTTTTATTGTATCCTGCAGATTATAGAAGAAAGAACGGAAGCTTATCCAAGAGCAGGATGGGATTCATCGTTGTAACTTAAATGTTGATATTAGGATGACTTTTCACCAGTTCTAGGTAATCCATACAAATTTTCACTTTTCATTTTTCAAAAATTTCAAAACAACGGAGAAATAGGTGTTAATAAATTTATAAACCACGCATTTAAACTCTTCCAATGCTGTTTTAATCAATATTTTATTCATAATATTTTATTATTCTTCATATAATATGCTACACTAATAAACTGTTTTCTAAGTTTAAGGAAACGTAGATGCAGACACAACCCTCAGGAACCCTCTGATGGTATATATGAACCCTTTTAATACTTTATTTCACAGTCCTTGAGTTTATTTTTGTATTATTTTGTTAGTTCCCATGTTTTAGACCAACATAGTAGCCCAAAGAGGATTATTGTGTGATTGTGTGGTAAACTTATCTTTGTTGTATGTTTGGACGATTGGCTTTTTAAAGCATTGTCTATCACTTCATTAAAAGTAGGGTTGATAGCCATCTCCCTGGTAAACCCCTTAAAAGAATTGTTGATTAAATAAATTTAGACCAAGATGTTCACAGTATAACTTCTCATATTCATTACATTATAACTTTTTGTTTCTAAGCAACGATTTTTTAAATGTCAAAGTTTTTGAACTTTTGAAGTGCAGGATTGTGTTATCTCCTTCTCTAACAGGATTCCGTGATAATTTAAACGTATTTAAATGTAACTTTAGATAATATGCAAAGGGCAAAATGTTCTGGAACCAGTCTTGTAATTATTTTGTAATTGAGTTTATTATTACCGGTAGTATGTAATAAAATTGCATTTGTAGAGAGTTGTGTTGTGTTATCTACTTTTACAGAGCGAACTCTTGAGGTCGAGACCAAGAGTGAAGACCTCCCCCATGGACTTCATCAGTCCTTCTAGTTCCAGTTTGGCCCCATACCCAACCCCCGGCCCGATTACTTCTAGCATCTTGACTATCTCAGGTGATTTTAAAATATTCCACGTAGCATTTTTATTAAAAAATTAATTTAATTGTTTTATGACGGAGTTGTTGGTAGTTTTGTAACACAAACATTCTTCCACAGGTCCCGGACCTGATGAGTTGAGGTGCGCCAGTTCTCCCCTCTATAGGTGCACGCTCGTTATACGTGCACCTCAATCTCCCTACTGACGTGCAACAATACTCACCAGAGACGCACTACTGACTATCGATAATGACCCACAGACGACGGGTAATCCCCGGCCAAACGATATCGTCCCCTTTAGTGATATTTATGATAACGTTTTAAAATATATAGATTATATTGATTTACCTATGGATAATACTGGTTTCAGAATTTTACAGCCCTTTATTGAGTACTAGGAAAATTGTTGTTCAAAACTATGTAGGGGTCTGCTTCAGATTCCTGATTTTGCTGTTTGTTATGGATTAACGATTGCAGCAACGTATTTTGGGATGATTGATAAACTTGCAAGTTATTTTTTTACAGGGGTATGTGTGTCTATTAGTCCATGCAGAGATTATGTTAGCATATCTCAAAAGAAATATAATTTTACTCTGTTTTGATGTAAAAGTATTCGATAAATTTATAGTTAAAAATGAATTCAAATTAGTCACAATTTTTATTGTAATAGAGGAACGTTCCTTTAGAGAGTTTAAAGGCACGTGTAATATGTTGAAATGATGATTGACTTCCAACATAGTTACTATAAAACTAGCTAGACAAAGGACTACAGACACCTTGTTTCTATAAGGTGGATTGGCCAGAAATAAATATATTAGGAAAATTCCCATAAGTTAGTACATATTCATCTCAAGAATAAAAAGAAACTATTAAATTATTTAGGGCCTACCTATATAACAATAATCTTTAATACTTTTGTAAATACTTCATTATTATATTGGAGTTCATGGTATAACTTGGTAATCGTGATGTATAACTTGACATCTGCACTGAGCCCAATACTCATTCTTAATTATCAATGCTCCGTCTACAGGGTCTTCCCGTGGCTACACGCATCAGTGAATTTTGTCAGAAGGTCTACAACTAACTAAAGTAATTATGTAACTCTTGGAATCCCATCTTTTGTGATTTACCATTAATCAATGGCTGTCTCAGAAAAACAATGATT
Organism: Allygus modestus; assembly: GCA_963675035.1. NCBI lineage: Eukaryota > Metazoa > Arthropoda > Insecta > Hemiptera > Cicadellidae > Allygus > Allygus modestus. The sequence goes on from OY776112.1 coordinate 197,252,522, forward strand.
TATACATACATGAAAGTTTATTTGCACAAACAAAAGTTTAAGGCACAAGTAATGTTTACAAAAACTAAAACACACACTAATACGTACATTACTAATTAAAATTATTTAAAGTGATGGTGTTGTAAAGTGTCTGTCCGATCATAAAAGTGATTCGATGGTAAAAAAACGTACAATGTTGTAAGTTAAATTTATCTTTGCCCACCCGAAGTGCAGCCGTACACGGAGTGATATAGATTTCTGAAGCGCGTTCTCGACTGATTATGAGAGTCTGTTGTGTTTGGCCAGCGACGCGGTCTGTGTTTCATATCTATCACTCTTACGAGCTGGGTTTTGAAACAAATATCAAATAAGCAAATGTTTAATATGCAATTAAAAGTTGTTATGAATATAATATTAAGAAATGTATGTAAATTAATGAATTCAATGGGTTTATAGTATTTTTAATCAAACAATATTTTGTCCACTTATTATGAGGAAAACTAACAGTGCAGTATACAACTATTGATAAGATAATTTTAGGCTACATATTATAATGTTACATTATGCAATGAAAAGTTGCCAACTTCAAACCCAGTTAAAAACATGATGGGTGATTTGTTACATAATACAAAGCGTATTAAATGCATAGTGTATTATATTTGGGATTTGGATATATTATAGTTTCCCTTGATCTTTTTCTCCTACCGTAATGGAATAAAAGAGCATTACTTGGATGATCGGCCGGGAGTGTTGTTGAATGGGACTTCCCTGAGCAATAGGGAAAGTAGGGAAAAGGAATATATTCGTGGAAGTAGCTTTTTATGTGAGCATCAAGAATGTATCCGATGAAATAAACATATGTTGCTCTGTATCACAGTCACGCATAGCCAAATAGTCGTCATAACTGGAACATATACTTGGGATCGTTATTAAGGAACTGTTCCTTGAGCAGCCTACATGTGTGAAACAATAAAAATTGTATTTGTTTAGCAGTTGGATTCTAAATGTGTGTCCGGAGATCTTTCTTAAAGCGATTTATATTATATCGTATTTTTATGTATATTTAAAATATGTAGAATTTTTAACACCAACCTATTTAGAAACAGTTCTATAAAAGGTCTGTGTTTGGCGTAACTTAGAGTACTAAATAATATTAACTAACTTATGTTTCACGAGTTGTAAAATTAAATGACGTATAATGGGAAATGTTGTAAGGTTAAGGATATTTATTAAACATAATTAATTATCAAAGCCAAATAATTCCGTGGTTTATAGCTTTGGGATAAACAAGATAATTAAAAATATGAGCTTTGGATTTAATAATTCCTAAGACAGGAAATCGTATATTTCGGTATTAGGAAATGGTTACAAAAATATTTACTCTTCAAAGCAAAGAGAACCCTCAAGAAATGTCTATCCTTTTGCCAAAGTCCGTAACGATAAGTTTAAATACTTATATACTTATATATACTTATATACAGGGTGTTTCAAAAAGAATCATCCGATTTTAAAGGTTTATAATTTCAAAACTAATGATCATATGGACATGAGGTTAATTTCATATTAAAGGACAACTAATAAAGTTTTTTTACATACCATTTACAGGTGCTCAATATGCCCCCCTTTAGATGCACAGCATATATCTATACGATATTCAAATTCGTCCCACACCTTAGCTAGCATATCTTGAGTGATGGATTCGATGGCTGCTCTAATGCGGTTCTTCAGTTCAACCAATGTTGTTGGAAGGGGAGGGATATAAACATTGTCTTTTACAAACCCCCACAAAAATAAATCACAAACAGTAAGGTCCGGTGACCTTGGAGGCCAGTGACTTAACGCGGAATCATTAGGTCCAGTACGGCCGATCCATCTTTGAGGAAGCCTACCATTTAAAAACTCTCTCACATGAAGATTCCAGTGTGGTGGGGCACCGTCCTGTTGGTATATGAAGTCATCAGAATCTGTTTCCAATTGAGGGAAGAGATAGTTTTCTAACATATCGAGATATGTTATTCCCGTAACAGTGTTCTCAGCAAAGAAAAAGGGACCATACACTTTATTCCGTGAGATTGCACAAAAAACATTAACTTTTGGGGAATCTCGCTCATGCTGTACAATTTGGTGTGGTTGCTCGGTCCCCCATATTCTCACATTGTGGCGGTTAACTTTTCCACTCAAATGGAAAGTTGCCTCGTCACTAAACACGTTAAAAAAAATTAACACGTTAAAATCGTTGAAAAAATCTAGTAAGAGATAGATTCGCCACCAAAAATCCTCCCATAACGCCCAGAGACCAAAGAGACTTTATTCTCACCGTAAGAGTTAAGCCGAGGACATTTAATATCATTGTAAACAGTAACATTTCATAAATCAAGATCATACCTTATCCCCATTTTTTGTATTATATATTTGTTAGTCCCCTGAGTATTTTTATATGTTGGAATGTAATTTTCGTGAAATAAACAGGTAATTTTGTTAATTGTAACAGCTAGTCTTTATTTCCAGCAGAAGTAGCCATCTTGTTTTCTTGTTACCTTAGAAACTAGAAGCGCCCAACGCCACAGAGTATTTAGGCTAGTAATACAAGAACAAAACTCATTAGAAAAAAGTAGGTATCGATATATTTAATAACAGAGAACAGTATATATTACAAGTGTGAACAGTAAATAGCAAGTAAATATAATAAATAGTAAATAAGTAAAGAAACAAGGTGGAGGTGTATATGTCAGTCTAACATGCGTATTTGATTCATAACTAATGCAATAGTTACATACAGTGTTGTCCAGTTTTAAATAACTTAGTAAACGTATACAGTGTCAAAATAAAGTTTTGATCAATCGTACAATCTAGCTATTTCTAAGGCACTTTAAAGGCTAACAACTTCTCAATTATCCAAAAATAATTTTGACTTTACCTCCTTTAAACGGTATTGGTTTTCTGGATAGATATTTTTATTTCAGAGTTCAAATATACAGCTGCAGGTATGGCAAGCACAATTATTTCAGGGTAAATCAATCGTGGTGATAAATCTTTACGTTGAACAATTTAATAAAAAATCAATAGGAAAATATTAAATTATACAACGCCTGAAGTTTGTATATAGTTTAAAGACTTAATTTATCATCTAAATGTTATACTTTATATTACAACAATACTTCAATAATACAGTTGTATGACCGGCTTTCATTTAGAAAATACTAAATAAACTTTCTTATTTCAGCCCGATTACGCCCCAAAATCTTTTTAGGGCTTTTAGGTTCTTTAAGGGATCAATACATGGTGAAATTCGTAACAAGGCCGCTTTCATCGGACTTAAAAGCTAAATTAATAACGGTTTTTTATCACGACTCAGTCTTTTCTGGCCACAGTTACTGTTTATCACAGTTACTGTTTAAAGTGTCCAGATTGTTAAATTGCAGCTCTAACCTCACCAGTCAGGTTAAATGTGACAGAAGATGCTTTGAACGTATTGCAACGATTTATCTGTAAAGTTATGTATAATCCGATTATCTTAAAAATTAGTGACTTCCTATTAGATACTCTGGTATATAATAGACGCTCAAAAGTTATCTTTAAATCCACAATTATAACACAGCAGCTAATTTTGTACTGAGTACATCCAAAACACATTTATTATATAAACATTTTGATAACTTAAAAAATCCTAAAATTCACTTTGTTTTAATTAACACAGCAACTATTTATCAAAGCCACGAATCGGGGATATCGGAGATCGATTTGAAAGTCTCGTAATTAATTATTATATATTTGTTAACCTTTACTTACAAAGCCAACTAATCTTTTGAGAAGTAGATTAAGTTAAATATGAAAAAACAAGATTTGAGTTTGGAACACTGGCAACTAAAGTAGTAAAGTAAAGCTTAGGCCCACCCTCACAATGTACGAGCTAGACGTGTGGAGAGTTTAGTAGTTGGCTGAGGGAGGGTTGGAATCTACCACTATAACCTTCACCGAAGATACAATACTTTGTGAAGTTTTACACACAATATAATAATTGTAAGGCAATTTATAAGATTGTTAAAATATTTTAAATTTGTATATGAATAATTTATTACTCTTTGATTTAACCTAAATTAAAGCGATAAAGTTCATATTCCCTAAACGGCTATTAAAAAGCTGTATCAGAGGAAAACATCCAATGAGCGGAAACAGGTAACCAACGTATAAAAAGTGATTTGCCAACTTATTAGTGCCAAGGTAAATCATTAATAACCGAACATTTTTATTACTAGGATTCAAACAGTCTATTGTTTTACAACACTATGATGCTTTTTTCGACAATGTCATAGCCAATACTATAATTGTAAAAAAATATGTAGACAGATTTAAAATTAAAAACGTTAGTTTCTTGGGATGCTCAGTAAAAAGCAAGGTTAAACAAAGCCGTGGGAAAAAAATTCCAATATCGTTTTCTGCTTTGTTATAATGTTGTAATGAATAATTTATTATAACTAGAGACCGCCCAGAGGTCGAAATTCGACCAAATATTATTTTTAATTTAAAGTAGACGAATATATGAAAACAAGTTTGATGTATGCGATACGTTGTTTGGGTTCTGTTGCACTCATCTGTATCTCCCTCTCCTCCCCCCTCGCCCATCCTAACCTCCAGGTATTTTTCAACGTGGAATTAAAACGGATAGCAGAAGGGCGTTACCATTTTAGTAATCAGTAGCCTTTTTATTGATGCCTAAAACTCTCCACCTCATCATATATCCGTCCCTCATTCTTCCCCCCTCACAAACAGGTTTAATGGTTGTGGAGGTAAAACGGAGAAGGAGTTAAGAAAAGGATGTTACCATTCCAGTAGTCTGTAATATTTTTTATTTATCAATTATCTATTCTTGCAGTTGTGCTACAGATTTATTTGACTTTTGCAGCTGTTTATTAAATGAAAAGCAGAACGCAAGTTCCCTTCAGGATAACATATAATCTTTGAAAGCCAAAAGGGCATAGTCCTACACACTCAAACTCAAAATTATTTCCATTCGACACATCCCGTGTGACAAGTTTCATAATTATACGATGCCGCATATCCGAGAAATCGGTACCACAACAATTGCCTTAGCATATTAATATACTGTATAGATTAAAGCCAATAATGTCCTCGCGTTAAAATCTAAAAACAATGTTGATAAGTTCCAGAATACTCTTAAATTGTTATATTTTTTAAATAATTGGGTGACCTTAAAGTGTGGCACCTGGATTTATAGATCCACGCCAGAGAGAATAACCGATGGCCTGGATCTTCAGCGAGAGGTTTCGCTGTCAGTGGATGAAAATATTTCCTAAGGTCTTTATATCCAGTAGCCGTAGTTGGTTTTAGACATCGCATTAGTTGTTAAGTATAGAAAGTGGTTGCACCGGTCTTCGGTCTGTTGATTGTTAGTTGTAAGAGGGTTATTGCATTTCACCTACCCTCGTGCCTGTCCCTGTTGTGTCTGGTGGAATGTAAAAGGTGGATTTGTTTGATACCATATCCTAGCTGCGACTGAGAATAGGAATATAGCGGTTCATACACACTACGGTTGGTAATAAAAGAAACTCCCCTAACATACTGTATAACCGTTTCCAACCATCATATAAACATACAGCACAAATATAATAAACACTAACAGTCTAACAACAACAACAAATTAACCACTTATAATTTATTAGTGCAAAAACACTAATAAATTATAAACATACAATCCTATTCCAACAACAATTATCCTATTATTTTGGATTTGATATATTCATTACTTAAACGTTGTTCCCGAGTACGTCTTCATAAAACATATATATTTCAATACAAAAAAACAACTATGTTCAAACGTCATAATATTCACTCAATAAAACGTTTAAATATACATACAGTGAGCGAAAACGGGTAACCATTGTAGAAATTATAAAAAGTGATGGACAAATTCAAATAATGGTTGGTGGAGTAAAATAAATACTTCTGGCGAATACATACTTAGCAAAACCTCAACAAAAAACTAAGGTATTGGTAGAAGGGTGTAATTAAACGTGAGCCAACGCCACCGCCAACACGCACGGTCGACGTCTCATACCAGCCGGTGAGGAACACGCGACTAGGTCGTGGCAGTGTGAATTGAATTAAATTTTAGATATTATCTGATTAGCAGTTCATCGACATCGAAGTTTGATAGCCACATAATTCGTGGGATTTAAGTTGCTTTACTAACACCTAATTATTGAACAGGAAAAAACCCGGTCTTCCGTTCTCCATACGGGGATCTCGGTTACATACTACTATCCTACTAATATTATAAGTGTGAAAGTTTGGATGTTTCTTTGGATGGATAAACTACTAGACCGACTAAGCTAAAATTGTAATGAACATAGCTTACATATCACATTAACATATAGACCTGATAATTACCGCATCCAACCTTGGGGCTCCTCACCAAGGGTCCTGTAAATTCTAATGCAAATATTATGGGAGGATATAATTTATAAAATTACCAGCATTAGTATTTGTTTGTCGGTTATTGGAAACAAGTCATATGGTAAAACTAAACAAAGGTTGGATGGTGTTGGTCAGGTTAATATTTTTGACGTGTTTTAATTTGTCACGAGGAAGCTGCGGGTAACAGCTAATTGAGAAATATTTTCAAACATATTTTACATTATGATCAGCTGACTACCTGAATAAAGTAAAACAATGTGTTTAACACTCGATCTTAGGAAGCCTATGGGATGGAGCCCTGGATGTAGATTTTTCAATCCCCAAAAAGAGCTTTTGATTGATATAAAACATGTATACAAAATAATAGAGGTTAAAAATTTCCAAAAGAATTCAAGAAATTATTTTGTAATTTTATATATATATATATATAGACTAACCAGATTTAATTTGAATTTTAAAGCATAAAAGTATGTTATGAATGCCCTTTTTTAAATTGAGAGGGTGAGGTAATGTAATCTTACTGTTATAAAGATTGGAACTTTAATGAATATTTAGTTTAATAAGCCTGCAGCCTGCAGCCTGATGGTCAATAAACCCAAAAACCCGAGTCAGTCGCAATCGATTTATGACGAGTTAGTAGAGCTGCGTGTCTCTACCGTACGAAGATGACTTAGTGGCGAGAAAGTAAACAGAAAGGTGTGGGGTTTAACAACAAAAATTGCTTTCTATTTTCAATGGACAAAGTCATAAGTTGGATCCAGTATCGAACATTGAAAAAATGTGTATGGTTTGTATCAGGATCGAAATGGCGAATCTAAGATTACGCGACGAGCACTCTAGCCACTATGTTATGCAATTTTTCTGTTACTATCTTTGTTAAATTTGATGAATTTATCCCACCTTATCTCGAAATGTTGTGATTTTCCCATTAACAGATTTCTGCACTATCTTCTTAAACAATCAGAGGAATTATTTATGAAGATATACTCAAACAAACTATGCTATTCCCCATAAAAACCAAAATATAAGTATTTTGTTGTTACAAAGAACAAATTCGTCTTTGACATGTAAAGAGAGGACACCTACTAGCTATATTGCCCAAGATTGTGTGTACAGAATTCTGAATCAAGGAAATAAAAAAGGATCAAGGTTCATATAGCCATTTATTTATACCTAACAACACACTTACCTAAATTTGGGCTTGCCAAATAAGCAATAATATAGAGCAAGTGCTCTTCTAGCAGCCTGTATACTGTACAATAATATATTCTTAGACCAAATTCCCAGCCCTTGAAAATTTTAACTATGCGTTCGACCATAACAAACTCGTCGTCAATAATTCATGCACTTTTAACCTTAATCTGTTTCGGGGGACATACAGTTCACTTGCACATTACTTCGGTTCCCATACACCATAACCTTGAATAACCACTTTAAAATCCTATACTCTAATATGAGTAAGGTTTGCTTGTATGTTTGCTTGCTTGCTTGCTTGCGACACTGATCTCAAAAACGGCTCCAAATGTTCAAAATAACTCATTTATGGGATAAACATAAGATCTAGACAGGCGTCATCCCCAGGAAAATCAAATAATATAAAAGAACCAAAATGAAAAGTTAAAAAAATCAACATTGGGCTTATGGAGTTTCAAATCAAAACAAAAGAATTGTAACAGCTGTTCATAATCAACCAGGGAACTGTCAAAGTAATACTCATGTTGTTTATGATTATTAATTAACATGTGGTTTCCTGAGAGCAGAGATTAAAAGATTTGAGTGAAGATTACATATATAGAGTATTAAAATAAATCAAAGGTTCATTGAGCTATAAATAACAACTGGAGTGACCTTAAAAATTTAGAAAAGAGGCCAATGAGTTATACAAATCTGGTTATCAGTTGGCGGAAGTGGTGAAATATTACTCCAAGTCATCTAAACAAACTGACTGGCCTTCCCCCGAGCAAAGCTTGGCCCCCAGGTACTGATGTATGTATGTTAGGAACTAGAGATACAAAGATAATAATCAATCAGCATTTAAATGAGGTAATTATAATTTGAATCTCCGGTAGATTAAGTCCTGATACGATGTATTGAATGTTACGATGTATATTGATAGGCCATATAAATTAATATAAATCTTAGTAAAAATGAGCGTGTTCACCTATGACTGTTCTAAAAGCCGGAAGTGCGTGAGGAGGTGTTAGGGCTCCTTTCACTACAACATGTTTGTACTTCTTTTCCCTTTATACCCATTAAGTACGGAGTGCCATTTTCCTTGTTATGTAATTTTAACAAATCAAAATCAGTGTGTGGAGGTGCAGTGTGGTGGTTTTCTTTTTCATTTGTAGTAAGAATAATGTTATATTACTGGAGCTATCAATAAACTCACTTCAAGTGAAAATAACTTGGAGGTAACGAACATATTTTGAATATGTTGGTTGCAATATCGATAAATGTTGTAAATTCTACGTCAATAATGATAAAAGACTCTAATACCTCGATATCTCGATATTAACGCAACATAATATCACTTCAGAAATATCAAATCATATCGATATAAGATTTTGAAACATGTAAAATGGCAGTTACAATTACTAATTCACCAAAATGAGCTTTGTTAGTGTATTTTACATTAAAGATTATTGGTAGTAAAATAATGTTAACATAACTGTAATAACAACGATTTTTGGAGCTTGTAGAACATTACTGACAATTGTATAACAACATGACTTTGTTTGGATGAAATGGAGATCCCTTTTAGGTAACTACATGGCAAATATATTGTGGGAAAAGGCATAACAACACAATATATACATTACAATATTGTAAACAAAGTTTTAACTTTAGTGATTGTTTAATTATGATCCATAATACCTACCAACGCTCCAAATTGTTAATTCGATTCACTAGCGAGAGGCCTAAGTCTTGGCGGTTACTGTTGGAGTGAGGCGGAGGCAGAGCTCCTTTGGGTGATTAAATATGTTCCCAAGTTCAGGTTTGAGTTTATTCTTAAATGTATTTAAATCAAAATAATCCTTACTAATCTATAATTTTATAAAGAAGAGGTGGTTTCTGTCTGTCTGTCTGTCTGTCTTATGTTCCGGCTAACGCAAAAACTACTGAACCGACTGGGCTGAAACTTTATACAAAGGTAGATCTTAAACCCATGCAACACATAGGCCTATTCACTTCCTTAAATCCCCTCGGCTACGCCCCGTGAACGTCCTAAGTTTCAATGTTTACATTTTAGAAGAAAGTAAACATTCATAAAGTGTATTGTCAACAGCTGTGGATACATCCAGTTGATAGCTAAAAAGAGCAGAAGCAAGAACAGTTGTTTCAAGCTAACTAAAATGCAAATTGCACTGACCAAAGAACAGGTAAAGAAAACACCTGTACGAATAACGGGTACATAAGCTAGTATATAATACCCCCGTCGCAGTAAACCTGCGTACTCAGCGAATTTCCAATGCATAATGTATGCCTTAAAACCACATAAAGCTGCATACCATGTTTCATAAAAATATATTCACATGTAAGCGATTTGAATTATTCTCTTTAAGAATAACATTGGTTTGGTAATGAATACGTAGGTTTGCTGAAACAAGGAACACAAGCAATTTGTTTTTATGAAAATATAAATAGAACTTAACTAGGCAAAGCCACATACCAAGTTTCATCAATATTCAATCATAATAAGCGCTATATAACATTTCAGTTATTCTCCATAAGAATAACATGGGGCTGAGTAAGCAGGTTTGCTGCAACAAGGAACAAAAAATGTTTTTTTATGGAATTATCAATATAACTCAACCAAGTGAAGCTACATACCAAATTTTATTAATTTATTTTCAAGATTAAGGGAGTCATTAAATTTTATTTATTCTCCATAAGGATAATAATATTGGACAACGAACTGTGTTTAGTACCTACTTTGAATATCTCTGCAACGGTTGGGCGTAGAATCACAATTTAAACACTAAAATGATTGTGTTGTAGAACTGAACAGATTGGTAAAAGCAAATGTGAAGTTTACATTTAAATAAACTGAGAAAAATCCAAAAACCTTTTTCCCATAAGATTAACATGGGAGATTTTATGAGTAGGTTTTTTTGGATTTTCTCAGCAACCACTTAATCTAGGTTAATAATTCAAAATACTATATTATTTGTTTTTATAAGCTCTATAACATGGTCAAAACAAAAATAAAGTTTTTTACAATTTTTGGATGAAAAATGCAAAAAACTGATTTTTGGAAAATGTAAAACCCCCATAAATCCCCCTTCCCATGGTCCGATTTTTCTAGTTTTCGAACTGAAAGTCATGAATGCTATTTTACACATTTGAGCCAAATTTAATCGAAATCGGACGTTTTTTACTCAAGTTATCGCATTCACACACACACACACACACACACACACACACACACACACACACACACACACACACACACACACACACACACACACACACACACACACACACACACACACACACACACACACACACACACACACACACACACACATATCTAAATTTGAACGAATAGTGTTTTTGGCACCTGGGGACCTCAAAACAAAAAGTGATCATGGTCTCGGGCTTAAGTCTTACCATGAGACCTACGGTAATAGCTTCCTCCCTTAGAGGAAATTCGCTAAAAATGGGATGGTGTGGGTCTGTCTGTCTGTCTGTCTGTCTGTCTGCTGTTCTGGGTAACCGCAAAAACTACTGAACCGACTGGGCTGAAACTTTACACAAAGGTAGATCTTGAACCCGTGCTACAAATAGGCCTACTCCCTTCCTTAAAATCCCCTCAGACTACACCCCGTGAACGCTGTAAGTTTCAATGTTTACATTTTCAGAAGCAAGTAAACATCGAGAAACTGTACTGCGAACAGCTGTGGATACCTCCATTTGACAGCTTAAAGAGCAGAAGCAAGAACAGCTGTTTCAAGCTAACTTACAACACAGATATTAGTATTTGTTCATTCGTCTATGGTATCATTTATCTATTTATAAACCAGCTATTTGTAAATGTTTCCGTGCGAAGAACGGGTACATCGGCTAGTAAATAAAAGGTGTTTACTTTTGTTTTACTTTTTTAACCTCGCTTAAAATAAATTTAAACTGTAGCCTTAACTAATGCTTATAAAACTTCCACCCAGAATTAAGAACGTACAAAAGATACATTTTATTTTATTTTTTATTTCTGACTACACTTACACGGTAACTTCAACTTGATATATCGTGCATTTTTGTTTTACCAAAGGAGCCTATCAACATCAATGACAATCTCGAAAGTTAAACCCACTACAAAATCAGTAGACTACAAGACAATACTCAAAACTGAGTGACAAATTGGACAAATTGGATTGTGTTTTAGCTTATAAGTGAATAAGTTTTAGCTAAAGTGAATAATATCGATAACCGTCCAATTGTTTCTTTTTGAGCTAACACAAACATTTTATTAGGTACAATTGTAGTTTATGTAGTCATTGTTAGGTAGGATATCCTGGCAAAAGAAAACAGATTATCATATCATACTAATATTACAAAGCTGAAAGTTTGTGAGTTTGTTTGTTTGTGACTCAATCACGCTCCAACTACTGAACCGATTAAGCTTAAATTTTGTAGGAAGATAGATAATATATCAAAGTTACATGTAGGGCTTATCACGTTTTAAAATTCCTTGTAGAGCTTTGCCCCAGTGGCCACTAAACTTCCCATGTTAATTCTATAGACACTAACATTTACTGAATCAAATTCACTAAAACAGGTCTTCTGAATTTTAGATTAACAACAAGACTAGTGGCTTGAAGGGGCCAAGACCATTTACCTTGTTTCAATGCTATGCCTCCGGTTGTTTTTCCTCTTTGAATTGTGAAAGAATTAAAACAATTTAAGTAAGAACACATGGCAGTTCACAAAAGAGTAGACACTTAATCACATGATTTATTTCAAACAAAGCAGATTGTAAAGGAAAGAAATCATATGTTCAGTATTTGTTATATTTTCATTCGTTCTGTTTACTTCTACCAGATTTATGACTGGTTATTGGGAATGCTGCTTGATGTTATGAGTTATTAAAAGTTTTCATTTATAATTAAGTATTCTAATTACTTTACATGGTGGCAGCGGTGGGATAAACAGTTTATGAGATGGATTTAACACCAGAATTGCTGAAAGAAATAATTAGTACAGTTATAGCAGCAAATAATGCACAAAACAATACAAAACAGGACACCAACTTTCAAGTCAAGCCTCCGGAGCCATTCAATTTTCTAGGCCAATCTACATGGACGAGTTGGATCAAGCGATTTAAGATGTTCCGAAGTGCTACAGGATTATTAGGTAAATCAGAAGATTAGCAGATTAATATGCTCCTGGTATGCTATGGGTAAAGAAGCTGATGAGCTACTGTCCTCAATAGGAATGCCAGAGAAGGAAATAACTACCTTTGACTCAGTCGTAGACAAGTTTGAAGACTATTTCTCTACTAAAAAGAATATTTTCTATCATCGTGCCATAGTCTTGCAAAAAATTCAGGGATCTGAAGGAAAGATTGACCCTTACATTAATGAACTCCATAAGATGTATGAGCGGTGTGAATGGGCATGCAATAACTGTAAAAGTAGAAGCTTTAATGATGAGATTATATTACTCAAACTAGTAACGAGCGTTAAGGATAAAAGTTTGTCAAAACATCTTCAACTCCAGGAAGGATTGACTCTAAATAAAGCAGTACATACAGTACGTCAAGCCGAAGCTTTGGATGAACAAAGAAACATTCCTCAGGATGTCACGGATTCAACTGTGATGGAAGCTACAAGAAGCCTTCCACAGAGAGTTAAGCATGCAATTGGACAGTCAAGGAGAGGAGAGACAGCTGGGAAGTCATCGAAATTTGTTAATCTCAGACGAGGATGCAGTCGTTGTGATTCCAGCCAGTTTCACTCTAAGGAAAGGTGTCCTGCGAGTGACAAGGTATGCTTTAAATGTGGTTTAAAAGGTCACTTTGGTCGGTTTTGCAAAAGTACTAGTAGAGTTACAGCAGACGAGGTAGAGTCATTAAAAGATGATGAAAGTGATATGAAACTTGGTTAAATTTTAATCGAAGAAAACGTGTCAGAAGCAAGGAGATGTGAACCATTTTATGTTAAACTACGCACAAACTGCTTAGGGGTCCTAAATTTCAAAATTGACACGGGTGCAGATGTAAGTTGTATGGGTTTAGATGATGCAAAACTCCTTGGTATCGAAATAAAAAAGACAGATGTTAAGTTGAAAGGTCCCGGTAATGTAACTTTGGAGGTTTTGGGAAGTCAAATGTTAAACTTCAAAGGGGTGACATGATACATGTAGAAGAGATTTTTATCCTCAATAATAAAAAAGAGCCTCTCTTGGGTAGGGTAGGAATATCTGCGTTTGGCCTGATAAAAGACCTTGGTGAGGTTAAATTAACACAAGATTGGATTAATAAGTATCCACGACTTTTTTCTGGCTTGGGTAAATTCAGTGAACCTTATTTCATTAAATTTAGGAATGGTTACGAACCAGTTGATGTAGATGTCCCTCGAAGAATTCCAGTTTCTTTAAAGGAGAAAGTCAAAATTGAACTGCAAAATATTATTGAATCAAATGTTATTGAACCAGTTTCAGAGGCTACGGAATGGTGTTCGCCCCTGGTGGTGGTTCCCAAGAAGTCCGGTGCCATTAGACTATGTGTCGATTTCACTGCCCTAAATAAGTACGTAGAAAGGGAAAGGATAATTTTGCCGTCAGTTGATGAAACATTAGCTCAAATGTCAAATGCTAAAATATTTTCAAAATTGGATACTAATAGTGGGTTCTGGCAGGTAAGCTTGGACGAAGAAAGTGCAAAGCTAAACACCTTTATTACACCTTTTGGAAGGTTTAATTTTAAACGACACCCTTTCGGTATTAATTCGGCTCCAGAACACTTTCAAAGGAAAATTTCAATGGGTTTAGAGGGTCTCGATGGTCTGGCAAATTTAGCCGATGATTTTTGTGTTTACGGAAGCACAAAGGAAGAACATGATGAGAGACTTGATAAAGTGTTGTCACGTCTAATAGAAGCTGGAGTAACACTTAACTCTGAAAAATGTGAGTTCACAAAATCAAAAATAAAGTTTTTGGGTCACATTCTTGAGAACGGACATCTCCGAACAGATCCTGAAAAGACAGCAGCTAAAGAGGCGTTTCCATTTCCACAAAACCAGACTGAGCTAAAACGATTTTTGGGGATGGTAAACTATGTTATGAAGTTATTGCCAAATCTTTCAAATATTGTTAAATCTTTAAATGAACTTCTTTCAAAAAAGAATGACTGCCACTGGACTGACTTTCATGACAAGTGTTTTAAGGAAGTTAAGAAAATGATAGTAAACCCACCTATTCTTCGATTGTATGACCCCTGTTTGTAAACAAGAGTGTGTGCTGATGCGTCAAAATTTGGTCTAGGTGCAATTTTGGAACAGAAATTGAATGACCAGTGCAGGCCAGTGCAGTATGCGTCCAGGACGGTGTCTGACATAGAAATTAGATACGCGAAAATCGAGAAGGAAGCACTATCGCTTACATGGGCTTGTGAAAAGTTTTATTCGTTCATCCTAGGAAAACAGTTTGATCTGGTAACAGATCACAAACCGTTGTTACAGATTTTAGGCCAAAAACCACTAAGTGACCTAACCCCACGACTTCAAAGATTCCGAATGAGGTTAGTGATGTTTGACTACCAAATGAAATACGAAACAGGAAAAAGTTTTTTCGTCCCCGATGCTCTCTCGAGGGCTGCTGAAAATAAAAGAAGAAGATATTCTTGATGAAGATACAGAGCTGTATGTCAATTCTGTTGTGTCTTCTCTATCGTGTACGGACAGTAAACTTGAAATTATTCGACAAGTGGTCAAAGAAGATAAAACATGTGATTTAATATGTAAAGTAATTGACAGCGGAGACTGAACAAACATAAAAAATAAAGAGTTTTTTAGAGAACAAGGGAACTTATGATTCGTTGACGGACTAATATTGAGAGGATTGAGAATTTTCATCCCAAAAAAGCTACGAAGCGACATTCTTGGGCAGATTCATAACGGACATTTTGGGGTTAATAAATGTCTGGCTCGTTCCAGAGAAAGCGTTTGGTGGCCAGGTATATCCATCGAAATAAAAATATTAGTGCAAGATTGTCCCAGTTGCTTAGAAAATCGTGGAAATCCAGCAGAACCATTGCTACCCTCAAGCCTACCTACCCGTCCACGGGAAGTTGTGGGAACCGATTTGTTAGATTATAAGAAGAACATATATATTTGCATGCAAGACTACTTCTCTAAATACATCGAACTAGTATTTCTCAGTGCTGTCAATTAAAATGCCATAAAACGTGCATATTTGTCTATATTCTCACGGCATGGCATTCTGAATGTAGGAAGATCGGACAATGGCACAGCCCTTGTGTCTCATGAGATGGGTAACTTTGCAGCTGAGTTAGGTCTCACAATAGTTACTTTAAGCCCACGCTTTCCTCAATCAAATGGTCAGGCCGAGAGAGCCGTGGAAATCTCTAAGGGAATACTTAAGAAAAATAAGGATCCCTACCTTGGATTGTTGGTTCATCGTGCGTCGCCTTTAGACTCTGGTGTTTTTCCTACAGAGTTACTTTTTGGAAGAAAGATAAGAACTCCGCTACCTTCTATTCCAGAGAAACTAAAACCCGGTTGGCCCGATTTAGATAAATATAGAACTTCCTGCGATGAGAAAGGTAGGAAGAATAAACTTTATTACGATCGTCGTCACAGAGCACGGGACCTTAGGATACTCAAGAAGGGAGATACAGAATGGATTACGGATCTGAGGCGATACGGTACATTTGTTTGTCAAGGTCTTAATGAGCGAGATTACATAATAAAATCTAGTAAAAGTCAGCTAAGAAGAAACAGAAGATTTCTAATACCTGCAAACAAAACGCAACAGGTTGATGGCTCTCCTTGGCTACCGTAAAATGTGATGGAAATAAAAATGAGCAGGAGACAGAGAGAAGAGGAGATTTAGAAGAAACAGATCAAATAGAAGTTAGACAAGAACAATCAAGAATTGAAAATCGCCCATATGGTCGAATGTCAAATGGTCGTTATATCACTAGATCAGGAAGAGAGTTAAAACTATCAAGGCGCTACAACGAATGTTAAGATTCTTTTACTTCCTTGGGAAAGAGGGTGTAAAGGAAACAAATCATATGTTCAATATTTGTTATATGTTCATTCGTTCTGTTTACTTCTACCAGATGTATGACTGGTTATTGGGAATGCTGCTTGATGTTATGAATTATTAAAAGTTTTCATTTATAATTAAGTATTCTAATCACTTTACACAGACGTTTTAAATTTCCATGATATTTAAATGGGAATTAATTACTCCGTACATAATTAATTCAGTATATAATTAATTAAGAAAAATAATATCTTTTCCGAAATGCCATGCCCAGACCTTTAAAATGAAACCCCTCCCAGCTTTCTACAAACTCCCGTTTGCTCACAATTTCATTGTTAAATTTAGGATTACAGAATGTGATTTATAGATTTTGAGTTTATTTATTCGCCTACATTTTGGCTGAAACTAACCACATATGTATCATAATAATGCCCGGAAACGTAAATACAATTTGTTTCGAAGTTCGGAAAAAGACCGATTTAATAAAGTAGCTAGAGTCATGCAACTTCAGAAAAATGGAAATTAGAAAGCTTTAACAAGCAGGCAGGCGCAACACACAGAGCAGAAGAACATCAACTTTGACGTGAAGAGCAAGCTCAGCGGCAGGCCAGTTTGAGAGGAACCAACTGAAATAGCAGAGCAGTGATCTACAGAAACTTATGAGGGAGCTGAAGCTCGCAGGCGAGCTATTGCTGTATGGGCTACTCAACGGTGGCAAACGTTTATTAGAAATACGTGTGGTGTCTTTGAAAATGCTGCCTTTTAATACGATCCGACATTTAGTAAGTTAACATATATAGTTTTAAAGCTATATAGTGAATCGGGTGAATCCACGACGGGAAACAGCTAGTTGAAAATATTTCCTAATAATATTAGTATAATTAATCGATTGTTGTATTATTAATTTTTGTTGCTAAGTAACTATTTTAAAACTTAAATATTTGAATTTTTCCAGGCAAGTTTTTGGACTCCACCTCTTAACATTAGAAGATGTGAGAATTTGTCCTTTATATGTATGATTTTATCCGTCGTAGAAAGTGCTTAACATTCTGAAACCAGTCTCTTAGATTTAGTTGGTAGTTTCAAAGTAAGTCTAGTATTTAGTACACTATTTGTAATAAGTGGTGTTACTATATTTATTGTACAGAGCGATCTCTTTAAGTCGAGATGACGGACTTCCCCCATGGACTTCATGAGTCCTCTCTCTAGTTCCACTTTGGCCCCACCCCCAACCCCCAGCCCGATTAAAGACTATCATCTCGACTATCTCAGGTAATGTAACTATACTTATTAAATGCAGTATTTATGCTGTCAAATATTGATTATTTAGATAATTGTTGTTGATTGTTTTGCAACACTAACATTCTTCCACAGGTCCGGGCCTGATGAGTTGAGGTGCACCAGTTCTCCCCTCTATAGGTGCACGCTCGTTATACGTGCACCTCAAACTCCCTGCTGACGTGCAACAATACTCACCAGAGACGCACTACTGACTATTTGGGTTCTGCTTGACAATCACACACAGACGACGGGCAATCCCCGGCCACACGACATCGTCTCCCTCAGGTAACTGTCGTTACTTCATTAACGGAAATAAGTAGTTTAATGTTATGATTTTTGTTATTAATTAGGCTGGTTTCAGAATGTGTAATAGTTTTGCCCTCCATTGAATGCTAAAGTTAGAAAAAAGTGGTGTAATATATTGTTAAATTTGTTTAATCTTGGTACTTTAACAGTATATTAATAGTTACAGCAACCCATTTTGTGGTGCATCATATAATTACACTTTAGTTTAATGACAATTTGCCATTGTATATTTGTATCATTGTTAGTTCTACTTCAACTTTATAATATATATTTGAAACACCATTTTTAGCGAATTTCCCCTTTAGGGAAAAAGCTATTACTGTAGGCATGTAATGTATCAGAGGTCTACCCCCACCAGGTAGGTATCCTGACAGCTATCTTATAGATAAGCCATTCCAGTCTGGGCAGTCTTAAAGGAACCATGTTTATCTCAGTAGCTACTTAATAATGTGTGCTGTGTTAATATAAAATGTGAGCGTAATTATGTAATAAGTAATCCCATATAACAGTCCTCTACAAGTTTATATCATTGGCGACGAGGCATTTTTTTTTTAATCAGTATAATTGAGTTATTATGAAAGTTATTCCAAAGTCTAGAAAAAGTGAATCTTTTGGTAGGCTTAATCACTCTTCCACTACTACTTGTAAGCTGATTTGGACTTGTAGGTGAAGGTTGAGGAACGGGTGGAGATGGTCGTGGACTGGAACTATTATTAATATGAGGTGGACCAGGTGCGTTTTGATGTGGAACAGGAGTCCGAAAAACTAGGTGGATGTCTTGGTGTTAGTGTTTTGGCAAGAGGTTTTTAGCACTAGGTGTAGGAGTTTCACCACGAGGTTTATGAATATAAGATTCTCTAAGTTGGTTGTCATGGACTTTGTGAGTAATTTTATCAGACAACACTTTTTTCAAATAAACTGACTAATTTTCTTTGTTACTTGTCCTACCACATATTTTAAAACTTGTTTTGGTTTCTTATTAAAGCGATATTTACTTAAGACCTCACTATTTATCAAAAATTAAATTAAAAAAGCTTTTCCTGCTGGTATAATATATTTTAAGTTGTTTCAAAATTTACATGAAATACACATAGAACCTAAAATTATAACATAAATATTCATTATAAAATTACACACGTCCTCCTCATAAATAGCATGAACAATGTTAGTATTTATTTATAGATTATTTTCAATGTAATGTGGGTTAAAATGTTGTTTAAAGGTCAAAAATACATTCATCATGAACATAAGCTGCTCAGGTTATAAAACTCATAAAACAAAACAATGTTAAACATCTCAACCCACGATACCAGACAAAATTCACGATAATAATGTCCAACACTAATCTAGTTTCTTTTTGTTTTTTAACTATTGAGAAACAAAGCTTTTATGGGCCTACAGAAGGTCAGGGCATCACTTAAACAGAATCAACTGCCAAAACCATAAATTAACAGTAGAGCATCCATCAACTAATCAAATCAATTTGGTGGACCACGATTTGTACAAAAAATCAAACACATATTCTATTATATGTTTTGACTACTACTAACTACACAGTAATTTTGAAAAGTAAAAAAAACCTCCATCAGGTAAGTTGAAACTTGTTAAGAAAAATTCAATACAGTAGAGTCATTTTGTATAACCTGATGATTCTTTAGGTTTCTTAAGACTTAAGCCCGAGACCATGATAACTTTTTGTGTTGAGGTCTCCAGGTGCCCAAAACACCATTCGCTCAGATGTATATATATATATATGTTTATGACATAGCATGTATATGACATATAGTTATTACATAGTAACATTTATGACTTTAAGTTCGAAAACCAGGACAATTGGACTATGGAAAGGAGGTTTTAAGGGGGTTTAAAATTTTGTTTAGGTAAAGAGGTTGCGGAGAAAATCCAAAAAACGTATTCATAAAATTTCATCAAACGTATTCATAAAACGTAAATCTTATGGAAAAAAGGTTTTTAGATTTTCCTCAGTTAATTTTACTGAAAACTGCACAGTTGTTTTTACATATAATTTCAGATCCAAAAACAATTTTTTTGGTGTTTACATTGTGATTCAACGTCCAACAATTGCAGAAATATTTAAAGTGCTAAACAAAGTACGTTGTCTAATGTTATCCTTATGGAGAATAAATACAGTTTGATATCACGATTATTTATGTATGAATAGTGATGAAACTTGGTATGTGGTTTTACCTAGTCGTGGTATATTGATATTCGCACAACAAAAATAATTAGTTGTTGATTATCCCTGAAGCAGCGAACCTGCATACTCAGCCCTAATGTTATTTTAAAGGAGAATAACTAAAGTTGTGTATCTCTTTTAATTATGAACCTATATGAATAAAACTTGGTATGTAGCTTCATCTGGTTGAGATATTTTGATAATTGCTTACAATCATATTTCTTATCTTCCTTGTTGCAGCAAACCTGCATACTCAGCTATAATGTTATTTAGAGAATAAATAAAAATCGATATATCACTTATTTAGTTATGCATTTTTAATAAATTAGTTAGTGGCTTTATGTGGCAGTGACAAACACATAAATGCATAGGAAATTCGCTGAGTATGCAGGTTTGCTGCGACGGGGGTATTAGAGTGATGTAAAAAATAATAAAGAACTTAACTGTTGTAAGCCAACGGCATTTACCTACACAGCACATTACAAACGCTTTTAAGAGAAAGCGGTCCTAACGCCTCAAATTTTGTGGACACACCGGAATTTTAACCCGTGACCCCTTGAACTGAACCCGAGATTTTAACCGTTAGGATAAGTGAGATGTCCTGAACAACCTGAATTTTGTTGTCATACAAAACTTAATTTTAAGCGTATCAATAAGGTCTTAATGATTTCTACTTTTGTGAACATTGTAAACATTTGTTAAAATTTGTTTAAGTTTGTTAAGACTTCGATTGTTAAGCCTTAAAAGTTTTGGTGAATGGAAATGACGACGTTTTAATTTCAAAATTAATTAGACATATGTTTAATACCCATCAAAATATTATTTTTTCTTCATAAGACAGCACATACCTAGTTGTTTTCGCCTTAAATAAAAATCACAGGCAAATTTTTTTTAACTAGATTATTCAGGGGTAGTGGGTTTAAAAGTGAATGCGAGTTCAAATTGTTTTGCTGCATAAAGGGTTGTTTAAAGTTTAAATTAGCTTCCAATTTTTCATATCCTGTATAAAAGGGAAATCGTGCTCTAACCATGTCATTGCACTTTTTAATTGCACGTAACGGAAAACGTATGGCTGGGTATCATTCATCGCATAAGGAGTTCACATGTGGTAAAACAAAATAAATTGACAGACTAAATGTAGCTGGAGGAAAATTTATACTAACTTTAATTATGACTATTTTTAGGTTTATTCATGCATTTTGTGGTCAGCCTGATCTTGTCCTTGGCCGGCCACACATGGGAAATAAAGTGTACACTTATTGTAAATTTGTAAATGTTTAATGTTTCTATGTGTCAGTACAAGATTGTGTTTAGTGTTGAAATGTTTTTAAACTCAAGACGATGACAGTATCTTATTCTGTGATACAGCAAGATTTATAATGGGACAAAACTAGTCCCGAAACTAGTAATCATATAAACTAGTGGATTGATGACGACAAGGTATGTTAGCCTTATTTTTTAAGGCTATTTTTAGAAGTGATGGTTACAAAGTTATTCTTAAGAAATTCCATTTTAATTATTTATATACGTATTAAATTTCGTTATTAAAATACGAAAAAGATACAAACATTACATATAAAGTGTATATCTTAATTACAGTTTACATTTTTTAATTATAGATATTGTCCTAGCTTTATAAACTGTAAAAACATGCTGACCACTTTCCTTTAAGCGAATTTCCCCTATGGGGAAGAAGCTATTACCGTAGGACTCATGGTAAGACTTAAGTCCGAGACTATGATAACTATTTGTTTTGAGGTCCCCAAATGCCAAAAACACTATTCGTTCAAATTTATATACATGTGTCCGTGAATGCGATAGCTTGAGTAAAAAACGTCCGATTTCTATGAAATTTGGCTCAAATGTGTAAAATGACAATTCATGACTTTAATTTCGAAAACCAGAAAAATCGGACCATGGTATGGGGGGGTGTATGGGGGTATTAAATTTTCCAAAAATCAGTTTTTTGCATTTTTCACTCTAAAATTTAAAAAAACTTAATTTTGGTTTTGACCATGGGACCTTAAAAAAAATAATAATATGGTATTTTGAATTATTAACTTAAGTTAAGTGGTTGCGGATAAAATCCAAAAAACCTACTCATAAAATCTCCCATGTTAATCTTATGGAAAAAAGATTTTTGGCTTTTCCTCAGTTTATTTTAATGTAAACTTCAAATTTGCTTTTACCAATCTGTTCAGTTCCACAACACAATAATATTGGTGTTTAAATAGTGATTTTACGCCCAACCGTTGCAGAGATATTCAAAGAGCTAAACACAGTACGTTGTCCAATGTTATCCGTATGGAGAATAAATAAAATTTGATATCTCGATTATTATACGAATGTATGTTGATGAAACTTGGTATGTGGCTCCACGTAGTACTGGTATTTTGATATTTGCAAAACAATTTTTTTTTATTACTCCCTTCACAGCAAACCTGCGTACTCAGCCCCCATGTTAATCTTAGGGAGGATAAGTAAAATGTAATGGCTCCCTTATTTATAAACATAAATTAATAAAACTTGGTATGTAGCTTCACTTGGTTGAGTTATATTGATAATTGCATAAAAACCCATTTTTTACTTTTTGCAGCAAATCTGCTTACTCAGCCCCCATGTTATTCTTATGGAGAATAACTAAAATGTTATATAGCGCTTATTTATGATTGAATATTGATGAAACTTGGTATGTGGCTTTGCCTAGTTGAATTCTATTTGTATTTGCATAAAAATTAATTGTTTGCGTTCCTTGTTTCAGCAAACATACGCACTCATTACCAATGCTATTCTTATGGAGAATGATTCAAAACGCTTATATGTGAATATATTTTTATGAAACTTGGCATGCGGCTTTATGTGGTATTAAGACATACATTATGCATTGGATATTTACTGAGCATGGAGGTTTGCTGCGACGGGGGTATTTACAATTCACGGCGAATATAGGTAATAAACTATCATTAGTGTTTGCCAATTATTCTGTAACATCCCGGACATCAACTTGGTATCCTTTACCTCATATTAGGCAGTTAGGACAAATCATTGGCAAAATAAGGTTTAGCGGAAAATTGTACTGACATGTTGCCAGGTTACAGCGCCTTATACGAGCATATAGCTCAATCTGAGTGGGTAAGTGATCGGTTCAACTATTCCCACATTCTCGTACCTCTTTTTTATTTAAATTTTGAATTAATTAGATACATCTGTGGTGTCACGTAATGAATGCTGCAGAATCTGTTCCTCTCTCTCTCTCTCTTGTTACTACTATTTAAGAGTAAAAAATATTAAAAAAACACTTATATATATCTTTAGATTTAAAGGGATATAACTTTTAAGTTTGTTTTGCAGTTGATTTTGATCCGTTATATTTTACCAGACACACAAAGCGAAGTCACTTTTAATCGTGAATAGAATACTACAATTCTATTCACTTTTAAAAAAAAGTGGGCTCCATTTTTTTAAAATCATTTTGCAGTGTTAAAAGATGTATATTTGTCATAGGCCACAAACTAAACTTTTTGTACTTAAGTAAAATATGAGGTAGGCCGATAATTTATTTAAAGATTTGCTTTCTTATTGAAACTTGTCCGTTTCTTACACCAAAATAAGCGGTATGCTTTCCAAATGACCCTACGTGAATGTTATTTTAGTTTCTCGTTTTTAATTTACTAAACAATAGTTGAATACTTCCTAAAGTATAAAATTTACCAACTTATTAAATCTTTTTGAAGCAAAATTAATAACGTGAATAACCTTTATCTTTTGAAATTTTTTTTCCTACGATCCGCGTGTCTATTTACCTCTCGTCCCTTGCTTAAACTGGTGTTGATTATATTAATAAATAAAGATAAATGGAGAAGACACCCTTTTAGTAGCCACCCTTAAAAATGAATGTTCTACAGACTTTCTGACGCTAGCACACGGTGCGGCCGCTACTGATAAAACGGACATAAACTCTGGCGGATAACATTTCCAAGTGTGAAATCTTCAGCTGATAACTCTCAGTGACATCTCATCCACTCCGTAGAAAAGTGGCTACTATCCTTATTTTATATGGTATTTTTCATGTACTTTACGTTAAATTTCTTATACAAATTCTTAATGTAATACGCAGCTCATTGGTATTGATTTACCATTGAAATATAATAACAAAATTAGGACCTGTTGCTGTTTATTTAGTCGAATGTGTCTAGTTGATAATCACAAGAAAACCTATTAAAACTATGATGACTAAACTAACAGCCAAAAATACATACCTGTGCTCCAAAATAATATTTTTAAACAGAACTTCGTTAAGTATGGACCAAATTTGATGATTGATGTATTAACAATCTGCTTTGATCCGCAGCTAATCAAAATTTATCTCAATTTTCGATTATCCCATTCTCAAAGTCCAGTCCACCCTCTAAGACCGTCTCATAAGAATGGTTTTGGATATGGGATATCCCAATTTTAATTCCAAGATGGTCTATGATTGTACAAATGGGTCAATTTTTAGAAGGTTTTCTCGACAGATATATTTTTACAAATTACTTAATATTCAGTATGAAGTTGACATTTTCTGCAGATATTATTCAACCAAAGTAAAATATATTCAATGGTAAAAACATATTTTTAAATATGTTTATATGTTTATTACTATAAATTAAATATTTTTACGATCGAGTTTGGAAACAAAACATGAAAAGCTAAAAACACTTACCTCTTACATTAGATTCTTTGATTACAGGTCTAGAGATAAAAACTACATAGTCACACAGGAACAAAATTGATAACATCTTTAATAAAGGAAGTGCAGTAAAGACGGCGGTAACTCCAACCATTACCAGGCGAGGGGTCAACAAATAGATAAGTTGCTAGATTGCTAGTTGCAATCTTGGTTAGTGATCTAGATGGATGAAATGAAATAAACTTAGTGGTTTCATCCAGTTAACCTCAATGTAAAATACCCCCGTAGCAGCAAACCTGCGTACTCAGCGAATTTCCAATGCATATAAATGTATCTTAATACCACATAAAGCCACATACCAAGTTTCGTCAATATATATATATATTCATAAATAAACTATTTATGACATTTTAGCGAGTTTCCCCTGTAGGGAAGAAGCTATTACTGTAGGTCTCATGGTAAGACTTAAGCCCGAGACCATGGTAACTTTTCGTTTTGAGGTCCCCAGATACCCCCCCAAAATACCCCTTCGGATAAGTCGATCTGTCTGGTTTTCGAACTTAAAGTCACAAATGCTGCTTTACACGTTTATACCATATACATATATGATACCATATACATACACGTTTACACACACACACACACACACACACACACACACACACACACACACACACACACACACACACACACATATATACAGTTTTTAACGAATAGTGTTTTTGGCATCTGTGGACCTCAAAACAAAAAGTTATCATGGTCCTGGGCCTAGGTCTTACCATACCGACTACGGTAATAGCTTCTTCCCTATAGGGTAAATTCGCTAAAAGCAAGGAGGTTTACTGTATAACTGGAGGTAACACTGCTTCAATATTTTTGTCGTAAAATTTTTCTCGTTCTTTAAACTATCCTAATGTGTTGTTTTACTCCTATAAGTGAAACAACTCTTGCAAATCACTGGAATAAAAGTAGTAAAAGTTGGAACAAATTCAGTTATTTCGTTTAATCTATGCATCTACTCTTGCCATGAAATATGATAAATTATGAGCAAATAAACTAATTAAAGTTTATTAATGTTCAAATCATGAGTTGGTATTGGTTTGAGTCACTTCGTCGACTCGTTCAATTTCAGCGAGTAGTTCTTTCCCTCACCAACATTTGCAAAGAAGGGCTCGCAATTTTGTTCATCAGTGTTGCCTCCAGTATTACCAATAGAACTCCTTGTAAAAAAGAACTGACTCTCGACGTATTTACACTTACTTTCTAACGTTTTTATTTCATATCAGGTTGTATTTGTAGACGGATTAAACAAAATTATGTTTTACCGGATTCCTACTTCAAAACATGTTTTTAAATAGTAGGGAATAAATTATCAAATGCGTTTTACATTAAATAGAATAGAATACCTGCAATCTAAAACGCATATACATTTATTTGGACGTCATACTTCGTCCGTGATGGAAATTGCCTACTTCTACGTTTGGTACAGAAATAAAAATATACCAGTGGCTTACGGGGGCTATAGCCCCTAACATATGGTTTTTGTGTAACAAATTATGGTTCATTTTGCTTATTAATAAAAACATATTTCCATAAGAAAGTCATTGGATCTTTGAAGTCCAGTGGGGCGTAGCCCACGTAAATTTTTACATTTCTGATATTTTTCCCACCGTCCTTGGCCCTCAAGCTTTAAAATGAATCTTCATAACCTAACTTCACTTCTTCCTATCTCGAGATATTTCGTGGGGACCGATTCGGACCGATTCGGCTTACGGAATTAAATATATATATATATATATATATATATATATAGATATAATGGTTAATATGGTTATATAATAAAATATAAACAGCATAAACTCTTAAATCAACGAAACAGACAGTACTGAAGTTGGTGAAACTAATTATGTGTTGGGCATTTGAATTCACTACACAATAGTGATAAAAACTATCAATTTCAAAATACGTCCATTCGTCAGAACTGATATCACTACAAGAGAGTGTGCAATTGTATCTGCATTTTAACATGCACCCTAACAGATAAAATAATATAATTACGTTTGTAAAAGGAATAAGAGAAGATTTAGAATCTTAAATGTTTTGTTTGAAAACAACACAAATAAGGACTTCGTTTATCTTCTTCGCGATGGTGCTATGAAGAGACTGATTACCTAGCTAAAGTCGGGTCGCTGAGTAAGGTGAAAGTAATTCAGTTTCAAAATCTTTGACAGGAGAAGCAAATACTTTGGAAAAACTAGTAAAGATCTGTCTTAACTCACACCATTTGATTGCGTATATCTTACACAAGTTTTATTATGTAAATACCGCTTATCAGTGGTCCAACTTTAATATGATTTTTTAGTCAAATAAAACACTATATAGGTTTGTACAAAATATGCCTTTAAACTTTGGCACTCGATATAAAATATGTCAATTAATTTTCCTAACCTAAAACGAACTAGGATTAGTCAGATTTTGTCAGTTTGAAAGATACCATGAAGGTAATAAATAATTTCTTGAGTAGAAAGAATAATAACGGGAGTGAGTGAGGTAGAAAGTAATAACGAGATAATCCCACTAACATTTCCCGTGTCTGAAATCGGATTCACTTAAGTACCCTCTGATAACTTTAAACGCTCTTGTCACTGCACTGTTTCAAAATTAATTTTCTTTCAGTTTGAATAACTTTGAATTCAAGGATCATTATTGAGAGAAAGGTGATTTCAACACGTAACGTAATGAACTAAATTTGTAATTGAAACATAATTTATACAATTAATATAAAATTAATACGCTTAATTTTGTATTGTAACTATTAATTTAATTTTTATTTACGTAAATGACTTGAACCTGTAAGGAGCATTGAAATAATGACATTTATTATTGAAATAGTCAAAAAGGGTTGACATTGTACAAATCTATGATTAAATAAAAGACACAGTTAAACAGTTTGAAATCTATTTATATAGCAACTTTAATTACTTTGATTTAAGAGTCTTCATCACCTGAAGTTGCCGGACGCCATCTTGGTGTTTTGTTCCATAAGGCCAATGTTAACTTTGTGCCTCCGTTATTCCTCACTTAATCGTCACAAACAATTAATTTTGGTGTCAAATTAAAGGTTTCCTCGTCCTCTAGGGAAATACAATAGTCGAATTTGGATTTTGATACAAATTAATGAGAACATGTACAGTGTTTCAATTCAAAATTACACTACTTATTATGCGACTATAGTACACAAATTAAAAAAATCGATATTGTATTTCTCTAGAGGACGAGAAAACCTTTAATTTGACACCAAAATGAATTGTATGTGACGATCAGGTGAGGAGTAATGGAGGCACAAAGTTAACATTGGCCTTATGGAGCAAAACTCCAATATAGCGTCTAGCAACTTCCGGTGATGAAGACTCTTCAAGACACACCTCATCTAGTTTAAACAGTTTTATAAATTTAGTTTATGTCAGTTTTGCTAGCTCGGAACTGGAGGAGAAGTATTTTGGTAGGACTGTGACTGGGTTGGGTTGGCTGGGCCCTGTTTGGGAGGGCTCTGCAGTGTCCGTGTGGTCCTGAAGGCCGACCCACCTGGTAGACAACGATGCAATGTTTGGTACTTGGTAGTCATTGTTTTGAACTGGGACTCCTTCACCCTAGAGCCAATTCGCCGAAGCCCCTCCATCCTAAGGCAACTGGATCCTCCGGTTAATATTAACAGGACAGGTGAAAAATGATCAAGAGGAAATGTGATGGGGAAAGTATCCAGGTTCCCAAAGGCCTTAACCCCCAACACATAGGGTGGTGTGCACAGGCTGACTACTCTGAGATTAGAAAAAATAGTATTAAATTGTATTTTAGTTCAAGGCATTTACATGAGCAAATCCTAATCTGATGACCCTAGACAGCCAGATGAAGGAAACCCCTAACGCGTAAGGTGGTAGTGGGAGCCAGACCAGACCCTAAAGACCCAATACAGTCAGATATAGAAAACCCCTAACACAGACGTTGGTGGGGGGAGCCAGACCCCACAAAACCACAACCACAAGACACCATACCCTAATTATCAAAGACAGCCAAATAAAAGAAACCCCCAACACAAAGGGTGGTGGCAGGAGCTAGACCACAACCTAATGATCCAAAAAAGCCAGATGAAGGAAACACCCTAACACAGAGGTTGTTGGGACAACATAACAACCCTGATGTTGTCCTTAACATCAACATAACATCAAGATAACAACCCTCATAGATAACATCCATCAAGATAACATCAAGATAAACATCAAAATAACAACCCCCATAACAACCTTATGATCCAAGACAGCCAGATAAAAGAAACCCCATAACACAGAGGGTGGTGCGAGGAGCCAGTCCACAACCCGATGACCAAAGACAGCCAGATAAAAGAAACCCCATAACACAGAGGGTGGTGCGAGGAGCCAGTCCACAACCCGATGACCCAAGACAGCCAGATGAAAGAAACCCCATAACACAG
Organism: Allygus modestus; assembly: GCA_963675035.1. Taxonomy (NCBI): domain Eukaryota; kingdom Metazoa; phylum Arthropoda; class Insecta; order Hemiptera; family Cicadellidae; genus Allygus; species Allygus modestus. Next base: position 197,282,111 of record OY776112.1, read on the forward strand.
AGGGTGGTGCGAGGAGCCAGACCACAACCCGATGACCCAAGACAGCCAGATGAAAGAAACCCCATAACACAGAGGGTGGTGCGAGGAGCCAGACCACAACCTGATTACCCAAGACAGTCAGATGAAAGAAACCTCCGTACTTAGAGGGTGGTGCGAGGAGCCTTAACCACAACCTGATGACCCAAGACAGCCAGATGAAGGAGATCCCTAACACAGAGGTTTTTGGGAGGAGCCAAACCACAACCTTATGATCCAAGACAGCCAGATGAAGGAAATCCCTAACACAGAGGTTTTTGGGAGGAGCCATAACAACCTTATGGTCCAAGACAGCCAGATGAAGGAAATTCCTAACACAGAGGTTTTTGGGAGGAGCCATAACAACCTTATGGTCCAAGACAGCCAGATGAAAGAAACCCTCGCACCACCCTCTAAGTACGGAGGTTTCTTTCATCTGGCTGTCTTGGGTCATCAGGTTGTGGTCTGGCTCCTCGCACCACCCTCTGTGTTATAGGGTTTCTTTCATCTGGCTGTCTTGGACCATAAAGTTGTGGTATGGCTCCTCCCAAAAACCTCTGTGTTAGGGAATTTCCTTCATCTGGCTGTCTTGGGTCATCAGCTTGTGGTTAAGGCTCCTCGCACCACCCTCTAAGTATGGAGGTTTCTTTCATCTGGCTGTCTTGGGTCATCAGTTTGTGGTCTGGCTCCTCGCACCACCCTCTGTGTTATAGGGTTTCTTTCATCTGGCTGTCTTGGACCATAAGGTTGTTATGGCTCCTCCCAAAAACCTCTGTGTTAGGGATTTCCTTCATCTGGCTGTCTTGGACCATAAGGTTGTTATGGCTCCTCCCAAAAACCTCTGTGTTAGGGATTTCCTTTATCTGGCTGTCTTGGATCATAAGGTTGTGGTATGGCTCCTCCCAAAAACCTCTGTGTTAGGGATCTCCTTCATCTGGCTGTCTTGGGTCATCAGATGAAGCCAGATGAAGGAAATTCCTAACACAGAGGTTTTTGGGAGGAGCCATAATAACCTTATGGTCCAAGACAGCCAGATGAAAGAAACCCTCGCACCACCCTCTAAGTACGGAGGTTTCTTTCATCTGGCTGTCTTGGGTCATCAGGTTGTGGTCTGGCTCCTCGCACCACCCTCTGTGTTATAGGGTTTCTTTCATCTGGCTGTCTTGGACCATAAAGTTGTTATGGCTCCTCCCAAAAACCTCTGTGTTAGGGATTTCCTTCATCTGGCTGTCTTGAATCATAAAGTTGTGGTATGGCTCCTCCCAAAAACCTCTGTGTTAGGGAATTTCCTTCATCTGGCTGTCTTGGGTCATCAGCTTGTGGTTAAGGCTCCTCGCACCACCCTCTAAGTACGGAGGTTTCTTTCATCTGACTGTCTTGGGTCATCAGGTTGTGGTCTGGCTCCTCGCACCACCCTCTGTGTTATGGGGTTTCTTTCATCTGGCTGTCTTGGGTCATCGGGTTGTGGTCTGGCTCCTCGCACCACCCTCTGTGTTATGGGGTTTCTTTCATCTGGCTGTCTTGGGTCATCGGGTTGTGGACTGGCTCCTCGCACCACCCTTTGTGTTATGGGGTTTCTTTTATCTGGCTGTCTTTGGTCATCGGGTTGTGGACTGGCTCCTCACACCACCCTCTGTGTTATGGGGTTTCTTTTATCTGGCTGCCTTGGATCATAAGGTTGTTATGGGGGTTGTTATGTTGATGTTAATCTTGATGTTATCTTGATGGATGTTATCTATTGGGGTATCTTGATGTTATGTTGATGTTAAGGACACAGAAGTTTTTGGGTGGAGCCATACCACAACCTTATGATCCAAGACAGCCAGATGAAGGAAATCCCTAACACAGAGGTTTTTGGGAGGAGCCATAACAACCTTATGGTCCAAGACAGCCAGATGAAAGAAACCCTATAACACAGAGGGTGGTGCGAGGAGCCAGACCACAACCTGATAACCCAAGACAGCCAGATGAAAGAAACCTCCCTACTTAGAGAGTGGTGCGAGGAGCCTTAACCACAACCTGATGACCCAAGACAGCCAGATGAAGGAAATCCCTAACACAGAGGTTTTTGGGATGAGCCATACCACAACCTTATGATTCAAGACAGCCAGATGAAGGAAATCCCTAACACAGAAGTTTTTGGGAGGAGCCATACCACAACCTTATGATTCAAGACAGCCAGATGAAGGAAATCCCTAACACAGAGGTTTTTGGGAGGAGCGACACCACAACCTTATGATTCAACACAGCCAGATGAAGGAAATCCCTAACACAGAGGTTTTTGGGAGGAGCCATACCACAATCTTATGATCCAAGACAGCCAGATGAAGGAATTCCCTAACACAGAGGTTTTTGGGAGGAGCCATAACAACCTTATGGTTCAAGACAGCCAGATGAAAGAAACCCTATAACACAGAGGGTGGTGCGAGGAGCCAGACCACAACCTGATGACCCAAGACAGCCAGATGAAAGAAACCTCCGTACTTAGAGGGTGGTGCGAGGAGCCTTAACCACAAGCTGATGACCCAAGACAGCCAGATGAAGGAAATCCCTAACACAGAGGTTTTTGGGAGGAGCCATACCACAACCTTATGATTCAAGACAGCCAGATTAAGGAAATCCCTAACACAGAAGTTTTTGGGAAGAGCCATACCACAACCTTACGATCCAAGACAGCCAGAAAAAGGAAATCCCTAACACAGAGGTTTTTGGGAGGAGCGACACCACAACCTTATGATCCAAGACAGCCAAATGAAGGAAATCCCTAACACAGAGGTTTTTGGGTGAAGCCATACCACAACCTTATGATCCAAGACAGCCAGATGAAGGAAACCCCCTAACACATAGGGTGGTGGGAGGAGCTAGACCACAACCTAATGATCCAAGGCAGCCAGATGAAGGAACCCCATAACACAGAGGGTGGTGGAAGGAGCTAAACCACAACCTAATGATCCAAGACAGCCAGATGAAGGAAACTCCGTAACACAGAGGGTGGTGGGAGGAGCTATATCACAACCTAATAATCCAAGACAACTAGTTGGAAGAGATCCCCTAAAACAGAGATTAGTGGGAGGGGCCAGATCATAAACTAATGATCCAAGACAGCCAGATGAAGGAAACCCCCTAAAACAGAGGGTGGTAGGAGGAGGCAGACTACAACCTAATGATCCATAACAGCCAGATGGAGTAAACCCCGTAACACAGAGGTTGGTGGGGGGGGGGCTAAGACCATAACCTAATGGCCCAAGACAGCCTGATGAAGAACAATTAGCAAACGTGAACATTGAAAACCTATGATTCAAAAAAATAAATGTGAAGAAGACAAAATAATTATTATACATTAACACAATTATAATTATAACTGAGAAATTAAATAGGCACAATATAAAAACCTTTTAAAGAGTTGATACTTCAAACCATTTTACTATCAGCTGTCGTTGCACTGGAATAATCTCAGTTGGGGCTGAATATCATATTTCAATCTTAATATATAAAATCCAAATACCACTGACTGACTGATTCACTTACTCACTCGCTCATCACGAAATCTCAAAAACCACAGAACGGATTGCAATGAAATTTGGAACATACCTTCCTCTTGGGTCTTAGGTGCTCACTAAGGAAGCGTTTTAAGAAATTCACATAGGGCTCCACCCCACGGGGAGTCAAAGTTCCAATCCTGTATTATTCTTATGGACATTCACTTTAAGTTTGATTTGATGAAAATACAAACAGCTGATTTTGATTCGTAGTAGCTCCACGGGATAACTACAGAATGCAGAACACACAACTGGCATAGTTTTTATAAATTATTATTTGCAGGGCAAATAATAGACCTGCGTGAACAAATAAATTGGAGAACTTAAGTGACGCTTTTGCCCTTATACAACCTTTTATCGAATTTTTGGTGTACAATAATCCACATAGAGCTCAAGGACTTTAAATAGACTTCAAACTTTAAAGTTTGTTCAGTGGATGAGGCACACCAACTGCCATTAGTTTTTCTAATTTGTTTAACATCCAACCATAACCATAAGTTACGTTAACCGTAAACTCTTTTTTTATTACAAACGCTCGTAAAATCGTGCATAGGAGTTTAAACATAGAGTACTCTTTCAGCCTAGCCCTATACAATTACTACTTATACTATACTCGTTTTTAATACAGGGCATTTAATGCAAGGCAATACAATTTAACAGTCTCATAAGCCATCAGCAAGAGAATGGGGAGCACTACGTACAGTATACAACTTTTTTTGAGAGAGGTTTCAAATAAAATATTTTGGGAGGCAGAAGTAAAATTCTAAGTTCGTTAGCCTTCTGGCCTGTCAAGCCTCAAGACAGGACAAAGCACGCGATGTTCTCGTTATACGCAAGTTCCATATCCTCAATTACATTTATTACATTTACAACATATTTGTCCGGTTCAGGTGGTCCACGTGACAAGCAATCGATTTCATTAAACGAGTTTCCAGATTTTACTTTCAAATCTCATCGGTACGATCAAAACTTATTAGTTAAACAAAAATCAAGCAATTGTAAAATACAAATCAAGTATGAAACTGGACTAAACAATTGCCTAACTGCAGCGTAGGATTTTCCATTTCATGAACCGAAGTTTTTGGAAAATATATTATGTATACAGATACCCTCGATCTGTGCTACTATCTAATATATAAATAAATACCCCCGTCACAGCAAACCTGCGTACTCAGCGAATTTCCAATGCACAATATTTGTCTTAATACCACATAAAGCCGCATACCAAGTTTCATAACAATATTCTCACATATAAGTGATTTAAAATATTCTCCATAAGAATAACATTGGTAATGAGTACATAGGTTTGCTGAAACAAGGAACACAAACAATTGGTTTTGATACAAATATAAATAGAATTTAACTAGGCGAAGCCACGTACCAAGTTTCATCAATATTCAATCATAAATAAGTGCTATATAACATTTTAGTTATTCTCCATAGGAATAACATGGGGGCTGAGTAAGCAGGTTTGCTGAAACAAGGAACAAAAAAATGGATTTTATGCAATTATCAATATAACTCAACCAAGTGAAGCTACATACCAGTTTTTATTAATTTATGTTCATAATTAAGGGAGTCATTACATTTTACTTATTCACCATAAGAATAACATGGGGGCTGAGTCCGCAGGTTTACTGCTAAGGTATCAATACAAAATCAATTTGTTGTGCAAATATGAAACCACTACTACGTGAAGCCACTTACCAAGTTTCATCAACATCATAAATAATCGAGATATCAAATTTTATTTTTCTCCATAAGGATAACATTGGACAACGTTCCGTGTTTAGCACTTTGAATAACTCTGCAACGGTTGGGCGTATAATCACAATTTAAACATCAAAATGATTGTTTTGTGGAACTGAACAGACTGGTAAAAGCAAAAGTGAATTTTACATTAAAATAAACTGAGGAAAAGCCAAAAACCTTTTTCCCTTAAGATTAACATGGGAGATTTTATGAGTAGGTTTTTTGTTTTTCTCCGCAACCACTTAACCTAGGATAATAATTAAAAATACCATATTATTTGTTTTTTAAGCTCTATAACATGGTCAAAACCAAAATTAATTTTTTTTTTTATTTTAGGGTGAAAAAATGCGAAAAAAAGTTTTGGAAAATTTAAAACCCCCATAAACCCACTTCCCTTGGTTTAATTTTTCTGGTTTTCGAACTTAGACATGAATGTCATTTTACACTTTTAAGCCAAATTTCATTGAAATCGGACGTTTTTACTTTCTCCCCGATTTTGATTAAACTTTAGTGGTTTGTAGCGCTTTAGGTTTTCAACAAAATGACACCACCCGCATTTGTGGAAAAATTCGGGTTCAGAAATTACAGGACTAAAAACATAAAAAATTCGGTTTTTTTATTTTTCATGAAAAAAAACATAAATGTTAAAAAATATTCCTATTCACCATCCAAAATAGGTCAAAAAACTAAATGAATTAGTAATTTGAATTACTATTTTACGATCGCTAGTTGCGGAGAAAATTGACATTTTCATTTAGCGGTAAACGCAGTACGTTGTCCAATGTTATTCTTATGGAGAATACATCAAAAACTATTTATCTCTTATTTACTGATCAATTTAATTTACTGATTAATTTCATGCAGGTCAAGTTAGCATTGACCAACAGAGGATGCTCGAAATATGTTGCCATTTAACCCTGAGGGACAAGGGGGCATTTCCCCTCTCAAAACCACTGTGTGTAGCAATGGATTCTATAGTGCCTCCCAAAAAGGGATTTGGGTGGATATTTCTGAAAACAACTATTTCAGACAATTTTCTGTACATTCATCTATACTTCATATTCTATATTTAGTAAATAAAAAATAATTGTTTCATTAAAGTTTGGCTAAAAGGGAGAAAGTATGTGTCAGTTTCCTGATACCGTTTATTTACTTAAGTTATCGCATTCACTGACACATTTAACAACCATTATATATACCATATATATATATGTATATATATATATATATATATATATATATATGTATATATAAATTTGAACGAAAAGTGTTTTTGGCATCTGGGGACCTCAAAACAAAAAGTTATCATGGTCTTGGGCTTAAGTCTTACCATAAGACCTACGGTAATATCTTCTTCCCTATAGGGGAAACTCGCTAAAAAGTATGTATTTAAAATATCTTAAATTTACAATACAATTATTTAAGTTTTATTGAAAATAAAGGTTCCTTTAGTGGTCCACATTTGATGGTTCACTAGTATGTCACTATGCACTGGGCTGCTGTCACACGGAAAGCAAAGTGGAGGATGTTCTGTAAAGGATATTTTAAGCGTCCTTTGAAATTTAGAAAATATAGTAAAAGTCTTTATAAATAGAAAATATTGATGCAATTTAATAGTAATGGCAACATTGTGCTAGTTGTGCTAGTTATCTACATATTAAGATATAAGTATTTCTTCATCACGTTTACCATCCTCACACTTTTAAAAGTAAAAAAAATCAATGCAAACAATTCAGGATATAGGTTTTGTGTATGGGATATTTATGTTACTATTCCAACAACGTTCATGATGATAGCAATAATTTTAATTACTCACCTAGTAAGATAGCTAGACTTTACCTAGACTTTAGACTTTACCTACAAAATAAATTAAAATTGTAAATAATAATGCAGTTATAATTTTTTAAACTTCAACTGCCCTTCATCATAGGCTATTCACCTGTGCGGTGCACTAAAGACTACGAAATACCGTAACGGCATTAGTCACATGGGCAAGCCAGAGGTGACCGCTCATGATCTTCCAGGAGTCGGCCGAGACCAGGATCGAACCGGCCTCGTCTGACTTGCTAGTCAGACACTTTACCTCTGAGCTACCGCGCCTAGTTTTACATTCTGAGAACTGAGAGTCAGAATATAGTTGAATTAGAGTTGTTTCCCTACCTTATTTATATAGCAGAAAAGCTTACCATTGCATAAATTGTGGAGAACAATTTGAGTTTACTCTTTTATTACACAATGACACTTTGTATTTAACGTTGGTATACATTTTAAAGTTTATGTGGTTGCTGCGGGAATCAAACCCATTCCCTCTTGCACAAAAGTCCAAAACGGTATCTATTAGCACAGTAAATGGTATTACAGTTTCTGTGCCGTTAGGCTAGCGAGTCACTAAAACAACAACCTAGTTATATCACGTATCATTTCTTATTTGCTGTAAAATAAAGGACTGTATTATATTTTGTTTATTTTAAAGCATTTAATGTAGGTGCTATGGATAATCCTTCTTTATTTTAGTAATTTTAAAAATAAAACTCTAATTTATTAAGTATGACGATCGCAAAATTTAGACATGCTAAACTATTCACTTAATGTATTTTGTACATCGTTACCTCTATATTTACAATGTTTTGACATCGTCATGCTAACTCGGTATTTCCTGATGAATAGCGATGAAGATAGGAAAGACTAAAGTAACAAAAGAGATAAGATCTTTAATAAGAGAAGCGCAGTAAAGGCTACCGTTAGCAGGCAAGCAGTCAATAAATAGTGATAAGATGCTAGATTAAAGAGGCAACGAGTGAATAGACAACTATTGGAAATTTACTGGTTCTATTAAATGTAATTGACTGTCTCGAAATAAGGAAGGTTGATCATTTTAAACTATCTGTATTTATTTTTAACTGACTCTTTTTTATCTCGGGTGATGGAATTTTATGGTTTATTTTGTGGAATATCTTGTGACATTTTGCCCGCAAATTAAAACATAAACAAGCGATTCTAGACGCATACTTATAATAATAAGTGGCAAAAACTAAGTAAATCATAGCTGTGCCAAATAGCAAGGTGGAACCAACTGAACTGAACAAGTAATAAATATATAAACAACAGAAGATGACGTAAATTTGCTAATTTGATTACTATATGTATTTTAAATCACCTAATTTTTAACCAACTTTTAGTTAACATCGAGCTTGACAATAAATATTATATTTTGCCACTATTAGTATATAAGTTATATTTTGAAAATCATCTGAAATTAGAACTCTTTAACCTAACTTACTCTTCTACGGGTGGTTCAATTATTGATATCGATCTTGAAAGATGAGGATAGAAGCTGTGTAATAGTTTAATTTGGTGTTGTTTATGAATCTCAGACCTTCACGTATTTTACCCATTTTTCACCGTAAAGGTTATTTTATTTTGACGGTTTAAATTGTTTTCACTCATGACCCCACTAAAACGGAAACGTATTCGCCCCTGCATGTTATTCATATGGAAGAGAGTTTTATTTGGTTTATGTCACATGTGTGTTTTCTTAATTTAATTAATTTAGATAAACAGCTGTTATAAGGAGTAAATCTCACTACAGATTGGCATTAATTTGTTTACAATTTTTCTACTCTGAATTTTTATCCCGTTGTAAAGACTAGCAGCTAGTAAAAGATAACATAAAAGACAACAATTAAATAGTTTGAAATCTGTTTCTATAGATACTCAAGCCACTTTGATTTGCTGAATAAATCATTTGCGGAATAAATCCTCGAGTAAAAACAGTTTTCAAAGTTTAGTTTATACCAGTTTTGCTAGTTATGAAAAATGAGCTGAATGAGAAGGATGATGGTAGGACTGGTGGGGTTGGTTGGGCGCTGTGTGGGAGAGCACCGCCGGGTGGGGTGTCTGCAGTGTCCGTGTGGTCCTGAAGGCCTACCCACTTGGCATACAACGATGACGCTCAATGTTTTATAATCATTGTTTTGACTGGGACTCATAACATCAGAGCCAATCCAGCAAACCCTACTGCCATCCACCGGCAACGGATCCTCCGGTTAATGTTGATAGAACAGATGACAAATGATAAAGAAGATTAATGATCAAGAAGGAATGTAATGGGGAAATAAACCTGGTCCCCAAAGGCCAAAACACCCAACACAAAATGGGTGAACGAAAACAAAAAAATAAATTTGAAGAAGAAGACTAAAGATTTATTACAAACTAACCTCAAGAACAGAATTATAACTGAGAAATTAAATAAGCAAAATTCAACAAAATTCTAAAACAGTTGGTACTTAAACTATGTAATAAACAGCTGTATTTAACAAGTTTACCGCCAACAAAAACCATAACCATAAGTCCAACCATAACCATAAGTTACGTTTACCATGGTAAACTCTGGTTACATTTGCAACAGTTCATAAATTATGTTGATAAACATATAATAGTAATAATAAAGTAGGCCTATATAAATAATTATGCAACAAGGTACAAGTCCCAGATAGGCTATATAACATTTAAAGTGCCCTCATAAAAACTCAATTAGGCCTATGCATAATTTCATATATATATATTTCATATATATATGAAATATATATATATATATATATATATATATATATATATATATATATATAGTACTGTACATTCATAAGCCTATCCATATAATATTTATGTATAACTCACCCCATATAGAATATCACCATAACCTTATTCAACATATGTTAATGTAAACTACTTCAAACACAAATTTTAATTGAATCTGATCTCAAATAATTTTACCAAGCCATACATTTTATATAATAATCCTATTTAAATGAAAGTGAAACATCAGTGATGGTATTGTTGTATGGGTGAAGCCTAAAGTACGTTCTCTTCTAAAATGACTGGCCTAGGTATTGGTAAATGTGAGCATTGTCTCAAATTGAGTAAATCTCCACTTAAATAGTGTATTGAATATAATAATTTCAATCTTTTCAAATAAGGAGAAGAGCTGAAACCATAAAGACCATCCCTTTTCAATCAGACCATGAAGCAATGGTTTTCAGCGAAGAGAAATGTGCAGCTTGGTAAACCAAATCCAAACCTACATTAAGTTTATAGACTAGACAATATCAGAGTTAGGGTGGATTGAGTAGCTCTAATCCAGTCCAAAATCTTACAATTTAGTTTGATGGACAATCTTACAATCCAAATCAAAAGAACTCATTTGGTATTTTTTTAATATCAGTGAATTAATAACAGAACCAATGTCCAAATTGTTTAAAATCATGGCCGCCTACATGTTTGGGGACGCTTACCTAAATTAAGCTTTTAATCATCATATAACAATTTATTAAATTCAAGAGAACATAGAGCGATCAGAAAGATTTATTGGTAGAGAGCCAGTTTCATATTAGCAACAACCTAGAAAGAGAGAGAGTCGCCACCAAGAACCCTTCCATTTAACGCCCTGAGATTAAAAAGACTTTATTCTTACTGCTGAAGCTGAGCCGAACACATTTTATACTATTGTAAATATTTATTATCTCATAAATTCAACTTATTATACTATCCCCACCTTTTTATCAACCAATTTGATAGTCCCCGGGAAGTTTTATATGCTGAGATGTAATTTTGTGATTAAATATGTATATTTGTCAATTGTATCAGCGTGGTCTTCATTTGTGGCAGAAGCAGCCATCTTGTCTTCTGGTACCTTAGAGACTAGGAAGCGTCCAACGCCACAGAGTACTAAACCAAACAGACTAGCAATGCATAGAGGTGGAACTCAAACAGTAAAAGTGAAATAACACATTCATGTTGATATAAGAAGGCATTTATGTATGTATGAACAAAGAACAGCATATTATAATTATAGTAAACAAAAAATAGAAGCGAAGGAAGGGGAAGTTTTTCATCCAAACTAAAGCATCTAAATATGAAGCAGTCATATTTTTTCATTAGAAACGAGCGTACAATCGTTCAAAAAGTTTAAAACATAGTCTTTCTGCCTAACCCTATAAAATATATATTACTACTTATAATATAATAGTTATGATTTACAGTGCATTTAAAGCAAGGCAATACATTTTGACATTCTCCGAAGCCATCAGTGAGAGAATGGGGAGAACTATAGTGTACAACTGTTTTAAGGAGAGGTTTCAAATAACATATTTTGGGAGGCAGAATGAAAATTCTAAGTTCGTTAGCCTTCTGGCCTGTCAAAGTTTATGCGCGAGCCTCAAGACAGGGCAAAGCACGCGATGTTCTCGTTATACGCAAGTTCCATATCCTCAATTCCATTTAGAGCATATTTGTCCGGTTCAGGTGGTCCACGTGACAAGCAATCGATTTCATTAAATGAGTTTCTAGATTTTACTTTCAAAGCTCATTGGATCGCCAAAAAATTGTTAACTAAACAATTACTGAGCAAGTGTAAAATACAAATCTTATATCAAACTTGACTCAACAACCACCTAACTGCAGCGTGGCATTTCTATTTCGACATGTATAGGATATATTTTAGGCGTCCTTTGAATTATAAAATCGAATAAAATGTATTTTTAAATAGAAAATCTTAAAGTAATTTAATACTAATGGCAATATTGTGCTAATTGAAGTTATCTATATATTAATATATTAGTATTTCTTAATAAATCTTACCATTTTTTTAAACTTAAACAGTTTAATGCAAACAATTTAGGATATAGGTTTTGTGTAAGATATATTTATGTTACTATTTCAACAACGTTCTTGATGATAGCAATAATTTTAATTACTCGCCTGATAAAATAGCTATGTTTATTAGACTTTACCTATAAAATAAATTAACATTTTTAATAAAAAGTGGTTCTACTTTTGATAACTGCATACTGAGAACTGAGAGTCAGAATGTTTTTGAATTAGAGTTTTTTCCTTGCGATTGATATTTTAAACCCTTATTTATAAAGCAGAAAATCTTACTATTTCATACATTGTGGAGAACAATTTGCACTTACTCTTTTTTACACCAATAGCATTTTGTATTTAACGTTGATCCAAATCTAAAAAAGGTCATGTCATTGCTCCGGGATTCGAACCTATGACCTCTTGCACAGAAGTACATGACGGTATCCACTAGCACAGCAAATTATATTACAGTTGCTGCGCCGTTAGGCCAGCGAGACGCTAAAACCAACAACCTATTATCATGTATGATTTGTTATTCACTGTAAAATATAGGACTTACATATTTTGATTATTTTAAAGCATTTGATGTAGGTGCTATGCATTAATGCTTCTTTATTTTAGTAATTTTACAAATAAAACTCTGTTTATTAAGCGTCAATATCCAATCTACGGCAAAATTTAGTTATGTTAAACAATTCACCTAATTTATTTTATACATCATTACCTCTATATTTACAATATTTTCATATCGCCAAGCTAATTCAGTATTTCCTGATGAATAAAGATAAAGATAGGAAAGACTAAAGTAACAAAAGAGATAAGATCTTTAATAAGAAAAGCGCAGTAAAGGCAACCGTTAGCAGGCGAGCAGTCAATAAATAGAGATAAGTTGCTAGATTAAAGACGGCAACGAGTGAATAGACACCTATTGGAACTTTACTGTTCCTATCAACTGTAATTGACTGTCTTGAAAAAAAGGAAGCTTGATAATTTTAAAGTTATGAAATAACAACTAGTGACTCTTTCATCTCGGTTGATGGAATTTTATGTTTTATTTTGAAGAATATCTCATGACATATTGCCCGCAGATTAAAACATAAACAAGCGATTCTAGAAGGTTACCCATAATTACAAGTGGCACAATCTCAGTAAAACAGCCTTAAATAGCTAGGCTTAAATAACTGAACTGCACTCAACAACTAATCAATATTTTAGCAACGAAAGTTGATTTAAGTTTGCTAATTTGATTACTGTGTGTATTTTAAATTACCAAATTGCTAACCATATTTTAGTTAACCTTGGCAGTATCTTATTTTGCCACGATTGGCATATTTTAAGTTATAATTTGAAAATCATCTGAAAATAAAACTCTTTACCTTATCTTACTCTTCTAGGGGGCGGTTCAGTTATTTATATCAAGCTTTAAAGATGAGGATAAAAGCTGTGTAATGGTTTAATTTGGTATTGTTTATGACAATTTCAAGAATTGAGAATAAAAAGCAACTAACTGTAAATATCAAATACCAAACCAAATATCAACCGTAATCTTTCTTTAGTTAGCAATTAAAAATGCAGTAATAAACAGTTGAATCATAAAAAATAGAGGGACGCATAAGTTGAGTTGATTTTACAGTAATGTGTATGAAAGGCAGATGAGTTATGTTACACTAAAAAGGAACATTACATTCCCTGTAAATATAATGAAATTCCTTCAAAATAATGAAGACAATACAATTCATTCAATTTTGGTCTTCAATCTATCTGGCATCAAAATTTAAAAAAAATTATTAAATTTTAGTTATATCTATCTGCACATATAATGTAATTATGATAATATAAAATTGTTATTTTTTATGGCTAGCATGGGCATTTTTTGTCATGAAGCCAGAATAAATGATTAAAAATAAATAAACAAAATAAGCAAACATAGTATTTCGATCACACGATTACCAAATATGAATAAGGAAGCGGTCTCTGATTCTCCTCCTACATTTTATAAACTGCAGGATAGGGAATTATATTTACATTTTAAACGTGATCAATGACCTTTTAAGTGAGTAAAGGAACCTTAATTAGATCAAAATAAATAAAAATACACTGTTTCCTCAGTACACAACACAACAATTTGAAAAGTTGTATGGATGGTTATTGCGAATTATTTTAGTAACTGCCTATCAGAACGGAATTTTTGTACTGTAACCATCCTACCTGCAGTTGTCACGTTATAAAATAAAATAGGGTTTTATCTGAATAAATGTAATTATAGACACGCTAATACGACAAAAACATTTACAACATTAATTTATATTTTTGGAGACACTCGATATAATGTGTTTTCACTATAATATATGCTCAGATCAAAGTAATGGATTGATTAAAATAATTGTATTTAAAAATATATTAAAAAAAAACACTCATTCAATAGTGTTAACGAAATCATCCGGCTCAAAGAGCTTCTACAGTTTGATCGATTGCATAATGCTGTACTACTTTCGCTACCATTATTACGCTGTCCCAGCCATCTGTTCTTTTCCTTGCCTACTCCTGTGCACATATTCATATATTCTTGTCAGCATTTTTATGCGGAATTTCTGTACATTCAAAGAGAACTACATATGAATTACTGATAATTAAATATTATGTACTTTAAAGAACTAAACTAACGACTAAACTAAACTAATCAGAACTTAAACCAAAAAAACTAAGTTAAACAAAAATAATTATACAATTCATCGCAAAACAATGTTAAAAATAAATGGGAAAGTTCAAGATGGAATCAAAGGGATAGCTTCTCTATAAATAATTTGGCTAAATGTGAATATTTTTTTAGGTAACTTAAAGGGGTGTACGAAAATTTGTTTTCAAATTGAAAATATGTTGCCAGTGTTTGGTAAAGACCATTTTAAACCCCAAATCATTGAACGAAAATACGATTTAATTGTTCTAAAAAGAAGTATTATCAAAAAAAGATATATATATATAAGTATATATATTATTCCTTATTAGCCTTACCCATGACTAATACCCAAAAAGAATAAAAATAAAATTAGTCAGAAAAATTCAAATCGTTCAAGCTATACGTACAAGCTTCACAGAACAAGTGACATGGTTTCTATGAAAACAGATTTAAATTTGTTAATTGTTGTTTTGACCATTTTTTCCACAAGCGCCCTCTGTTTTGATGTCTAAAGACATCCATACCTGGTTTAAAGTGGATTTGCTAATATTGTCACAAATTTTATATTATATAAGAAATACCCCGTCACAGCAAACCTGCATACTCAGCGAATTTCCAATGCATATATGTCTTAATACCTCATAAAGCTGCTTACCAAGTTTATTTAATATACATTCATAAATAAGCAGTATAAAACATTTTAATTATTCTCCATAACAATAACATAGGGGCTGAGTACGCAGATTGTTGCAACAAGTAAGAACTAAATGGGTTTTTATGCGCATTTTTTAGAACTCCACTAGGTGAATTCACATGCTACGTTTTATTGATTTATGTACATAATTAGGGGAGATTAATAATTTAATTAATTCTCCATAAGAATAACATGGGGCTTTACGCAGGTTTGCTGCAATAGGAATGGTAAAAAAATGGGTTTTGGTGCAAATAACAATAGACCACAACCAGATGAAACTTTATACCATGTTTCGTTGGTATACGTTCATAAATAAGCGAGATATAAAATTTGTCTTTTTTTCCACAGAAATAACATTGGACAACGTACTCTGTTTAGCACTTTCAATATCTCTGGAACCAATTGTCGCAGAGCAATGATAAAAACACCAAATGTTTTTTTAAGGTGCATAATGATGAACATTAAATTTTGACTTTTTCTAAGATTATATGTAAAAAACTCAAAAAACGCATTTTTGGGGTACAAAACCCCCCAAAATATCCTTTTGGACAACGTCTGGTTTTCGAACTTTATGTTGCTTATGTCATAAATGTTGCTTTACACGTTTGTTCCATTTTTACGAGAGTTATCGTGCTCACTGACACATACATACAGGGTGTTTCGGGATAAGTGTAACTAACTTCGCCAAATGATTCCTTACATAAAGACAAGAAAAATATGATCCATCAACATGAGTCTGGAAACCGTTCATTTCGGACTTGCACCCAAGATTCGGGGTTTTCACGATTTTCAGTGTATTTAATTTTTGTTTTGGACAAAAGACACTCATCCTATAGCATTACATTCATTATTCTTACATTAAAAGATAGTTAATTAGCAGTAGAACAGAGGCCAATAGTTATACCTTCCACAAAAATTATAGGTTCACACTTTTAATTTAATTTGTTAAATTAAAAAATACGCACGTCAGTTACTGTCAGTTACGCACGTCCTTGAGCGTAACTGACAGGCAGACAGACAGATATATTGAGGGACAGGAATTGAGATAAGACTTGTTTTGGCTTCCCTAGGGCCCAAAATGTGAAAATATGCAAATATTTCATAATTCCAAGCAATTTACAGATTAAACTCTAATTTTATTTATGTAGACTGTACGTTTGTATGTTATACAAATTGTTTTACCACAACTAATAACAACACTGAAATCCAATAATAAACAATAATCAAAGTTGTACCACCATCGGTCACAGATGGCCAGCGGCGATATTGAGGACGAACTTTTACAATATTCAGCCGTTCACTGGCTGACATACCCAAGCATGAGTTGAAAGCAAAAACGGATCTTAAAAACTAAAGATCCTACGAAATCTTTACTAATATTACATTTTATTGAGATGTCAATAACTATTTACTATCAGACAAAATTTAATCCTTAATCAATTAAGTAACTTATAAAGTGGACTAACCATTATGAAGAGTGGGCCTAACCCCACGCCCTTTTTTTGTGTTAAAATATATCTGATTGATCTTAAACTTGAAATAACAAATAATTCATCCATAGAAATAGCATGGTAACTTTAAATTCCAGTAGGGTACTGCTCGAAGGTTCTTTTTATATATTTAGATACGGCATAAACCAATGGAATAAGAGCAATCTGACTTATAATGTGATGAAATGTGACCGTGTTTATAGGTTGTCGATTGTCAGTAAGTAAATTTGGCAGAGGCCTCGATTGAAGGTTTTGAGGACACTCAGTTCGACCAATAAATTTAATTCAAAATTTAACTTCTGTTTGCAAAGTTAAAATTAAAAAGAAATGAATGTGATAAAAACCACATATAGCTGTAACACATGCTACAGTCTAGCCCACGTCACCACAACTGCTCTTCAACATGCAACTGAAAACATGCCAAGTGAAAACGTGAATAACAGTTGATATTACTGTTTTTGTTCATTAGTGTTTATACATTCAAATGGAATATGCTTAATTAGCTGTTATAAGTATCTAATAAACGTAATTAAAGTTAGTCCATGGGCAACATTATTTACAGTCAATTACAATTTTCTCTTTGTGAAACTTTTAATGAGGAAGATTATTTCTTTTAAATGTTTTTTTTTTACTATTAAATGAATGTAAAACGGGCAGAACATGTACGTTGTGAGGAGAATGTTATGACTTAGGTTACATCCCTTGTCGTCGTCAATCCACTACTTTATCATATTATTAGTTTCGGGACTAGTATTAACCCATTATCAAATTTATATATTGCGGAAGCTAAAATATTGTCATCGTCTTAAGGTTTAAAACATTTTCAACACTATACATAAACTTATACATAACACAAAGAGACATTAAACATTTACAAATTCACAAGTGCACACATTTATTCTTCGTGTGTGGCTGGCCAAGGTCAAGAGCAGACTGACAAGTAAAATGTTATTTTCACCTCAAATGCAGATAATTTAGTTTATGTTATTTACATTTTATATTCAGTCTTATATAAATAAGTTTGCTAATACTTAAATTATTGATAAATACATTTTCCAATAAGAGACATCATCCATAAAGATGATAAGCTAATGGTGTAAAGATGTAAGTTTTAAAGATGTAAGTTTTAATGGTATGTTTTAAAACTCCAACAGGCCAAAAACGTCAGATAGCAAGTTGAAAACTGGCGTAAAGTGTATCTGCACCATCTATAGACGTATCCGACCTATCAGGTGTCAAATCTCTTGTTAAAATCATTGGTTCATTATCGCGTGGCGTGCTGCTACTTGCCACTTGCAGCGAGCTGCATGCCACGCCACTTTGGTTTGTAACCCGCCTATTACACTCCCCTTATACAACATGAAGAAGTTATTGACCAGACCGTCTGTCAACTAAAAGATAGTTATGATATGACTAAAAGATGTATGACATCAATTAGCACTCCCTCACTCTAACATGGTGTTTGATGATACCAGGGACATTAAGAGCTTAGTGATCCCTTACGATGCTAGATGGTGATCGATGGCCAATTTAAAGAGATATGTTTTTACTTTAGGTTATTTTGAAACTGCAAAACCTTATTATTTTGTAACAACTAAAAGTGCTTTATTATATTAATTGTATTTATCTCACTAACATTTAAAATCTCCTTGGACTAAAGCTTTAAATTTTGCACAGGGTTAAAACAATAGTAGGAAATTATAAATGAATATTATCATTTATTGATTGTTGAATGCTACCAGAACTGTTACATGAACAATTGAAATAGAGGTTTACATACCTCCAGTCAACAGTTAAATTTCAGTATTCCTACATACATTTCAGAACTCGTGTTCCATCATCAGGGACTTTAAAAATGTCATTTTTCTATTTTTTATTAAAATTACAACACATACACAAATGCACGTTTAAGCATGAATGACTTGTTCTGTGCATCTGTGTATGTGATGTGATTTTAATACTTTTGATTTATTTCTTTTTTACAAGTGTTTTTTTTTAACAGAATAATTACATTTTTGTAATTCCTTCTGTGTAAGACCCTAATGATGGAACAAGAGTTTTGAAACATATGTAGGAATAATCTACTGGAATTTAACTGTTGACTGCAGGTACGTAAACCTATATTCCAATTAAATGTTAATACTCTGCGGGAACAAATATTATATTAGAAAGATTAAAATTAAAAGATTAATTCATTAATTGGAATAAAAGTGAGTACAAATTTAGGAACACCTCATGAACTGTGGTATTAATTGAATTATTTCACCTCAGATTTATGGTAAATCCACATCTCTCCTTAGTTTAGGAACCAACGATGCTTTAATTACAAGAATTTTTTCTTATTTCAGTCCATGGAAACTGATGAGTGAACTGAATTCGATCGAAAAATAAATGCTAATAGGCTATCTTTGGTTTAGTAAGTTTGCTCTTTAAAAATGTAAATAATATTGTTTGTATCTGTTCTCACTTGTAAGCGGCTAAGGTGCGACTACATAATGATAGTTATATTTACTAAATAGTATCACATTTACAACGGATCTGATTTTCTTCTTTAGTTCTGTCTGTCTTAAGTTTTGTTACGAAGCACATAGTAATTCTCCCCCTACATTTGCCCCATTCCGTAATAGTTGATCCCCTTGTCATTCTATCGGACCTCTGGCTGAGGTGTGAAGACTAATGTTCCCATTTTCCGTAGCTCTCCCCATTAATCTGTGGCTCCCCCATTATTTCTGTCACTTTACCCCCAGCCGTCAACGTTGCACCCTTATTGACGCCACGCCACATCACTTAGAAATCTCACTCTCTAACCGAAGTTCCAACGATAAGTGACGCCATTATCAGTAAACTGTTCAGGATGAATGATTAATTTGATGCCTAATCAAGATATTTTAAGGTATGTCACTATAATATCATTAAAATATGTTATAGAGTTTAAAAAAAATAATAAAACTATTACAGATTATTTCAAAATGCTTGGCGCCTAGTAAGCGTATGCGTAATAATGACTCCCCCTTCACACGTATCACTATAATTACATCAACAATCTACATATATTTGTCAAAACATATGTTATGATTACATTGGTCAATGTTTTAATTTGTTTAGGTTTAATTGACCTACACAACCGTAGGAGGGGATTAGAGTGGGGGTATTCACTATCTCTCTCGCACTACCTACCTTACACGCCATGGGACTTGACAAGATCGGTTCAGAAAATGTTGTTTGTAGCCCCTGGGTATTAACAATTTTCAGTATAGGATATCTCTATTTAAGTGTTAGGTACATTTAAGACACATTTAAACGAAACAACCACTTGTATCTAGGGGGGTGAACAAAATGTTAAGAAGTATATAATTTAATACATAATTAAAAGGTCTTTGGCAGTAAACAGCCAAGTGGGCCAAATATTTGTATGTATTCCTTTTTAATCAAAACAATTGTGTAAGAAGATGTGTATACAATGTATTTAACTTAAACTCGTTTAATAGTTTATCAACGGAGAAATAACTCGATGTCCTGCTACATTGATAGCTTTGAAAAATACACTAACCATAAACTAACCCTATGCGATTGCATCACGCACTTCCGTAAAATCCTGTTTTATGTATTTTAATTGTTGTTTCAACTGATTATATCGTGGCATTGTAGATTCAAAGTTTAGGTACAGAAGTACGTATCAAAGCACATTTTGATGTTCATGAGCAGTTTGTTAGAACGTCAGATCGCGTGCATCATGATGACAGAGGATCTCACAACTAATGGGATGTGTCAACCGAAATAAATGCTAAGTCAGACGAAGAACTGTTAAGATAAATTTCCAAACGTACATAATCATGTATGATTCGTTTTAGCCAAACTATTGCGATATAACAGTGGCTGTATAATCCTATATATTTGCTCCAATACTTCGCTGTCTAATCTTGTTTTAGTCCTTAGTTTAAAATTCACTGTTGGATCGTGAGTTTAATCCCCTAAACAGTGATAGAAAATTTCAGCAATAACTTTTATTTACTATTAAATCTCATATTAATACATCTCAAATCTATAAGAGGTTTAAATGTCCCAAATAGATATCTACGAGTATTTTGAAAACACTAGTATTGGAATGCATTTAATATAATAAAGGAAATCCGCCGTGATAACAAGGTTTGGAAAACTTGCTAGGGATCATTTCATAGTAACTGAAATTAATTATCCCTATCAAGTCTTCCAAACCTTACAAACACATTCATATAATGCATGATGAAAAACTTACTTCAAACCCACATATCGTTGCTAGCTCTTTTAACACATTTTTTGCCAATGTAGGTAATACCAACGTTTTAGGTGACTATATTGCTGTGCACCGTTGACAAGTGACCCACTTGACAAGTTGCTGCTCCTCTCTGTTTTCATCTCCTGTTACCGATGAAAAGGTCATAAGGGTTATTAAGTCACTCAAAAATCGTAATTCGTCTGGCAAAGATGGTAGTTCTTCTAATATTTTAAAGGAGGCAGCTGATATCTTCGCTTTTCCACTGACTTATACATCAAATGTTTCATTTCAGGAGGGTATACTTCCATCAGCTCTAAAATCTGCAGTAGTCAAACCCTTGCTCAAAAAAGGAAATCCTATTCTTCATAACAACTATAGACCAACTTCTCTGACTTCAACTTTTTTTAAATTCTTGAAAATCTTTTTTCTAACTCTTAATCCATGTTTAATATCCAGTAATACTCTCTTTACTAAACAATTTGGTTTCAGAAAGGAATACTCAACTGTTGATGCTATGTTTACTTTTATCAATAATGTTTCTAAGGCCTTTGGCAGGAGGGAAGGTGTTTTTATAGATCTTAGTAAGGCTTTTGATATGGTGAACCACAAACTTCTTGTAGAAAAGCTTTACCATCTTCGCATTAGGGGAAGAGCGATTGACTGGGTTTCTTCTTTCCTCACTGGTAGAACTCAAACTGTTGAGATCTCATACATCAAAGAGGACAAGATTCCGTGTCAACATGAGTCCACTGTCATTTTTGTTAATTCTGGGGTGCCCAAAGGATCGGTCCTTGGGCCGATCCTCTTTTTGTTATTCATATACGATATTTGCTGCAGTGTCCCTGGCTGGCGTCGATCTGTGTTTGTTTACAGACGACACTTCTTTCAGTGTATCGAACAAGTTTTAAAGCACTCTTGAAATTGATTTGTTCGTCAAAAGTTGTCAGCTGTTACAATGGTTCAACGATAACAATCTTCGTGTGAATGCTGAGAAAACACGGTTTGTCGATTTCAAGCTAAAGATCCCTGATAATGGACTTGCTACATCCTGCGTAGTTATTGACGATGTTGAAATTGAGTCTTGTCACCAAACTAATTTTTTGGGTCTGGTCATTGATTCACGCCTGAATTTTTCCTCACACATTGATAAGGTGTGCAAAAAATTAAGTAGCTGTCTTTTCATCCTCTGGAGACTCAATTTCTTTGCTTACTGAGAAATTTTGTGTCTGTTTATTATGGATGCTTTCCTCCTCACCTAACATAAGGAATTGCTATTGGGGTGCCGAAACGGTGATGCAATTTTACCTTTGCAGAAGAAGGCCTTGCGGTTGATCTCCGATATGAAAAGGTCTGACTCATTCAGAGGAGTTTTCAGTTCTAATAACCTTTTAACATTCCCCTGTTTGTATATCCTAGATAGTTCAACCTTTTTGGCTAAGAATCAGCACATGTATCATTACAGACGTTCCACACAATATAGTCTTCGAGATTCTTTGCTCTCCATTCCATGTCATAGAACCTCAACTTATGAAAAGCAAACATATTTTTTTTTCAATCAAATTATTCAACTCCCTTCCGATTTACCTTAGGCAAAAATCAGGCGTTGGCAAATTTAGATCGAGGTTGAAAGTGCTCCTCCTGGAAATGAAATACAAGTAGTGTACAAAACTATTTAATGACAAATTATATGTTAGAAGTTTAATTTTTTTACTGAGCAGATTTTGTGAACTGTTTTATTTAGTATACTATTATGTTGTTGGTGTATACCATTCAAATATTTTAAGTATGAGTATTTATGAACTGACATTTTGTCAATGCTACATATAGTCTGATGACAATAAATGATTTGATTTGATTTGCTAGATTGTAATGGTTTATTTTTAACCTTTTCTATATCAAAATGTTCGTTATTACTCCTACATGTGTAAAAATCCAGAAAATACTCAACAAACTTTCAGGGCTTTGCCTACTGCCCTTAAAAATTCCAATATCCGTTTGCATCTCAAAAGTTTTTCTGCAGGTGATAATTTTATTTGGTCAGTTTATTTAATTTAAACATGCATTTATGTTTTCCTGGTTTATCTGGGTTTGCCGGTACTCGTATTACTTAAGAAAAAATCGGAAACTCGGCTTTGTAACAAGTTTACTTGCTTTCAAATAAAACTTATTTTTCTCGTCAATCCCTAAACGATCTTACAGGGATTGTTCCCCCACTAAAATTACCATTGAATTGTCGTTTGTGCAGTGGAATCCAGTTTTAAACAATGTCTCTGTGCAGGAGATAAAGGAGGATGGCTCTTTAAAGCTAACTGCAAGGAATCTTGTCTTAATTTAAAAGCTAATAAGGGTACAGCACAGTAAAAATTAAATGTTAAGTAGTTTAAATCTGTGGGAATTTCTATATTTTACCAGTCTTGACCAGTAGCCAGTTTTTCCTTCCTATGTTTTTCGTTATGTTATGGATTTGAGTGTTTTCATTAAGTGTTTTAAATTTATGGCCAAAGAGTTTACTGTATTAGGTTTAATTTGTGTTTCAAAGATTAAACGACAGCTTTGAAATAAAGATAAAAAAACGGTTATCTTAAAATATAAAACGGGTCCAGGCTGACAGTGAAAGTAAAAGTTAAAAAACAATTATTTTAGTATAACTAATAATTGTTTCATTGCTGAACATATAGTCTCTGCGTTCAAGTAAGCCAGTTTTACCCTCGATAACAATTTGTAGCAATGCATGTCTTTAACGACAAGGGAGTTTCGCTTTGCATATATACAAAATATAAACAAAGAAATAAATTAAAAATATAAAATGCAGAACACTGTTTTAGTTATACAGTAAATGTTAATGCCCATAAGATTAACATGGGAAGTTTAGTAGCCAGTGGGGCTAAACAATAAAGGAATTTTAAAACGTGAATATATGTTAATTTAGGATATTAGCAATCTTCCTACCAAATCAGTTCAATCGGTTTAGTAGTTAGAGAGTGACTGAGCCACAAACTAATAAACAAACAAACAAACAAACTCACAAACTTTCAGCTTTATAATATTAGAATGATAAGTATGATAGCTGGTACTTCAAATTTTGTCGGTTGTCTCTTTTCTCTTAAATCTGTAACATATTTTAGTAGTTACGTTAACGTATGCTTGCGGACCTTTGCAAAGCTCCTTAGTTTTATAATATATAAATTCAAATTTTCTCTAAGTATTTTTAAATACAAGTAAACTGTTGAAATCATTAGTATTTCTACTCGTACATTCACACATTTGTACAGTTCGGACCATGGTGCTTGGCGCCTGGGAAAAGCGAGAAACAACTCAAATTTCTTGTAAATAAAAGCAGACAATAACGAAAATAACCAAAACCAATGTTTTAATATTAAATAAAGTAATTTCGCTTTCTGTAGAAGAAAGTAGACCATAACACTAACGGTACTAAGCCAAATAGAGGCGAAAAGTCATTCTAGAGCATACGCTAACCAGGCGTCAAGCACTGTGACCCGAACTGTAATCTTTCTCTGTCAGATAACAATATCAACAAGTTATAATTATTTAGATACGTTGCATATGGTCTAGATATTTGTTGACCTTTTGTAGAAGTTTTTGGCTAAACAAGGTGTAAGTTAAAAAAGCTAAATATGTAACATGTCTATTCAAATATATCTTTAAAAATTTAGTCTTCGTTCATCCTCTTACGGGAAGAATGAGCGTACACCTAGTTTTATTTTGTTTTAAATAGAAATAAATATGTTACATATATTCATCTATTATTTTAAACATTTAGGAAATATATACAGTAACGCTCTCATAATTTCAGAAATAAATCCATTAATTATATTAAAAAAACACTGTAGCTCCAAGGGTCACTAGACAAACATCATCACAGGGGAGAGGAATTGTAAAAGAATGAGGAAAGTAACACGATTAACCCAACTGAGGGTGGGGAAGATGCGACTTGGCAGGACCGTGAATCACATACAGAGAAGGGGGATGAAAGAAACCCCCTTTTGAAAAATAGTATTAACCTTGTATTCATCATAAATTGCTTTTTATTTTAACGCTAGATAATGTTGTTTTGTTTTCTTGTGAAATGATTATCTACGGTAGGCGTATGAGAAAACTTAAAGAGGTAGTTATGTCCTTCAGTCAGTCGATCTTATAGCTAAACACAAACCAAACCATTTTACTTATTTAAGTACTGAATATAAAATAGTTCTTCTGCCCCTGATACTTTTCCGTGGCTCGTTGCGCACTTTACTACCTCAGTCAAAATGTTTTCACAGTTCGTAAACAATTGAAATAAAATCATTGATGATAAAAACTCCTTTTAATATCTGAAAGACGGCTGTTAGGAATTTATCTCTGTCTGATTTGTCCGCAAGTCGTTAAAACCGTCTAAATACACAAATTGTAGCTCTATTTTGTTCCGGGAGCGGCGAAATATTTGCCCTAGGCCCACTGTAGAAATAATCTTTCATCATAAATGTGTCACTAACTAAAATACTCTATTAAATAAGAAATGTCCACAGATTTTCCATTGAGGGTCATTCCTTTCAATACAACTAACACTGTTAGCTAAAGGAAAAAGCTAACAGTACACTGTTATAATGTACTGTAAAAAAGTTAAATATTAAATTTGAATCAAGCAAAATTGTAGCTGCAGTATATAGCAATAACCATAAACCATCTGGCTACTAACATTAAGAATTAATAAATGTAGATATTTCTTAAATTGGAATTTCTCTCCGAGATCATACTTGACCCGTACTGAATATATATAAACATACGATCTTTAGATGGTAAACATTCAACAAATATGTGTATAAAATACTCTAAACCGGGACTTTAGAGAATAGTATGCAAGCCATAAACCACATACATGAATAAAACGTCTTGAAAAATAAAACGTCTGGGGGAGAAATAATTTAAAATGTTCAACAGTAAGTTGATCAGCTGTGCAATGTTATTTTATTTTTGGTTTAAATCGGATGAGTTGGAAATATGTAATTAATAATAGTATTTTGTACAATTCAAGTTTAAAATTCGCCTAAACCATTTACTGAGATATTGATATAAGACTAAGCTCTTTCCAGAAAAGTTTGAGAAAACCGTTAGTCTGACTCCAATGAGTACTCTAATAAAATGTATCGACGAGAAAGTTGGAGGAGAAAAATATTGGATGTCGTCATACTGCTTTAAAAACAGCTGTTTCAACACATGTACTGAGATATGATGTAAATACACATAGGTGTGATCCAATGTCTGGTAGGAGGTTAGATAATGCCAACCAAATTTTGTATGTTCTGCGCATCCCTCGATGTTTAATTTGCTTCGATTTTGAACATATGTTTTATTTTACCAAGCTTTACGTCCACCACCTGGTTAATAACTCGTAAATAATCGCAGATTTCAAAAGGCAGTTTTTTGGACGAGTACCAGCTGTTAAATGCCTAATAATGACGCCAGGGGAAATATACTATACAACTTCATATTGGTTTCAGCAAGTTAAAACACGTTTTTAAATATTGAGATTTTATCAGCTGTGTGGTTTGATTTGACAATCAAATTGAAATCAGGCGAACAAGCAAAGCCGTTGGGCAAAGCTCGTTCTCTTTAATAGTGTCTAATGACATCACCCTGATAACTTCTTGTTTCCCTTAGCTTACAGACTCTAAGTTTCCCCTAAAATTACATTATCTAAATCATCTACAAATGTGACCGGGGAACGCGGGGGTGTGACAATTCATTCCCTAATATTATTATTCACGTCATATTTACCCCAAGTTACCATTTGACAACTTCTCAAGACCACATAATTCACCAACTAACATTTCCCTGGGATTTCTGCTGAAAGTGATTGCGAGTCAAAACCAGCTAGGGTTTACCAATCTAATCAGTCTTAATTGAAATTTATAGCTTTAATTTGAACTGACTGCGTGTCTCAGTAGGTCGTAAACCTTTGTTTGTTCTTGAAACAATATAAAGAACTGGTAAAACTTTCCAGTACTTCTAGCTACTCTTAACGTCTATTTAAAAAAGCTAAATGTTGTTTTTGATAAATTTAATGTTTTAACAGTCTCGTAGGATGGTGTGTAAAGTATGTAATAAAATATATGAAATTTTAAATCTCGAACTCCTTCGTCTTGTATTTTTGAAAATAATAGTGCTGTTGATAAATCAAATAAGCTACGACAAAATTGTTACACAATACACAGAACATGAATATTTTTATTTAAATGCCCGTCCAAATATATAACACTCCGCTCACAGATACTAAGTTCATGATAAATGTAATTTGATCAAACATACCTTACGTGACATATCTTATCTTTTGTTACAAACATATATACCAGCAATTCAACGTTATTGTATTATGTAAAACATAAACATATAACTGTTGAATACAAGGTTTGTGTATTCTCCTCAATTTAAGTCTCACTGCCCCAAATACTGTAACGAGAGTTGTATCCATAATAGAATTACAATTGAAGGATAATATACATTGTAGGCTAAGGATCAAAGACAGCAGCAGCAAAAATTTATCTAATGTGTGCTGCTGCTCTTTACTTACCTTCATTAAAGCCTATGTTTAAACAATGCCCTTTAGGTGTTGATTAAAGGGAATGGTTTTTGAAGCTGCCTGTTGTTCGTTTTAAATTTAAAGAGAAGTAAAGGAACTGCTATTAGGTCGATAGTAATTTAGTAGCTATGTATAATACAGCTAGTATGCATTATATGTAGAATAAGGTAGGCTAGCTGATGATCTTCTTGGCTTACGTCTAGAATTGTGTATAATTGTGTATATTAGGTAAATACAAATACTTTTCTGATTTTGTTAAAAGTTAAAAAATAAAAACTATTAGTATTTTGTATACTGTATGTACATTTAATTTAATGCCGATAACTAAATGTTCGTAAATGGTACGCGTAAAAATATATTCTGTGCTTTCTTGTGAGAGTATCTTTTTAACGTTTCATTACTGGTTCTTTTTTTGATCATCAATTAATTATATATTAATGGTTTTCTCTTCTGGAGGGCGGTACACTGCATGACTAAAAGAAACCTAAAGGCAAAAGTTATTATGAAGATGTAACTAATTAAAATACTATAACAAGAGATCTCGAGTGTTTTAAAAAGTCGTGAGACAAATTTCATCACCAAAGGGGGAGAGGAATTGGCAAAAGAAATGGAGAAAATAACGCAATTAGACCAACTGACGGTGGGGGACGTGTCTTAATGGGGTCGTGAATACAGATAGTTGGGAGAGCAAGGCAGTTTGGAGAACAAGACAGTTTCACGTTTCAATTTGTTTATTGGATAAAATTAATATTATATTAGAATAAATTAATATTAATATTAGAATTATATTGGATAAAAATAAGAGGTTCTTTAGTTCAAAAGTCAATAATACCGTACAAAGGTTTTTAGCATGTACACATATTAAAGACAGTAAACAAATTCGTATCAATTTTTACTTACAAATTTTAGTAGGATATTATTTTAAGACAAATATAATTAGTGGAATGGCTGAATTAAAGCTAATTATTTCACATTAAGTGCATGATCTAGGAAAAGGTGAAATTTAAGTGCTTGATAATGACGGAATCTATATAAATGTTCACCTATAATTACTATATTAAAAATTAGTCAATATCCGTTTAAAAGGTAATAATACTAGAACTTTAATTTTGGTCCAAAAACCAAATGCTTTAATGCTTTAATGTTTTGGTTTCATTTTTAATGGTACAAAACACAACATAGTGTAAATTACACCGTATTATATTAACATGGTGTAGTTTCCTCTCTTAAATGTCCAGAATGTCAGGGAGAAGGGGTGAGAAGACTGATATTCACACTAACTTCTCATCGTGAATATCAGCAATTTCCCTCTTGCAGATTGATCCCAGTTATAATTTTTCTACCACTACGTTATAATTCTACCAATAGTCAATATTTGGCCCCTTACATCAAATTATTTACTAGTGTTACATTTCCCAGATATTGTACCTTAACATTTTAAGGTTATGCGTTAAAAGCTCGATAAAATTAATGTAAATTAATGTTATTTTTAATTCAATCACTCGCATTTCTCAAGTGAAAGTTTGGTTTTGTTCTAAACATATAAATAAAAACATAAAGCTGTAGTATGTTCATAACTTTTTTACCATCCTAGCGGCAAATTGAATAAAGCATCCTAAAAAAGTACCTACAAACATGTGTGTCCATCATTTGTTCACACTGTTTACATATAAATTTAAGGTGTTTGTACCGGTGCTGATTAATTAAAGTCAAAACCCAGATTTTTTCAATTACTGCTAAATTAGGCAAGTCAGTGACTAAGTACCAACCAAATTAAATGAGTAAGGGTAGTTTTGTCAAATAAAGTGTGTTCTTAGTACTTATTTATTATTACTTTAAACACAAAATTCGTTTTAAAACTGTTACAAGGGTAATATTTGTTAGTGTAGTTTTTATAACATCCAGCTTACTCACAATCTAACAGGATAGCAATACCATTTGGTTAACAAGATTTTCTTTCTTTCCAACCCCACCCGTTGGCAGCGTGATTCACGGCGTCCCAGCACGACTAATCATGTTACTCCCCTTCTTTGACTAGTTCTTCTCCCCAAGAATAGGTTATATTTGTCTCTGTTGCTACAGAAAGGCAAAATTAAACAGCAAAATGTTTAAAGAAAAGTGTACTTTGAATGTTTTACACCGTACAGTAAGACAGTTTATGTTAGCGAATTTCCCCTATAGGGAAGAAGCTATTACCGTAGCATGGTAAGACTTAAGCCCGAGACCATGATAACTCTTTGTTTTGAGGTCCCCAGATGCCAAAAACACCATTCGTTCAAATTTATATATATATATATTTATATTTCTATATACATATTATTTTTAAAAACATTATTAACGAGTACCCTTTTTTTGAAACATTTTTATTTTGACTGACTAGTTTCAACCATAATGGCCATCTTCAGAGTCACATAACCTCAACAAATTTTCTTTTATATTAATTACAAACATATGTTAAAAATAAATAATATATGATCACTAATTCTAAAATTGTGTATATAAATATAAAGGTAAAAATAAAATAAAATATTAATTTGTATATACTATATAAATTTACTTTCTCTGAGTTCTAATTTCATCAATTTTTTCAAAGATAGGGTGTTGTTGACTCTGACTTGCATAGTATTTAAAATATTTAGTGGATCTTTCTTATTATTTAAATATATATGCATCTCTTCTTTGACGTTAAGTTGTTCTTGCTGTTTTTCGTACTCTAAAACTGATAAGTTTTCTTCTATGTTTTTATATTTATGCCCTGTATTAATTATGTGTTCTGCATAATTGGATCTCATAGTTGTGTTATTTCTTGACTTTAGGGCTTGTAAATGTTCTTTAAATCGAACTCTAAAGTTTCGTCTTGTTTGGCCAATGTAATAGCTATCACATTCACTACATGTAATTCTATATATGCCAAACTTACTGTATTGATCTTCTTGAATTTTTTCATTTTTTGTTACTTTAGAGTTGATAAGGTTAAATGCATTATTTTTTGTTTTATAACTTATTTTCATGTTTGAGTTTTTGAAAGTACGTCGTATCGCTTTTTCCATGTTTGAGTTAAATGGAACGCACATATATTTGTTGTCATCATTCGTTGTAGTCATATTGTTTCTTTTTTGTTTTCTTATCTTCCGATTTATCATTCTTTCGATTGTCTTTTTCTTATACCCATTTTTTATAGCTAAATACTGTATTTTTTCTTTTTCCTTTTTGAAATTTGAGCTATTTAGTGGCAGGTTTATTAGTCTATGTACCAAAGAATGGAATACAGCCATTTTTTGGTGCCAGGGATGGTTAGAGTTCGATGGGATTATTATGTCAGTAGTGGTTGGTTTTCTATATATATCGAAAGAATGTTTGTTCTTATTTTTTGATATCTTAATGTCCAAGAAGTTTATGGTATCTTCTTCTATTTCTTCTGTAAATTGTATGGACTTATGTATTGAGTTGATATATGTTAATAAGGTTGTTGCTTCTTCTTTAGTGCCATCAAATAGACATATAACATCATCCACGTATCTATACCAATATATTATTTTGTCACGAAGAGGGTTTGAAACATTCATGATTTTTGATATTTCCATGTTGTGCATAAAAATATCAGCAAGGAGTCCTGACAATGGAGAACCCATAGGTAAACCGTCTTCTTGTAAATAGAAAGAATTATTGTAACTAAAATAGCTCTGTTTTAATGTTATTTCTGTTAATTTCATAACGTCTTCTGTTTCATTTTTTGTGATAATATTACTATTGGTTAAATCTCTTCTTAGTATTATTAATGTTTCATTGTTGGGGATGTTTGAGTACATGTTATTCACGTCAAAAGATATAAGCAATGCATTTGGTGGGATGTCTATATTTTTTATTTTACTCACCAAATCGTATGTGTTCTTGATATTATATTCAATTTCCCACTTAATGCTATTATTTATTTTGTTATTTAGATATTTTGATAGCTTATATGTTGGGGAATTAATAAAATTAACAACAGGACGAATTGGAATATCTTGTTTGTGAGTTTTAGGTTGACCACGTAACTTAGGACTATTCGAATTTGTTGTTTTCAGTTGTTTCTTGATTTCTAGGGTCAAACTTCTGCATTTTGTTATAGCTTGGTTTATCGTTTTAGCAAAATTGTCAGTAGGGTCTTTAGTTAAAATCTTAAAGTTGTTATACTTGATGAATGATTCAACCTTGTTGTTGTATTCATCTTTACTTATTACAACTACTGCGTTGCTTTTATCAGCCTTAGTTATCATTGAATTGTTCTCTTTTAACTTATTCGTTATGGAGTTCAAAACGATATATATATATGTGTGTGTGTGTGTGTGTGTGTGTGTGTGTGTGTGTGTGTGTCCGTTACCGCGATAACTTTTGAAAGAAACACCCGATTTTGATGAAATTTGGCACAAATGTGTAGAGTAACATTTATGACTTTAAGTTCGAAAACCAGATTGATCGGACTATGGGAAGGGGGTTTTGTGGGGGTTTTAAATTTTTCAAAAATCAGTTTTTGAATTTTTCCCCCTACAATTTTAAAAACACTCAATTTTAGTTTTAGCCATTTTATAGAGCTTAACAAACAAATAATTTGGTATCTTGAATCATTAACCTAGGTTAAGTGGTTGCGGAGAAAATCCAAAAAACGTGTTCATAAAATCTCCCATGTTAATCTTATGGGAAAATGGTTTTTTACTTTTCCTCAATTACTTTTACTGTAAACTTCACATTTACTTTTACCAATCAGTTTAGCTCTACAAAACAATCATTTTGGTGTTTAAATTGTGATTCTACGTCAAACCGTTGCCGAGTAATTCAAAGTGCTAAACACAGTACGTTGTCCAATGTTATCCTTATGGAGAATATTTAAAATTTTATATCTCTATTATTAATGAATGAATATTGATGAAACTTGGTATGTGGCTTCACCTAGTACTGGTATATTTATATTTGCACAAAAAATTGATTTTTTGTTGATTATCCTCTTAGCAGCAAACCTGCATCCTCATCCCTAATGTTATTCTTATGGAGAATACGTAAAGCTTTAAATCTCCCTTTATGAAAATAAATCATTAAAACTTGGTATGTAGCTTCACCTGGTTGAGTTATATTGATAATTGCAAAAAAATTTTCATCTTCCTTGTTGCAGCAAACCTTGCGTTCTCAGCCCTAATGTTATTCTTACGGAGAATAAATCAAATGCTATATATCACTTAGTTATTTATGTATATTTATGAAACTTGGTAAGTGGCTTTATGTGGTAGTAAGAAATATATTCATGCATAGGAAATTCGCTGAGTACACAGGTTTGCTGCGACGGGGGTATTTTTTTTTCTGCAGTAACGCTCAGCAACACGTTTCTATAAAGGTTCAGTATCTAGTGATGGGGTAAACTTGATAAATATTTCACAAGGGATCTCCACGCACTGCTTTCGTGCACTTAACCTTACCTTAGCTGAGGGGTGGGGAAGGAATCGGCTATCGGGTAACTCTAAATCACTATTTTTGTACTGTATTTTTTTATTTGCATTGTGTGTATTACCTGTTTTCTTATGAAATATATATTATTTTCACCTAAAGACGGAATCATATTCTAGATCTTTGAAAAGTTGAAAAACTTTGTAATTTTGTTGCCTATTTTGTGTCTCTTTTTGAAAAAATATTTTTAATTTTAAATAAAGTAAAAACTGTCTATTGACGTAATGGTTTTATACTGCCAACGCCAATTTATAAGAAAACACACTTTTACCAAGGTTGTATTTGACTTAATCTACAAGTAGGGAGAAATAAATAAGCCAGTAGACATTTGCTTAACCATAGTATTTTTAACATTTTTAAACTAACAGGAGTCTTTAAATTTTCAGATAGGTTTGGTAGTAATGAACGGGAAGGAATGAAATTGGTTTGCCACGAAATCGTAAAACGGACATAAAATCCAATACGTGAAATAAACCTGCGTCAATACATCGAACTTTGCCAGTTGCTATACTTTCTTACTTTTAAATTTGTAAGCCCTAATTTAATATGATTACTCGTAGTTGTTACAGAAACATTTTCAATTTATAACGAAGATTTCTTAGAATATAATAGAATAACATTAAAAAAGGTTACAATATAGGCATACCTTATAACATTATACACATAGTTAATACATTGCAAATAAGTGTAACAACACCAATTAATATAATGCATTTGAAATAGCTCTGAATATTCTTTCAATAGTTATTTGTAAAATTAAACTTGTTTGTAAACTACAACCTGTTAAAATTAGCTTGGGCATAACAGAAGTTAACAGTTTAAGTAAGACAAGTTTAAGTAAGATATCATTGAAAATCAGATGATTTGGCAGCTTGTGCGCCTTCGTTTATTCCTAAAAGCCGGATGTGCGCAGCCGGAAGTCGGTGGTTTAACTTGTTAAATTAATGACAGCTTGTTGGCAATATTTGTATGACGTTTATTGATAAACGATTTTTAGTTTTAGCCACAGACAATCTGGCAAATGCATGTGAAAACAAGAGGTTAGAATCGTGTTTCCGTAATATTGGGTGTTGTGAATAATTCATAGCAAAAGCTTTTACTCAATTTTAAGTAAATGGGGAAATTAAATGCTATTTCTTACTCGCATCACCTATTATTTAATACTTTTCAAGTGTTTTAAACAGTATGATAAGTATATAAACAGTAATATATTTAGCTTAGAAATCAACCTTGGCTTTAGATTTTACTGTTTATATTACCCCATAATTGAAAACCATCCATGCATAAAACTTCTCTATGTATTTGACCCCAGATAGAATTAGCGGCAACATGCATGAAAGACAAAAGTTTGACAAAATTATTTTGTCCGTCAGTTTGCCTAAAAAAATCCAGTGTATGTTTTGTTTAGAGTAAGCATTGTTTATTTATCAATGTAGTATATAGTACATAGACATGTAAGGTATATTGTTAATCAAATATATAATAATTGTATATATTTAACGAATTGATGATTCTGAAGTAAGATGTTTTTGTCAGGTAAATAACGTTCTTGTCTGGTACATATTGTTACATTATGTTGCTAAGTGACGATTTTTCAAATAAACTTTTATTTAAATATTTCATCGGCAAAATTTTGAACTCCACTATTTCTTCTACAGGATCCGTAAGAGTATTTACTTTTTTATAGATTCTTTCTAGATCACATACCGAGGGAAAAACACTCTGAAACCAGTCTTATAGATTTTTCTGGTAGTGTAACTAGGATTAGAATTTTGTCCACTTTTTGAAGTAAGTGGTGTTGTTCTATTTATGTTACAGGGCGAACCCTAGAAGTCGAGATGACGGACTCCCCCATGGACTTCATAAGTCCTCTCTCTTGTTCTACCTTGACCCCGCCCCAACCCCTGTCCTGATTAAAGACTAGCATCTCGACTATCTCAGGTAATTTATACTTAAAAATGTATTATCATGAAATATATCTGCAATTAAGATATTTGTTGTAATGCCCCTATGTTTAACCTAATCAAAGTTATTGATAGATTTGTAACACATTCTTCTACAGGTCCGGACCTGATGAGTTGAGGTGCGCCAGTTCTCCCCACTATAGGTGCACGCTCGTTATACGTGCACCTCAAACTCCCTGCTGACGTGCAACAATACTCACCAGAGACGCACTACTGACTATTTGGGTTCTGCTTAACAATCACCCACAGACGACGGGAAATCCCCGGCCATACGTCATCGTCTCCCTCAGGTAATTGGCATTAATCTATTTATTATTACTAAGAGTTATTATTGTCATTAGGACGAGACTGGTTTCAGAGTGTCACAGCCCTTTATTTACTACCATGCGAACATCTTGTTCCTAACAAGGTTTTGTGTCAAACATATTTTGTTGAATGAACTAACAGTTGCAGTAACTCATTTCGTGATGCTTTAGAAGGCTGACACTGTTGTCTATATTGGTACAGGATATTTTGTAATCGAGGCTTCGTATTAATTATATTCTTACTAGAACATGGGTCCAATGTAATGTTGCACCTTCATGGATACAAAATTGTATAGCTTTGAAATATACGACTGATCTAGGTATACGATCTGCATAGAATGGGAGGAAGGTGCTTAAAGTATGTCTCTTTAAATTCCTCACAACCTTGTAAAACACGAGAGGGTTTCTGTTGTTTCACACAAACAGTACACACTATTGAGTTGTCTTGTTCATATGATGCATCATATCTAAGCAGCTTGTCTGCCAACATCAAATATCCAACAGTATATACATGGACATGGCTGATTTTTTCATGTTACAGGTACTGCATTGTATGTTTGATAGCGAATGTAAAAAAAGTTATTATATTCACTC
Organism: Allygus modestus; assembly: GCA_963675035.1. Taxonomy (NCBI): domain Eukaryota; kingdom Metazoa; phylum Arthropoda; class Insecta; order Hemiptera; family Cicadellidae; genus Allygus; species Allygus modestus. Next base: position 197,318,093 of record OY776112.1, read on the forward strand.
AGTAATCACAAAATATAATAAAAAGGTTATTAAATTAATAAGTAAGAAATATCACTGTATTTATCACTTCTAATGGTATTTCATGTGTTACTTATTCAGTGAACATGTTTGGTATGTAAACAAATTTAAAGATAAATTAGGCACAATTTATTGTTGGCGTGTTCTCCTTTGGTTATTCTTTAACAGCCGGATGTCGGTGATGTTGGAGGGTTGACTTCAATAATTACGACATGTTGGGAAACTATTACTTTTTCTTGCATTCACTGCCAAACGGTATTTTTATTTTGTTTAAGTAAATAATATAGCAAGGGCTGCAATTCAAGAAAGAGGTTGAATCCATAATCCTGCAATATTGTTAAATTATTTGTTTAATACCTTGGTCTTACAACATTTATTTTTAAGTACCAAAAAAACTAAGCGTCAGAATCACGTTTTTGTGGCTTTCATTTGAAGGTTTTATATTGCCACATTTTGTCAAACACAATGATTCAAAGTTCTCCTACTGTTCGGACCCAGTAGGCCTCAGTGTGATATGAAGGGAAAGGTTTCACAGGATTTGTATGTTCGTGTGATTAAAAATCCAGTACATTTTTTGCTTTGTACAATAATTTAACGTTTTCTTGATGTACATAAGTGTACTAATATGATAAAATATTAAAGTAAAACATTTCTTACAAGAACGAAACTTTATTCTGAAGTCCAAAACAAAGATATAAACAAAGTGATAATTATTTTAGTTAACTCTGAAACATCATATGTTTGGACTACCATATAACTTCCTCCCCTTTCAAAAGCTGACTAGCTGGTTGACTTGACTGGAATTATTTTAACTCTGTTTCGTCTCAATTGTGTTCTATCGTATAATCGATGAGGTAGGATCTTGGTTGTTCCAGTTTAGTTTTCACTACGCCTTTTCTCTTCGAATCTGGGATCCAAACAACACATCCAGGCCCTTGTTCCATGCCGCTTGTTAAATCATGTCTTCATTCCCCTTCTGATGCGTTGTTCTCTAGCTTGTAAAGTTACCCGGTCTGGCAAGCATGGACATAAATTATCCATCGAGATAGGAACTGTGCTTTTTATCTTCCTTCCCATTATCAGTTCGGCTGGTGAATATCCATTTTCTAAAGGTGCTATTCTGTACGAAAGAAGGCCAATAATCCTAGAAATAATAGACATTTTAACACCTACACCATGTACTAATATGATAAAATATTAAAGTAAAACATTTCTTACAAGAACAAAACTTAAGACTTATTCTTAAGATAACTTACTTATTCTTAAGTTCAAAACAAAGATATAAACAAAGTAATAATTATTTTAGTAAACTTTGAAATATCATATGTTTGGACTACGATATGACAATAATTTTTTTGAAATAAAGAAATTTTGAGAGTAAATTATAACATTGTTTACGTATACAACTAATTAATGTATCCCTAATCTAAATCTACTGGAGCAAATCAGTCAGGAATTATTTACACCATATGCTATTTAGGTAAGTTATACAAAAAAAACGTACAGCCTTCTTTAAACATATATTTAATGATACTTTTAAGAACAAAATTTAAGCAAAAATATTTTACAGAAAGTAGATAGTTTTATGATTGATATTGTCATTAATTAAAACCAACGGACTGAATATTGTGCATATATCGTTTTATGGTCCTATTCTCGGCTCTGTGAAGTCGAATTTGTTTATACTTATGAGAATAGATTATTACATATTTTATAATAAAAGAACAATTCATTGCAGTTAAACAAGCCACAGCATTAAATTACTAGGCTATAGGCGTTTATTATAAAATATTTGGCTCAAAAAACCAACTTAACATTACGTGTTAAATAATTACCCTACCTTTTTTATTTCCGATTGTTAATGTCCTAATATGCTCAAAAGAGATGAATTTCGTCAAAATCCATGAAGTAAATAACAATATTTATGTAGTGTTTTGGAATTTAAACAATAACATTCAATTTTGGAACCGGGTAGAAAGGCCGGCCGTATTTACAACGGGTCCCAGCAGTTTAAATCAGCAGGTCGCTGCTGAGAGAAGGGCTGCTAACTGGCCATACATCAGCTGTGGTCAACACCGTCTTGTGTGCTTTTAGCATCAAACCCCGACAGGAGGTCTTTGTCCTTGCCCGTCTCGTGTTAAGGATGGATAGATGGCTTTGTTATTTGTTTATGAAATAGCTTATAGTTTCTGAAATGTTATTTTTTAATTGGCAAAAGCCTACGATTAATCTCTATTCAAATATGTATATAAGAACATTACGTTTGAAAATATTTAATATTTCTCCATGAATGTCAACTCATAAGGAATCCTCAGTTGCACATGGATTTTATACATGCCAGAGTAGATTGAATATTGAAATATATAATACTAAAAAATATGCGATTAGTCAAGGAAGAGCTTAGTCAATATAATCGTAAAAACGAAGGGAGATAAAACAGTCATCCGAGCACCTCAAATATATGCGTAATGAGAACATTGCGTGCCGTGCACCAACTTACGATCCTTGAAACATGAAACTTGTTCCTACGTCATCACATGTAATAAAATATTTTTTTGATAAAAATTCATAACTATATTATTATAATCATGAAAGTATAAAATCACAAGATACGTATGAATTGTATACGACCTTTGTTTGGCTAGCGAACATATTAAGGATTTTTACAGCCCGTATTGACTAATATATCTATGGGATAGCTTTTAGTGGAGAAAAATCTCTGTTACAGTGATAGTGCATCTCAACACAGAGACCTATCAGTTAGATAAGTGGACCTACAGCTCAATACGGGTCTCGAACTATGGGGTTGCAGTATTACATGGCATAGCTAATATCCATTGGTGATTGGTGGGGATCTTTCCCAGGACCTCACAGACCACTCACTGTTAACTCTCCCAACCACTACACCGATCCGCTCTCTCTATTGACTAATATAAATGGAAAATATCCATCACAAATGTCTTGATTGTTGTAAGCGATTTAAAATTTGGATTAATCTACAGTAAAGACTTACAAATTTAAATGTAATGATTTTGAGGGATAAACTCGCAAATATTATGTAAAATATAGTTATAAAATATGTATAACTAACTTATGAAGTGTAATTTGTGTAAGCTAATTGCTAAGCACTACATAAATGTGAGTTTGCACTACTATATTCTTGTTTTGTTATTTTACAAATAAACCTGCCAGCCAAATAAGGTCGGTATTGGTCGGGTCCAAATAACGTAATTAAAGATCTTGTTAAACAAATGTAATTCTTTTGTTGAACAAAAATAAAAAATGTCTATATAATCCAGTAGAAAATAGATTAATAAATAGGAAAAAGGTAAAAACTACTTAAAACTTATTATTTATGCAATGTTTCAGAGATGAAATTAATTATATTTGAATAAACTGTTTCTGTTACAGAAAAAGCTGGGTTAAAGAAAAGTGGATGCTTTCAGAATTTTTATAACGAACGTAGGTTTTACTACGCAAGTGTTTTGGATATTATGGCCTCCACGTATATGTTTACGAGGCAAGCCAATATCATTCCTTGGTGTCCCATCATTAAACATACTACACAGATTTAAAATAAAAATATTAATGTTGGCAGAACTGTTCGACATAAACTTTAAAATCTAGCCATATTAATAATAGTACACTGCATTGACTGTTTCAAAACGGTCAAACCCTGTTTGTATACGTGATATACCTTGCCTTTAAAATATTCTTAAAATCAATTAATATTCCTACGGAGATTTTCTCATAAGAAAAGGAGTTACGAGTGTTTACGAAAGAACGAGCATATTAGTTTCCATTGAGATATAGACCTTGAATTGAGAAATATTGCGTTTTACGAAGCACACACCTGAGTTGTTAAAAGCTAAAAAAATTATAAAATTAAGCTAATTTTCAAGACTGCCACAATTATTATACTGTAGAAGATCGAACGAAATTATTTATATTTTTGTTTTACTTGGACTATGGATAGTAAATATTATTTTATTCCAATATGCACAGGTATGTCAAGTCGGTTTTTGGAATACTTCAAATATATCACTAGATATCAGAGTATCTTTTCAGTAATGTGGCGATACAAGTGGTTTAGAATGTATTTTTAAATATACATCTGCCCAAATAAATGTAAAATAAAGGGGTTTATTTGTATCTTAACTCATTCAAAATTAGCACAACAATGATTCTGGCAATCTTTACGCTTTATTGATACAATATTTTTTAAATAAAAGTGCTAGAAAAAACAAAAGCGGAAAATTATTTTTAAATGTATGTTATTGATGTAATAACTATTATTGTATTTCGTATTTTAGTGAAACTGATGTTTTGACAATAACATCCTGATAATCCTTAAGAAATTGGCAACAAAACTTACTCATGGCACTAATAAACAAAATAAATACCCCCGTCGCAGCAAACCTGCATACGCAGCGAATTTCCAATGCATAATAGATGTCTTAGTATTACATAAAGCCGCATACCAAGTTTCACAAAAATATATATTCCCAAATAAGCAACATATACAATTTTAATTATTCTCCATAAGAATAACATGGGGACTGAGTAAGTAGGTTTGCTGCAACAAGGAACACAAAATATCGGTCTTCATGTAAATAGCAATATAACTCAACTTGATGAAGCCACATATACCAAGTTTCATCAATGTACATTCATAAATAAGCGATAGTACCTGGGGGGCCGAGCTTTGCTCGGGGGAAGGCCAGTCAGTTTGTTTAGATGACTTGTAGTAATATTTCACCACTTCCCCCTACTGATAATCTGATTTCTATAACTCATTTGCCTCTTTTCTACATTTTTAAGGTCCCTCCAGTAGTTATTTATAGCTCAATGCCCCTTTGATTTATTTTACTACTCTATATATGTAATCTTAACTCAAATCTTTTAATCTCTGCTCTCAGGAAACCACATGTTAATAATCATAAACAACATGAGTATTACTTTGACAGTTCCCTGGTTGATTATGAACAGCTGTTACAATTCTTTTGTTTTGATTTGAAACTCCATAAGCCCAATGTTAATTTTTTTAACTTTTCATTTTAGTTTTTTACATTATTTGATTTTTCCTAGGGATGAGGCCTGTCTAGAACTTATTTTTATCCCAGAAATTAGTTATTTTGAACATTTGAAGGAAATTGTTGGAGCCGTTTTTGAGATCCGTGTCGCAAGCAAGCAAGCACGCAAGCAAGCAAGCAAACCTTACTCATATTAGAGTTTAGGATATACCATTTTGATTATTTTCCATAAGAATAACATGGGGGATGAGTACGCAGGTTTGCTGCAACAAGGAACACAAAAATTGTTTTTTATGAAAATATTAACATACATCAACAAGGTGAAACCACATCCCAGGTTCTATTAATTTATGTTCATAATTAATAGAGTCATTACATTTAACTTATTCTCCATAAGAATAACATGGGGCTGAGTACACAGGTTTGCTGCTACGGGAATCATCGGTAAAAGTTTTTTGTGCAAATGACAATAGACCACAACCAGATGAACCCGTACACCAAGTTTCGTTAATATACGTTCATAAATAAGCAAAATAATTATATTTAAAAACTTCAAAAAAAACCATTTTCGGGGAACAAAATCCCCCCCAAAATACCCCTTTGGACGAAGCGACCTGGCTGGTTTTCGAACTTAAAGTCATAACTGTTGCTTTACAAGTTCGTACCAAATTTTATCAAAATCGGACCTTTTTTACGAGAGTTATCGTGCTCACGGACACACACACACACACACACACACACACACATATATATATATATATATATATATATTACTGTATATATATATATATATATATATCTAATAATAATAGTAAGTAATAATAAGTAAGTAGTAATAATAATAGTCAATTAGGGTATATATATATATATATATATATATATATATATATATACAGTTTCGAACAAATTGTGTTTTTGAGGTCTGGGGACCTCAAAACGAAAAGCCATCATGGTCCCGGGCCTAGGTCTGACCATGCCGACCACGGTAATAGCTTCTTCTCTAAAGGGAAAATAATCTAAAAGTCACAATGCGTTAACAAAAATAAATAATGTCTAGTAGCATATTACGTCTTGTTACAATCAACAGGATGAAATGAAATACGACACACAATACTACAAAATATATTTGTACTCATACTGTACTTACCTCTTACTTATACTGTACTTAACAATAATAATGTACACTTTAATAATAACATAACTTACATTACTGAGAATATTTATAAACTAAACTAATATCTAAACGTTTCTATAATATTTAAACCACTTTCTATGTAATAGTGTCTCCTTTTTGAAAGAATGTGGATGTTTTTGGTGTATATTTACTCTTCTGGTGTAAGATTACAAGGGAGGATTGCAAAACACAAACACTCTGAACTACTAAAAACCTTTACCACAGCGAAATGCAAATTTCAAGCATGAGAACAAGAAAATGTTCATGTCAGCACCTTTTATATTGACCTAAGCACCGTTAGCTTTGCGGTTTTGAATTATTTACACACTTCAAATTCTTCCCAGTGAATTTCAGTTGGACGAGTATTAGTAATTTATTTGAAAATGTTAATATTTGAATTAGTGCGGTACGTTATAAAATAAACGGTATCAGGAAACTGACACATACTATCTCCCTTCTAGCCCAACTTTAAGTAATAAATTACTTTTTAATAACTAAATATAGAATACAAAGCACGGTCGAATGTAAAGAAAATCTTGTAAGCAAGTTGTTTTGAAAAATATCCACCCAAGTCCCTAATTTGGAGGCACTACAGAATCCATCGCTACACACGTGGTTTTAAGAGGGGAAATGCCCCTTATTCCCCCCCTCAGCATTATTAAGGGGCAAAATATTTCGAATTTCCTCTGTTGGTCGATGCTAACTTGACAAGCATATCAAGTTTGAGCGAAACTGATCAATAAATAAGAGACAAATAGTAATTTTTGTATTCCTCATAATAATAACATTTGACAACGTACTGCGTTTACTGCAAAATGAAAATTTAAATTTACTCCGCAACCGGTTATCGTAGAATAGTAATTCAATTTACTAACTTATTTAGTTTTTTGAGCTCTTTTTAATGGTGAATAGTAACATTTTTATATTTATTTTTTTTAAATAATCGAAAAAACTGAATTTTTGATAATTTGAGTTTTTTTTTTACAGAAATGCCGTTGGTGTCATTTTGTTGGAAAGCTAAAGTTCTACAAACGACTAAAGTGTAATGAAAATCGGTAGAGCCGTTTTTAAGAAATCTTGATTTTGCATGTTTTTTGGCGGTTTTTGGGTGATAATACCCTTAAAAATACAAAATTTAAAAAAAATACCTGGAGATATCGTGGATTAGTACCTACATACCAAATTTCATAAAAATCGGACCATTGGTTAGGGCTCTATCTCTGTACACATCCATCCATACAGACAGACAGACAGACACACAGAAATCACGTAAAAATTACTTTTTTGGGTTCAGGGAGCATCAAAACGAATATTTCCACTAACAACTCAAATTCGAAAATTTTTACGAAAACAATACTTTTTCCATATACTATGTATAAGGCGGAGAAAGTAAAAGGTGACACATGAATTGTTTTTATACAAACAAAAAGTGGTTGTAGTGATAAAAATGCCTTTTTGAATTGCTGTGCTAAGTCAGATACTGTGCAAACACAAAACAGGTTTTGCTAAATGGTTGATCAGAATTTTAGGACTGTTCAAGGAAGTTCTATTTCAATTTTGAACTTAGAAAAATCGTTTTACAAATGCATCGAGTTTGCAAGTATAAGCTATGGTGATTTTAAATCACGCCAATCAAAAGAATTTGATTCGAACATGACTGCATTATGTAACTTACTAGATGACTAAAATTATGTGAAGCTTAAACTTTATTAAATAAACGTTATCAGGAAACTGACACATACTTTCTCCCTTTTAGTCAAACTTTAATGAATAAATTACTTTTTATTTACTAAATATAGAATACAAAGCACGGTCGAATGTACAGAAAATCTTTTTCACAAGATGTTTTCAAAAATATTCACCCAAATCCCTGATTAGGAGGCACTACAGAATCCATCACTACACACGTAGTTTTAAGAGGGGAAATGCCCCCTATTCCCCCCCTCAGGGTTATTAAGGGGCAACATATTTCGAATTTCCTCTGTTGGTCAATGCTAACTTGACAAGCATGTCAATATTGAACGAAATTGATCAATAAATAAGAGAGAAATAGTATTTTTTGTATTCCCATAAGAATAACATTGGACAACGTACTGCGTTTACGGCAAAATGAAAATTTAAATGTTCTCCGTAACTAGTAATCGTAGAATAGTAATTCAAAATACTAAATTATTTAGTTTTTTGCGCTTTTTTAATGGTGATGAATAGTAATATTTTTTTATAAAAAAAAACTGAATTTTTGATATTTTGGTATTTTGAGTCTTGTAATTTCTGAACCCGAATTTGTACAGAAATGCAGTTGGTGTAATTTTGTTGGAAAACTAAAGTTCTACAAACTACTAAAGTTTAATCAAAATCGTTAGAGCCGTTTTTGAGAAATCTTTATTTTTCATGTTTTTTAGCGGTTTTGGGGGGATAATTACCCTTAAAAATAAAAAATTCCTAAAAAAGGCAAAAATGCCTGAAGATATCGTGGATTATTACCTACATACCAAATTTCATAAAAATTGGACCATTGGTTAGGGTTCTAGCTCTGTACACATCCATACATACAGACAGACAGACAGATAGACAGACAGACAGACAGACACACACCGACATCACGTAAAAATCACTTTTTTGGGTTCAGGGAGCCCAAAACGAATATTTCCACTAACAACTCAAATTCAAAAATTTGGACGAAAACAATACACTTTCTCCATATACTATGTATAAGGGAAGAAAGTAAAAGGACGTACCGTACTATCAGTAATTTTGTATTGAATTCAGTATAACATTATTAACACATTTGGTACTAAGGGAGGAATTTTTACTATTAATATCAGTATAGAAAAACATTTCTCTCCGAAAATCCCAATTAATTGTATCATGTGTAATATTGTAGTTGTGTTTTTGTTTACATAACTAAATGTTCAAACAAAATTATGCATTTTAATTCCAAGCAAATAAAACACTCTATTAATTCGCGAAAGAAGTTGCAACAACCACTCACTAAATAACACCCCCTAGGTTATTAAACATATCGTTCAACCTTCACTTTATGCTTTTACCCCAGCATTATTTATTGTAAAAATAATAGTATTTCTTATCTTTGTAAAAATCCGATACACAAATCGAAGTTTTGTTAAGCTCTTGGTAAATTGAAAAAATATAGCAGTAAGGTGACCCTGAACACTGAAAACACAATTGGTTAGACAGGATGGCTTCTATTATTAACATCATGCTATAAAATATGAATTTAAAACTTACCTTTTTCATATCCCTGTGTTTGAGCCAGCCCTCGATGACGGTCTTTTCTCGACCCTCTCTGTCAAGATCCTCCCCAGGCTCCGTGTCGGGCTCCGCCACCCCTGGCTCTGACTCTAGCTCCGACTGCTCCCCCTGGGGCTCCACCACGCTCCTTCTCGGCGACCCATGCTCACTGTCTCCCATGCTACACTGCTACCGAGTTCACATCCGATAGAACTTCAAAAAGCAACACTTTGCTCTACCTATTTATTTGTTCACCAAAAGGAAGTGCCAATGGACTATCACATGCTTCAGTATAACACAAATAAATTAAGAAGAAATAGTGTTTGAGCTTCAGGCCACTGCCTTGATAAAAATTAGATTTTAATTTTTCATTAAGACAGCAGCACAAAAACTATTTCTTCTTATATCTTTGTGTTGATTTGAAGCATATTTGTTCGTTCAGAAAATATTATTTACATTTTAATTATCTATCTTTATTCCAAAATCTACTATTTGCGTAGTAAGGTATACCTAAATACTTAAATAGTAATTTGTAACAATTTTAGTCACACCAGAAACAAATTTTGAAAAATACTTTTGGCTCGTAGCATACAATCGAATGTTTTTTTCAGAATCTATAGTACTAACGAAATCTGCTACTAGAACCTTAACATTTTCTAGTAGTGCTACACTTTATTATGAAAAAATAACAATGGTTAAACTTCTTCTCTTATTTCCTTAGTTTCAATCAGTTAAAGTGGTTGGTTTTAAATAAAATTTACGTTTGAGATCGTCTCAAATTAAATTAATACATACTTTATCGTCTTTAGAAATCTTTACTTGCTGAACATTTTTACAAATCATTGAAAAATTATATATCCCCCATAGTGGAACATTAAAACCCCTCAAAACACATCATGTATTTTTTGCATAGATATGTGCAGATCACGTTGTATCACACGCGCGCACACACCGGCAAGGGCGCACTCGCGGTGTTGGCGGCACGGGGACGCGGACTGAAGTGAACCTGTATTGCTCGCTTTCACCCCTTCCACCTTCCACCACCCTCTTGTGATACCTCCTCTCTTCCAGCTAACTGATAACGCTTACTGATGTTCTATTACAAAAACTGTTCTTTTTATTGTTTTTTAGTACCAGTAAATATATGTACAGTATTTAACACATTTTAATGAGAAGTGTTTCCTTGCTTCTAAATACTGTTGAAGCATTTTAGCTGTAGTAAAGCGATATTTATGTATATTTTAAATTAATAAGCATTACTTTTTACACTTAATAGTCGTCTTAATCCGTCGTTGATTTACTGATTTACAATCTCATTTACCACAAGTGCAATACAAACCTGATTTTGTAATAATACAAATATTATGAATGAAATACACGACATTATCTTCATATTTTCTGTATAACAGTACATTTACAGATTTCAAGGGGTTTTAAACCCCCTTGATAAAAAATAAAACCATTCATGATTCCAAATAAATAAATATATTGTAGTAAGTAAATATTACCACAGCTGGAATTGGTCTAATAAATCTATGGCAAGGCCTATATTTGCTTAATACAACGCTCACTCAGTAACTGACTCCGTTATCACTGTATCTCAAAATGCAGTTATCGACAATATCTGTGAAGCTAAAAATATGCATAGTGGTTTGTATGTTGTTGATGTGCAGTAAGCCAGGGTTTATAAAATATCATATAGGTATCTGACCTACTGAACTATTGTACCGTAGTACTTTTTTGGGAATTAGTATTTACTGGGTTTCTTTAGCTGAACTGTGATAATACCTACATTTAGAAGCTAATATAATCCACCAGAATAAAACATAAGCCTGTTTCCGTTCCTCAAATATTTTAGGGATCCGCCTTACCTAGCCTAAAAAATACATATTAAAACCATCTCGCACCTATAAATGGGTTCATGGAGCTGATTTACTCTTAATATATTTTTTAGGGATCCACCTCTCTGGCCTTTATTATTTACGAGTTGGGTAGAAGAAAACCAAAGGGAGTCAACGGGTAAAAATAAATACCACGCGATCAAAGTCGTGGGTACCAGAAAGTAACTATACAAAATATAGTTCTTATTTTTAATCTGGACAAAATGTGGGTATGTTATTTCAGCAAGTCTTTACCAAGTCTTATTGAAATGTGTTATTATTATACACCAACATTGAAGAATAAACCTAAAATTAGATTGTTTTAGCGAATTTCCCTTATAGGGAAGAAGCTATTACCGTAGGTGGCAAGGTAATACTTAATCCCGAGACCATGATAACTTTTCGTTTTGAGGCCCCCAGATGCCAAAAACACCATTCGTTCAAATTTGGTATACATGTATAAATAAATATATATATATATATATATATTTATATTTTTTAGCGAAATAACATGACTATTTCTTTGGCAGGGTAAGTTTATACTTATTTTTGAGTTATTTGGGCAACACCCACCTTGGTAACAAATGCAGCGTGGATCCTTGGTCAATATTTAAAACAACACAACACACAAAACACAACCCGGATCCACACACTACGTCCCGACGTTTCGCGCGAAAAAACAACGCGCCTCTTCGGGGGAATTTTATTGTCGCCCACGGTGTTTGGCGAGGAGTCGCTCCGAGCGTCTTACCGCGACCAACCTGTCCGGCGGGTTCACGAACTTATCAGCAGTAGGAGGCAGGGGTTCTATTGTTCTGGCACTGTTTACTTTCAAGTTAATTTCTTTTTCTACCAACGGGACATCGGATGGAGTGAGGTACTGGGCTGCGAAATACAATTCCCATCAACTGCCATACACGCCGCCTCCAATATGTTACTTGACAACAGAGAGTTGAAGACAAAGAATGCATTATACAAAATTGGGTGTAGTTGTGGGCGGAATAACTATGGGCAAACATCGAGACCGACTGCTGTTAGAATGAAAGAACATAAAAAACTGCTTTCCAAAGGAGATGCAAGAAACTCAAAGTTAGTGGAACACAGTATATCTGAGGATCATATAGTGGAATGGGCCTCAGCTAGTATTGTGTTTAACGAGCCAAAATGGAAACATCCTAACATATTGGAGGCGGCGGTCATTTTAATTGACACCATTGAATTCACCTAAAAAAATTGGTGTTTTTCTCATTGCTCTACGCCAATTGGTTACCGAGATATTGAATGCGCTAATCACAGTACGTTGTCTAATGATATTCTTATGGAGAAAAAGAAAAATGTTATATCTCGCTTATTTATGAACATACACTGACGAAACTTGGAATATGCTTCATCTGATTGTGGTCTATTGTAATTAGCACAAAAACACAACATTTTACCGATGATTCCCGTAACAGCAAATCTGCATACTCAGTCGACATATGGAGAAAAAGTAAAATGCCATATCTCCCCTAAGTATGAACATAAATTTATAAATCTTGGTATGGCTTCACTTAGTTGAGTTCCATTATTTTTTTTCATAAAACCCAGTTTAATGCCGATGAATATCATAGCAGCAAACCTGGGTTATTCTTATGGAGAATAATTAAAATCTTATATATGGCTTATTTATGAATGTATATGGATGAAACTTGGTATGTGACTTCACTTAGTTGAGTTCTATTGATATTTGCTATCAAAAACATATTATTTTGCAATCCTTGTTGCAGCAAACCTGCGTACTCATACCCTATGTTATTCATAAGGAGAATAATTATTATTTTATATATCGCTTATTTGTGAATATATTTTTTATGAATCTTGATAGTGGCTTAAAGTGTTATTAACACATATGTGCATTGGAAATTTGCTGAGTACGCAGGTTTGCTGCGACGGGGATACTTGTTTATACTAAACAAACATCTTTGATCTTCCCTGTGTTCAAACCTTACCTCTGATCATACTCTCATACTTATCTGTGTTATATTTTTCATGTTATTGAAATAAGATGAAAAGCAAGTCAGCTTCTTTTTAGAGTCTGTAGAGAAAGATAAAAGTTTTTACTCTATTTTTACAATTGATTACTATAATTTCTTTCGATGAAAATTTTTTAATTTAATTTCAAATGTTGTAGTTATTATTTCTGTTTGGTTATTGATTTTATTTTAAGCTGTTACAAAATGTAACAAATTGTGACTTGTTGTCCATGCGATGTATATCTAATGGCAATAAAATTATTTTGATTTTATTTTTTTTTTTTATTTTGATTTACCACCAGAGTTATAGATCGTTATAAAATAGTCTACATTATTTACTAAATAGTAAGTAATAATATTTTATATATCAGTGCTAAGTTATTTGCTAATACTATTTTACACAACCATGCAATTTTCAATGGTTGAATCAAGTTCAACACAGAGCTAGTTTTACAATGCAAGCCTCCGCAATCCCAAGACTCCCTAGTTAAACTGTCGTCAGGGGTGGTTTTGGGAGAAGGAAGATTTCTCCGCAGCGCCCACATCACAACTTGCGGTCTCACAACCACATCACAGCTGTTGACCCCCTCCCTCATTGTCACCACTTCACAGCGTTGAGGAGAGTTGAAATTCTTGAGCTTCTGTATCCTGTGCGTATACAAAACATTCCCAAAACTCAGCCAAAGTAAAGCTCAGGTAAAGCTGTCATTTTGTTTTAAACAGGTTCTAACAAGTTTTCTGGTTTGTCAACCGCATCCAACCAACCAAAACGCAAAACCTTATTGTGATTAAGAGTCAAAATGTTGAATAGTTAGTCAAATTATAATGGAGTCTAGGTTCCTCGGTAAATCAGTCATAAATTAAAAACGAGTTCGCACGCAGCACGCTGACGTGAGGGAAGTGAATTTCCACATAAAAACTGTTAAAACTCAAAATTATTGTAAAATCATACATTTGTCCAATTTTTATTGAAATCTGAAAACATTTATTTTTTACCTGTTCTGATACTCCTGGTTTCATTTAATTGCAATGCTGGGAATACAATTTTTCGGATTATAAGGTTAGGAGAAGGTCCAGACAAGCTTGAAAGTAGGCGTGAGGTTGATGAGGACGATAAAAGTACTCTAACAAAGGAATAACAGGCTTTTCTAGTGTAAAACCCCCATAAGACAACGTACTGTGTTTAGTCGATACACATTTTCTTTAATAACTCGGTAAATATTTATGCTAGAATGACAAGAGAGGGCTTAAAACTTTCGCCTCTATAATTCCCATGTCTTTACATCCATTGATTTTACATCTGGAGCTACTCTGACCCTTTTTGGGCCCAAAAACTCGAAATTTGAAAGATTAATCCCCAAAAAAAGAGGTTTAGAGTTTTTCGATTGTTTTGACCAACAAACTTGTCCAACTGATTACAGAAAGGAATGTCCCTACCAAATTTTAAGTAAATCGGACAAAAAATGTGACCGCTAGAGTGCAAACACACACATATATATATATATATATATATATATATATATATATATATAACATTTTGAACGACCCCCCAAAACGTGTTCAGGGGGTCACGTTAGGAACATCTATGGTGGTCCCGGGCTTAAGTTTTACCGTGCGGGTCATGCTAATAGTTCACTTTCCATAG